>AP027102.1:91520046-92120046 GCA_028142955.1 Pinctada fucata | reverse complement strand
TTGTATGCCCCCCAAATCTTTGATTGCGGGGGCATCATAATCCTACCTGTCCGTTCCATTGTTATGAACTCTTGTCACAAATGACTGTCATCAAACTGTCCATGGAGAGAATAGGACATCAATAGCTTTTCCAGAGTCAAAGATGAAGGCTATTTGTCTTGAAAAGGCAAATTCAGAGCATTGTTGTTTTCCACTGTCTCAAAAGAAGATGAAGGTTAAAACATACAGTTATAAAGGGATACCCTCGTGAAATTTAAAAGTGCTATCAATTACATTCAAACATTTGGCCAAGGTTTAAGTTTCCCAAAGGAAATGAGGGGATCAAAAGTAGAAAAAATGTCAAGGTCGAAGATTTTGTGTATCATTAAAAAATCTCATCCAAGTGACCGCGCATGTGAAAAGCTTTATCACTTTCCATTTTACCCAAGGTTAAAGTTGTCAAAAGTGGTTCAAACTCCTAGATCACAAGATGAAAAAGAAAGGGCTTGTCACATGGAATACTTCGTGAAATATGATTGTCCTATCACTTGCCATTCAAAAGTTATGTCCAAAGTGAACATTTTTCAAAAGGAGGTTAAACGTCAAGGTCAAATGTTATGCTCAAGGTTAAGGTCTTTGTGACTGAATGAATGGTTCTGCTCTTTTCTGATAATGCATGAAAAAAACCCAACCCTATTGAAACCTTTATGCTCTAGACCTTGCAAACTCGAAAGATCACCAAACATTGCATACGGGTTCCATGGATTATGAAAGCCTTTCAAAGTTTCTGACCATATAAATGAAGAGTGAATGATCATGAAGATAGTCGCCATCAGACGTATGTATTTGAATTGTTCATAAAAAGGATGACTTTTTATGGCTCAGTGATGTTTACACAGATCACATTAGTGGACAATGAAAACCTAGCTTGAAATGTAAAAAGTGATGTTGCTGTGAGAGGGGATGCTACCCTATTTGTTGTCTTGATAGTAAACATATTTTTAGTCATGCACGCAGCGAACTTCATTCATGATATGATACAATCATTGATAAAGTGATATCTATAGTAGAGGGCAGGTGTATACATATATCAGAAAGTTTTTTTATGGTCAGCTAATTGTTTTAAACCCTCAATTCTGTATACATATACAGTCAGTTGTATACATAGTGGTTATTTCAGACGGTCTAATTCATGCATGGATAATATAGATTAATTGTGGTAGAGAAAGGTGGGGATTTTCAACAGGAGTTGATGAAAGTCCTTCGATCTAATGACTAGTTTGAAAACACTAATGCGACGGAGTTTTTCATCGGTAGATCGCTCATTAATAACGATCGTAAAACGAGAGCATACCCGCCGTAAACGTTGTTGACGTCACATTCCGACTTACATTAACGAAAATGGAGGTTTTGTTAATATTGGAATAACTAGATTTTGACATGTCTGAAGTCGTTAAAGAATGAAATTTGTATATTATACGATCGTAACGTGACTTTTACCGGCGACGCGTTTACCTTAGCTAGGCCAGGAAAACGTGTTTGCAGCCGTAATGTTAGAATCTTTTTATTTTCACTCGAATGCAATTTCTATTTTTTTAATGCAAAACGCGACATTAGCAATAAGTAAAACCCCTATCACACTTTTACGTATCGGTCCACGTATCTATGGCGTATCAGGATACGTGGCAGTAAGAAAGGAACGCAGCAGCAACGCAGTAGCAACGCCAGCTTACGTAGCGAGTACTCTTTGAAACGTAGCATGATCTCTTGATACGAAAGAGTGCCGCGTTTTTTTAAGTTCGCACCTAAAATTACGTAGCACATACGTAGCAGCTTCCATACGCCGTGTGTACGTAGCACGAACGCAGTGCAAACGAAAGAAGCGAAGTAGCAATGTAGCAGGAACGACGCTAATACTCTTACTACGCAGTAAAAACGAATCACAAACGCAAGCGATATCCCTATGGCGTACGTGCTACGTACAAGGCGTTGCTAATTCGTACCCGCGGCGTTCTTTTCTTATCTACTACGTATGGTACACGTTTCAATTTCTTATTTTTCGTTTCTTCGATATACTCCTTTCCTACGTTCTTTTCGTTCCTGCTACGTAACAGCCGGAACGCCAGTCGGCACTTGTCTTTGAAGTTTAAAAACGAAGTCACGTGACAAATGTTTTGAATATGACGACATTGTACCACGTCATCAAAAACGCGTCATACTGACTGTGCTGCATGTGTAAACAAGAATGACACAGGTGATTTTGATGGCAAAAGAGATACCGTTTCAAGTCATAACACTTAATCAGGTAAATTTTGTGGCATTTTGAAATAAATCGGGCGTTGTCAAGGGCAGTTTTTCGCCAGCGATCTGTTTACCTGCATTTTATTGCTTATTTTCTTTTAAAATCCCGGCTGGGAATGATTGGGAACAGTCTGAATGTAAACTTTATATATCAGCGAAGTCAACAAAACCAAAAATAGTATGCCGATCTTTGCCTTAAGGGGTTTGTGTTTTGTGGCATTTTGGAATAAATCGGGCGTTGTCAAGGGCAGTTTTTCGCCAGCGATCTGTTTACCTGCATTTTATTGCTTATTTTCTTTTAAAATCCCGGCTGGGAATGATTGGGAACAGTCTGAATGTAAACTTTATATATCAGCGAAGTCAACAAAACCAAAAATAGTATGCCGATCTTTGCCTTAAGGGGTTTGTGTCACCTTTCAAATTTCGATATGCTGTTCGGGCGTCCATCTTCCATGTCAACGTATGGAAACTCGTTTGTAAACAGCGAGTACACGAGTACACATGTACCCAAGTCGGTGCTGCGAAGTGGTTAGATTTGCTAAAATGAAACATGATATTGGCACAAAATCATCTACAAGGTATCAAACCATAAAACAAGTGTTTAAAATTCCATTGCCACTTGAATTTGGTGTATTCTGAGTCCGTAATGATGAATTTCAATTAAAATCTGGCCCTCGTTATAGCGTTTTTATTCCTATTTATAGAGTACTTACCGACTAAATTCTATATAGGTATCATAATTGGGATTCTGTTGAAAAGATTATCATTGAATTTTGACCAGAAGTGCAAAGAGGAGCATTTGTGTCAGCTTTTAAAACCAACGGTGTATGCACAATTTTCGTTGGATCTTTAACAGGGCTGAAAAATATCAAAAATCCCCTTCAGAGGAATTTCAGTTATATGTAATGAATTATATCCGAGTATTATTTGTTGTATAATAATATTTAAAATTTGAGATAAACAATTACGGTCGTTTAGCCCAATTTATTTTTATTCTGCTACTTGTTGTGTCAAGAGTTATCCGCCCCTTTTAGAAACAATGCTTCCAACCGTCAAAGTAGGGATTGGCGTTCCGGCTGGTAAGAGCTACGTTGGTGTTGCGTTGTATGAGTATCTGCTACGTTAAAGGAGTATCGCTCATTCCACCTCGGCGTAAAAGGTGTATTTGCTATGTTTTTATGAACACATGATAAAAATCTAGAGCCTGGAAAATAAAGTTTTGAACCTATTAAGAATGAATCATGATTAATTATACCGTGTAATTACAAACTTCCACTAGATCAACCAAGCAGCTTTATTTCATATCGCGAACTGAGTCTAAATAAAGTATGCGCTAATTTCAAAGGGCACTTTGACAGTACCTTTTACCCTTTTTGTGTTCATATTATTTTGATTGGTAAATCGAGAGAAATAATATTTGGCAACCAAAGAACTTTTTATACGAACATGAACGCCACGGCAACGCAGCAGAAACGTCACCAATAAGAAGACTACGTAGCACCAACGTCGTACTTACGCAGTAGAAACGCAATGAACGTCACACGTACGTGCCGAACGCCGCACGTACGTGATGGTAGGACGTATTGGTACGCTGCTCATACGTGATAGAAACGCCTCTTACGCCGTATAAACGTCGCACTTACGCCTTGGACTTCTGAGAAAGACGAAATACGTGGCAGACCTTTTCGTTTCTCTTGCGTAAAGAATTTTGGCAAAAATACTCCTCTTACGTAGCTGATACGAAAAAGTGTGATAGGGGCCTAAGTTATCGTTTTGTGTCCGTTCATGGAGCGTACTACCAATAAGATTCGACGTTATTGTGACGCTGCACGAGTCTTTTATTATTAGAGGATAGATAGAATCAGCAATGAATTTGAAGACTTTCAACATTTGTACCTCTTGGTAATTAAGTGTCACTGCTGGTGGACCAGGAGTTCTCGAGGGCACATGCAGCCTAGTTCGAACAACTTCTTAATCAAAATTTCTAAAACATGGTTCATTGAAGCATCATATCCTACCCAAAGGGATTTATCACGCTAATACCGGTTTCTGTATTTACTATATATGTGTGTTACACACATATATAGTAAATACAGAAACCGGTATTGGCGTAATAAATCCCTGTGATCCTACCCATCCTGCTACGTCTTTCGGTATATTTTTTTACATAATAACTTTCACACTCTTTGGCCATATTTTTCATTGTTTTGATTGAGGATCACTGACGAAGGTTAAGTACCGAAACGCGCATCTCTGGTCTATGCTGCAAACGTATCTGTTCTTAAATGATGCTATTGAAATTGAAGACGTTTAACAATCAAATGCAACGCTGACGAGTTCCAGAAACATCAACATTTACCAGTCGCAAAATAACATTAGAAGCTAGTTATCCCCTAATTTAAAGGGAAAATGCAAAAATTAAAACACCAATCACATTTTAATTTGTATTTCAAATTGTAAAGTATATATACATTAGAATTAATGTCTGAATTCACAATGTATGTGATTGCCTTCGTCCAATGCCCAGCCTCCGTGGTCTCTGCACATTGTAATGAAATCTGACCTCCTACTTCCGGGGTCAATATCCACCGCCCTGCCCCTGTAGTGATAGGAGTGGCAAGAATGACAGGCTCCGGCCACCTCGTTTATCTGAAGTAGAATGGTTGTAGTAGAAGAACATTTTTGAAGAGCAAGCATAATTTGTCATTATCGCGAGCGGGAAAAACAATACCGATATTTTCCGACATCCCCACAAAAAGTTTTTTTTTTGATTTTTTAAGAATCGAGTCGATAAGTTTGTGCTTATGAAAAGTATATTAATGCAATGTTGTTTATTGCAGCTCGACAAACACATTATCTACATTGAACATGATGGAAAATAACCATACTTAAGTACTCAATCTTTGTATGGATAAAATAACCACATTTCTTATATAGTATATTTCTATTCTCACTCTCATTGGCTGAGAACTGTTACGTGACGAGTCATTGTCGCATCATATTGACCTGTGAAGGGCGATTTCATTAAATAACACTGCCTCGAAAACTCTTGCTTCCGGTTTACAATGAAATATCGAAAACGCGCGAAGTTTATATCTGTGAAGTCATTAACGTCATTTCGAAAACAGCAGCAATAACAATGAAGCTGAGCTATAAAATCCTTGGAATTTTGAAAAAAAATCTATGAATTACGATGGATTTTGACTCTGAAATAATCTTCATTTGACTCGTTGAATAAATTCTATTACGTTCAGGATAATTCAGAGACAGTTCCTGCTGATATTAACACGTCTTGAAATATTTTCAAAGAAAAGGCGATGTCCGCAAATTGAGCCATTTCGAAAAGGTACCTGTATAGATACTGATTAAGTCCACTATAAAATAAAACAATTGTGGACTTTTCACTCGTTGAATATGGTGTGATATTTTAAATTCTGAATTTGAAAATATCACACCATATTCACCTTGTAAAAAGTCCATAATTGTATAATACTCGTAGTTATTAAACGTAATGGAATTATATGGTAGACCACAATCAATTTTCTGCACCTTAGTCCAATACTCACATGTGCATATCCTTTCACGCCTACGTCGTAAATGTATTTCAGAAGCTGTTCGTTCAGACACACCTGGCCACCAGGAGCTCCAGGACTTCTACATTCGGCACATGTGTAGCTGAAAATGAACATAAGTAAAGGTCTTTAGTTGTACACGACAGAGGGAAATAGGGTACTAGTACTTGGTTGATAAGCAATATAAGTCTCTTTTTTCATGCTCTGGTTTGTTCGTCGTTGAGTCGTTTGCCCCTTTTAGTTCCCGGATCCCACTCAAAACCACTTGTCAGTAAAGATTGGGTTCTAGCGTCAATTCAATGTTTAACATCTTCAAATTTATTAACATCATTTTAGAGCAGATAAATTAACAGCATGGGCCAGACATGCACGTTTCTGGTATTTAACACTCAATATTACATTGAGAAAGAGTCAAAAAGTAATCAACCGGTTAAGAGCCATCGCCTCTTTTTCGACGTAATTACCACTAGACCAACTTACGTGCCATCAGTCCAGAATTGACAAGTCATGGTCTTTCCCATTTACCCACTATCCGACTTCCCTAACGACATCTTCATCAGACCGGAAATGACATCCATGGACATTGTTTTTCAAGTTTGGGAACACAAAGAAGTCTCTAATCTGGGAAGTATGCAGTTTGTGGTACTAACTCATACATGTACCCGTTTCGCTCTATATAACAATCACGGCAACTTTGCATGTCTGGACTCTCGTGTTGTCCTGTTTAAGCAATACATGAGTTAACCTACTAGGTGTTTCGTAAGCCTCAACTATTGTGCTTTTATTGGGTAAAACGTCAAACATATATAGTAACGCCTTTGAGTCCAACGATACTTCACATTCACATTGCATGTAGCTACTGTGATTTGAACATTTTTGGCCTAGGAGATTCTAGGTCTGGTCCCTGTGTCCAACTGACGACTCTGAGCTTTGTTTTCTGGCTAAAAGTAATGAACCCATTTCTCATCAACAATCACTTTAAAATTACCACAAGAGAAAATTATATTTTTTTCAGAAAACGCTTCAGCATGGAGCTGCATACTGATGTCCTGGTTCCCATTTTCTCATCGGTGAGAGATTTGGATAATTTTGCGCATACCTCATAGAAAATAGTTGAAACGCTACTACGCGAGATGCTTATGTTGTGCTACTTCTACTTGGAAGACCGTATCATTGACATCGCAACACAATTCTTCATTAACGGCATCTGATGGCGTTCAGACCATGCCTTGTCTTCTGCTCTTATCTGCTCTTAAATTAATCTGCTTTTAAAGCTTCTGTATTTATCTCTTAAATGATGCTAATGAATTTGAAGACGTTCTAAAGTCATTTTACCCCGTTTTCATTCCGCTACTCAGAAACTTTTGCACAAGATGGCGAAGAAGATTCATAAACATAATCTTACTCGGTTTTACTCTCCTTTCCTGTTTTACCATTTAGATACAGTCCTGTAACTATAAGGAAAAATAGGATATGAAGATTCACATCGATTCCTGTATCCATTTACAGAACGGTACTCAACTTTAGACTTTAGAAAGGCATGCCTTTTCTTGACAAGTCATATTTTAGGTCAAATGTCTCATTTAACAATGAATCGATATTCCTGAAAAATTGTACCCAGATAACAACTTTGAATATGAATTCTGAGCTTCACGGTCTATTGCAGACGGGTCAGATAGGAAACGTCCAAAATAGCATTGGAGGGATGGTGCTAGGATGTTCTTTTAATTGCGATTATATTTTTGGATGGAATGACAAGAATCCGAAATAGCAAAATGAACAAAATGAAATGTGATGTCAAACTGATAAAAAGGCCCAAAATAAATCTTCTTGCAGGCGACATAATTATTACATTAAGACTGATCACTATGTAATATGTATGCTTACTTTTCGGAAGTGGACTTAGAGTATACTTATCTTGGAGTCAAAGTCAATGTCACTGCGTAGAAAAGAGTAAACCGAAATGAGTTGATGAAGAAAGCTATTGAACTGCTGATTTGGCTAATTAGAATGTTAAATGTTGTTAATTTTGTAAAGGTCAGATACAGGATGAAACAATAACTGTGGATAACATGTTTGTCAAACATTCTCAAAGTAGTATCTGAAATGAGCCATACTGTGAAACTGTCGCTTTATGTCCGTCACATGTGTCCTTAATGTTGTTATATGAGTAAGCGTTGTCATGGACACCAGAGGGATGTCGTTCCCAAAGGTGAATCTTCCCGGAGTTGTGCATAGCAAGAATCCTGCAAGCATAATCCTTTGCCGTGGCTGTGCAATCGCCGGAACCGGAACTCGTACTTGAACAGTGCGACGACGTTGCAGTGTTGATGAAGTTCCCGGCGACCCACAAGTTCTGAATAAAGAATTTATGTAGGATTGACATTCTCAGCAAGAAGATCTACAATTTCAGTTGTCATATTTTCAACATTTTTGATATCGTTGCTCAAGATTTGCCAAAATTTCATGAAGTACTTTTTATGAATATTTATGTATTGGCGTGTCAGTTTTTATACGCCCGTCATTTGACGGGACGTATTTTGGTATGACAATGTCCGTCCGTTTGTCTGTCCGTCCGCTTGTGGATCGCTATAACTTGAACATGCGTCAACATATTTTCATGATATTTTTACATTATGACCAGATTGTAAAGAGGAAGCCGCCTTTCGATTTTCAGGTTCATCCGATTTGTCGTTACAGAGTTATGGGACTTCGATTTTTTAAATATTGTGAAAATATACTAAAATAGTTAAAAACTCTTAAAAAATCTATTTTTGGGTGAAATGTTTTGAAAATTTTCATACTTCAAAAAGAAGGGATACTCTTTAACATATATGTCACGGGACTTTCATTTTTTGTTGCATAATTGAGAAATAGTAACTGTAATGGGAGAGAGAGTTATATGCACAATGTATACATGTTAAGCTAAGGGCAAAGCATAGGAGCATGGAACGTAATATTTTGAATATGCGACAACAGATTTTCAAGGAAGTCATATATATGTCATTATGGAGTTATAGTACTTCGATATTTTGGTATTGTGAAAATATACGCCGACGGGCGTATCTTGTCACGTGTACAAACCAAACGATGCATAGAGTATAAAGAAATTTGAATGAAGATATGCCATCATATGGTATGGTTAAATCTGATTGTCAAGGAACATTGAAGACATCCTTACAGATTAAAAGTAATGTTCGTTGTTTGCATAAAACATGACATTCCTTGTTTAGATGCCTTTCTCATTGTAACCGTAATAATTTTTGAATTATGACGATATATTATGTTATGTTTCAATCATATGAAACGAATCCGTAATGATACTTTCTGTCATCAATTATCTTTTCTGGTATTGATACGAAAGTCGTCGCAATCATAAATATATCACCTCACTGCCGCTGACATGCTGTAGTTGGTACCACGTATATCCGTCCGTTGTTAGGATACCACCGTGAAACTTAAAGCAGTCTCCTGAGTTGACAGTGGCGTGGATAGATCCGCTCAAACCAGCTAAAAATGTAGACATTAAATGTGGTAGAATATACCCACCCAAGGAAGTCGTGCTGAGACTTTCTCAAATTATTATCAACTGAAAATGTGAACACAAATTAAGGAGGTACTATAACCAGCTGAGATGTTAACATTAAGAGTGGTATAATATACCCACTCAAACCAGCTGAAAATGTAAACATAAAGTGTGGTAGAATATACCCACTCAAACTGGCTGAAAATGTGAACATAAAGTGTGGTAGAATATACCCACTTAAACTGGCTGAAAATGTGAACATAAAGGAAGTCGTGCTGAGACCTTCTCAAATTATTATCAACTGAAAATATGAACACAAATTAAGTGAGTACTCAAACCAGCTGAAAATGTGAACACAAATCGCGGCATAAAAGAGATTTTGCATGAATTCTAGTTTTAAACCCTCCCAAATCTACTAGAGTTAAACAGTATTAAAAGCATGAAGGAGCCATCTGAAGTATAGGAAAAGGATAACCATATTGCATACCCTTCGTACGAGCATGAACGCCGGTGCCTGATATGCACATACATGTGGCTGATTTGGGATGTTGTCCGGTGATGTTGGCGGTCACCGCCCATGAAAGGGTTAACAATAAGAACACCCTCCACATGACCTAAGTATATAGAGAATTACTTCGAATAATGCTTAAAACACCGAACTTCAATTATATATAGAAAATCAGCCGGGCCAGGTGTTGATAGATACCGGTATGTCTTGACGGCAGGTGGAACTGATGTTTTTATCTTAGTTTAAGGGAAAACTAGTTGATCGAGTAAAACCTTCAGATGAGTACGAGCGAACTTAAATGATCAATGACAACACACTCGCCCTCCCCTTAAAAAAACCCTTGAGATACATCGATGAAACCAAGGGTCTTTAGATGGTAAAACGCTTCCAGAAGACTTTATGAGAAATAAGGATTTGGGAGGATCAATGAGTAAACATCCTGAGAGGATTCCACGGACCGAAATGTCAGACTTTTACATGCATTAATAACCATGACCTACGTACAACTGATTTCAGCGAAATTGATCAAACGAAAGATCATTCGAGGGTTAAATGAAACCAAATGTCATTAGATAACCAAATGACCCCAAACGAAGTGAATAATTCAAGGGCATTTAGATGACTAAAATGATATCAAAGAAATGATTTAAGCAACAAAATCATGCAATTGATACAAAAATTATTGCTTATACAAAAGGCCTTCGATGACCCAGTGATATCAAAATCTTAAATCTAAAGGTTGACTAAAACCCTCAGTAGTTCCGATGAGACTTCAGATTCTGAGGGTATGATCATCAATGATGAGACAAGAACCCTGAGTCAGTGAATGAAAGTCAAACACAAAACCGAACTTAGAGTCCAAAAATCGCAATCAAAAGGCGAACAAATTCTTGAATAAATATAAAGCGGAACTTTCTCACGAGAATAGAAAAATAGGACAAACAGACAGAGACAATAACACAGCAACAACAAAGAAACACGAATGGTGGAAAGCATTCATTTCTAACAGAATGCATCCTCTTGATGAATTCCACACAGAATATATTCACACTTATTTATCCCATGGTATTGATATTTGAACGGAACCGTTCTTACACTGGATTCTAGAGATTGTTTATTTAAGAAATGACTGTCTTACTTTGGGTGTTCATGGTAGTATAATTCTGGTTGGTCACGTGCAAATTCCGTGAATCGCGAAGCGATTCTCGGAAAATTTTCACGTGTCCAACCAGAATTATACTACCATGAACACCCAAAGTAAGACAGTCATTACTTATATTTCCATTTGTACTAAATATCAGACACCCCGTTTAGCATTAATAATGAGCCTATTGCATGTTATAACGTCAAAAGTATCTGAACGTTGGTAAATTCTCCGTACTTTCAAAACTAAAGCGTGACGTCACAATAGGCAACCAGAATTATAGTTTATAAATCCGCTTGCCTAACGGGCGCTTAACATGGGGATTCCTCTGCAATGGAAATATTAGATAGTGTTGTCCATCGAGTTTCTGTGGTAATGTGATATTTGTCAATGAACGGATTACTTGGCATTCAGGACTTTACTACCATTCTCAAGAATGTGTGATCTTGATCTAAAATGTACCTAGTGCCTCCCTTTTTTAAAGTTATTGTGTTTGATTTTACTGACTGATTTGTAATGCTAGTTTATACTTTATAGAACAATATCACACTTTCTTGAGAATAAGAGTTAAATCCTTGTTTGCATAAGTCTTACTATCCATTAAGGTGATGTTACTGTTAGAGGTTTATTTGTTGTCCTGTAAGTAAACAAAATATTTTGTGCCGTAAATGCAGCCAATTTCAACCTTGATGGCATACACTACATGATAAGAACCAGGTTTCCTGCCTTATGTACGGTAGGCGCAAAAAATATTTTTTTCAAAAAATTATAATACATAATTTATATTGTAAAATCATACATTTTTCAAGCTAATAGTTATATCCTAAATCTCCTTTATTTCATAATTTTGTCTGCATATCATACTATTAGTTACACGGTTAGTTAGTGACCTGATAAGGAAAAATACATGGTGTGAAAAGAAAACCCGTATCGGGCGAGGCGAAAGCCGAGCCCGATACGGGTTTTCTTTTCACACCATGTATTTTTCCGTATCAGGTCACTAACTAACCGTGTAACGAATTTATCACGTCGAAGACCTTTAACTGTATGTGTGGGGGTCTCTGTATCATACAATTCAATCAAATGTTTTCCCTTTAAGCGTATCAATCATTTAAAAGAATTGTTATTGTTATTTTTTGAAATTGTCTATAAGGAATCTACCTACGAATTAACTTTAAGTCTTATTTTCGTCAGTTTCTGTTGATGAAGTCTGCCCAAATCTCATGGTCGCCGCCATCTTGTTTTGCTTATAGACAATTTCAAAAAATAACACTAACAATTGTTATCGATCAATTGTTAACAATCGACAAACGTCGGCATGATACGACGTCACGTTGACGTCATAATAAACTACTCGCCCGATACGGATTTACAAGCCTGATACGGCTTTTTTCACGGCGTCATGTGACTATGATCTGACTAATCAGATTCCAACATTTTTGTCTGAGGCGTGATAAAGGTAGTTCCATAAAGAAATGGATATGTCAGAGAAATCAATTTACGCATTGATAGTATGATACGATCTATCATCTCATGAAATGCTTTCCTTAGGCTATCAATGAAGTAACATTAGAGAGGTTTAGTTACAAGTGCATTCAACGCGTACGTATGACTTACATGTTGTCGTTGAAAGAACTTGTAACTAAACCTCTCTAATGCTATGTAGTAAGGTATATACGTGTAGCTTGCTTCTTTTCAATCAGTTAATCTGTGAGAAATGTATATAGATTATAGAAATTCGTAAAACCTCGACGTAAGGAAAGTTAGAATCCTAAATCGTAAATGTGCTTTACAAAATGCGATCAATGTGAAGTGTTGAAATTTTCAAAGACGTTATCCATTCTACTGTTACGTGTAGAGCGCCTTCTCACGTCATCACGTCATTTGATGAAAGATCGCAGGAAGTGATGACGTCATACGTACAAGTTGCGCTAAAACTTGTAACTAAACCTCTCTATTGTGACCACCTTTCACAGATTGTAATCTTACTTGTCTTACTTGTCATCGAGATCCTTATGGGTTTTGACTAATTGATAAAGTTTTGTTTAACATTTCGATGAATTTTCAAGTAAGGAACCATCAATTTGCCATGCTTTAATTATTAATCAGAAGTATATGTACATCATAGTTAGTGTCTGAATTCACAGTGTATGTGATTGCCTTCGTCCATCGCTACGCCTCCATACTTTCTACAATCTTTCTCTAACTCTGTTCTGCGAGTTCCAGGTTCAACGTCCACGACCCTACCTTTGTAGTGATATGAATCACATACATGGCATCCTCCCGCCATCTCTCTTACCTGAATTACAATATAAAATACAATAGATTTAGTATCTGAATAAATAGATTTAGTATCTGAAATACAAGAGATTTCGCATCTGAAATACAAGAAATACAGTACCTGAAATACAAGAGATTTAGTATCTAAAATACGATAGCTAATAATACGGAAATATTTCTTGGAGAATTTAATACACCAGATACGTGTCTCGGATAGTAAAATCCTCATCAATGATGCTTTCAGCTAAATGATTTTCGGACATAGTCAACATTCATTTCAGTAGCGCCCTCTGTTTTTTTTTAAATTTGTTTTCGATGTTATTTTTGGATGAATAAAAAGTTTCTGAAGTAGCAAAATAATATATATGATGTCCAATTGATGAAGGACCAAAACAAGCTTCTTTCATGCGACATAGCTGGACAGAAGTAATTAATACACTTCAAACATCAAGCCACGGGGAACGAGTTTAACTTCTCCACACTGCAGCAAGAAATACGTTTTATAATAATAATACGGAAAAGTTTCAACTTTTTACCTTCTTGAAGAAAAGTCCAAACCAACTTTAATGCAACAGACAACAGCAAAAAATAGGCTTATTAAACATTTTTGTTGCATCAGTATCTTGAAGCGCTCTTTACAAACTTGACGACGGACACTTTTGAACATGATCGAGAAGTCACTGACCTATCCAACCCCTGTATGGATCAAAATGACCATACATACTAGTATATTTATCATAAAACTTAAACTTAAAATTGAAATTTTATTTGAGCATCATTAACAACGATATGATGGTAATCATCTCTAATCGGGAATACAAATATAATCAGAGAACACTTTTTTTTTTCTTCAAATTTTTGTATTTTTCTGTGCATCATATCATAACATGTGAAAAATGTTTGAGAGTTCTCTAAATATACCTCAATTTTTGATAAGAAAAGATAACCATCATATAATTGATAATTAACTCATAATGAATACATATAGATTTAGACAGTATTTACCCTTTTATCGAAGGGGATTTCCATGCTCTAGATTACATGCGTATCACGTGACATGCGACAGTGATAATGGAGGAGTATTTTCTTGCTCGACGTGGTAGTCGTATACCCATTCTTCGTTTCTTGCTATGTTTTGAGCTGATAGTCAGACGTCCTCGGTTATAACGGCATCCGGCATCCATTTTAAATTTTGGAAAGCCATGCAAAAGTCACATTTAAAAAAAAATTGTATCAAAATGCAGCCTTAACGCAGTCAAAATATTTTTGGAAGTTTAATTTTCCCAGTTTCGATAAGGGTATCATAGTCCGACAATGTTTAATGGACGATTTTGAATTTGTTTGGCGTCGCATTAATTAATTCATTCATGTTTATAATGGGACTCTGTGGACCCTGTATTGCATTATTCTTACATATAGTGATATCCTTTGTGTTATAACTATGTTGTGTTATGTGATGTGATTACTGTCGTTATATCCGTCTGTTTTTTCTCCTTTGCCGTCGCATGTGTGTATGTTCCACTGTTATCACGGCAATGACGTCGTTTTTGGGATATCATCCCAATCTTTATGCAAAATGAAATAACATTCGTAAATCTCAATTATGTTCTTTTTGTACATATTTTAAACTTACATCCGCATATCCCTTCAAGCCAATGTTGTAAACATATTTCAGAAGCTGCAAGTTCAGACACACTTGGCCACCTGGGGCTCCAGGGCTTTCACATTCGGCACATGTATAACTGAAAAAGTTTGAATAGCCAACATAAGTGTTAAGAAGATATTCCCCTGACATTGTCGCCATAGCACTTTCTATATAGACATAACGTCAGACAGTGCATGCATTTTATATATTTTCATTTCCATGCTTAAACATTGACGGCGGGTGCGGCAAGCCAACAAGGGATGCTTACTCCTCCCGGGCACCTGTTCCCACCTCTAGCTTGCTAGGGGTCCGTCGATGTTCAATTTTGTGCTCTATTGTGAGTGCTGTTGAGATTATCATCAGGATGTTCTTTAACTCATGAATAAATAATCCCTCTACTGAAAGCCTTGAATGATTAAATATACAACATAAGGAGATAAGATACTTCGGAGAACAATATACATTCTAGCTTTTAGTTTAGGTCTGGAAATCCCGTCATATGCACCTTTTTTATGTAGGCAGATTCCTTATTGGCAAGATCAGAAAATTTGGCTCCGTGATCATTTATCAGTAAAAATACACTCTTGATTTAGGTCAAAATGTCAAATTCAATATTTAATTGAAAAAATAAGATATTATCTTCTTGATCATTCAGGATTCCATAGATAAAGAATTACTTTACATGAGTGAACTAAGCCCCTCTTACGGGTCGTATTATGGTATGGCCATGTCCGTCAGTCCGACCGACCTTTGTAAACAAGATAGAGCCCAAAACAGTTGAGTTAAGAACTTAAAGATTACCATGTGGATCGACTATAATAAAAAAAAATCCTATTAATTTTCAAGGTCACAAGTCAAAGGTCAATGTCATTTTGGGGCTTAAATAGATTTTGGAGAAAAGTTTTTAAAAGGACTACATATGATTTATATAGTAAAGTGGCTCTCTTTCATGGCAAAGTCTTAAATTTTCACGAAGTAATGAATATGTGCCAATATTTATTCTACAATATAGGCTATTTAGCGTAGGCTTCATTTAGTCAAAGGTCAAGGTCAATCCGTGGAAAAGAATTCACTGGAATTGATTTTAAAATGATAAAAAATAATTTGATATTTCAAGTACGGATTCTGAAGAATCAAGCAAATTCTGGGACTTGTATCTCTATTCCCCAGCCTCCCCAGCATTTGGGTCTTTGTCACAAACACAACTCAAACACAAAGGTCACAAGGTTTAAAGAAATTGTTCCAGTAGATGGTACTATTATTAAGAATGCACATTCACATATGTGAAATATGAAAGTCATAACGCTCACAATTCAAAAGTTATGCCCAAAATTGAAATTCGTCAAAAGTGAACCTAATGTTAAACGTCTTTAAATTCAATAGCATCATTTAATACCTGATAAATTCACAGCATGGACCAGACATGTACGTTTCGGGTACTAAACCCTCGTCAGTGATTCTTAGTCTAAACAATGTAATATGGCCAAAAAGTATGAAAATTATTATGTCCAAATATGTACCAAAAGACGTAGCAGAATGAGTGGGATATGATACTCATTTGAAGAAGTTTAACATCCCAATTCAAGTCAAAACTTTTCGTACCAATAGAAAGGTCGTGTAATAAAGGTCATAAGGAAATTCATTCATTCACAATTCAAATGTTATGTCCAAAGATAATGCGTTTTGTTACTGACACACGGAAGGGTGAGTTTCATGCATCTTCGCTTTTGCGAACGCGGGGGCCAACAAAATTTCGGTTAAGGTTAACCAATGGAAGATATGAAGTGCATTTGCGGAGAATATGTCGTATTTGAAATGATCGAGTCATACTTAGATATTGACTCTTGTGTCCCTAAAGAAGACCATACACAAAAATTGATTAATTGAATAAAAGCTATTAAAGCTCTGATTTAACGTCTTGGAATATTGCCTCATGATATTTTTGTAAAGGTCAGATACAGGATGAGACTGTGGATAACATTTTGAAAGTAGTATCTGAAATGAACCATACTGTGATATGGTCGCTTTATGTCCTCCACATGTGTCCTTAATGTTGTTATATGAGTAAGCGTTGTCATGGACACCAGAGGTATGCTGTTTCCAAAGTTTAATTCTCCCGGAGTTGTGCAGGGCAAGAACCTTACAAGCGTAATCCTTAACCGTAGCTGTACATTCACCGGAAACGGATCTTTTACTTGAACAGTGCGACGACGTTGCAGTGTTGATGAAGTTTCCGGCAACCCAGAGGTCCTGAGTAAGAATTTATGTAAGGTTAACATTCTCAGCAACAATAATTACATTTTTGAAATGATTTGGCCGACAAACCTGAGTCTTTGTCTGTGGGTTTCACATATTTTCAATGTGACTCTGGTTTTGACCAAACTTTATGAAGAAAGACAAATCGTATTTGTCAACGAATTTGTGATTGATTGGTACTAGTATAAATTATACCCTGATATTCCCTTGCAACCGATACATGGAGTACTTAGAATAATGAAATCTAAATAAGTGCTGCCATTTAAAAGGTGCAACATCGTCAAAACAGTATCCGAATGTTTCATTTGGCAAGAACTATTGAGGATTTCCCCAAATTAAGTAATATCGGTGATACATCCTTTACCTTGAAATTGGTATTTTTGTTTAGATACTGATGCCCAAATTTTTTTCCGGTGAAAAAGTGAAAAGTTTCCAAATATGACAATTAACTTATGTTTCGTTCTAATATTAAACTTGCAGCAGAAACGGTCAACGACACTTTGCTGTTTGGTTGGTTGGGGTGTGTTGTCCGCAGTACCTTGCGTATGATGAATCCGGGACCCAAATTCAGGATATGGCGGCACGAATAGGCAGGTTTTCTAGAGGATAACTGACTATGTCTGACTCTAATAAAGCAAAACGAAACGATCGGCAATTATCTTTTACCTTGTCAAGCTTTAATATCAATGATACGACATCCGCTTCATCTCTTCGAATTCAAGCGCCATGTTGTTAGTTTGCATTCATGCTTCAGGTTAGGCACGGGGCACCTCGGTGTTGTTACCATAACAACCTCCATATAATGTACGAAGTGTCACGCGACTAATCTGATTTACGCAATAAAGGTCGAATTTTTTAAAACGTCTTCAAATTCATTAGCATCATTTAGGAACAGATAAATTTTCTGCATGGACCAGACATGCACGTTTCGAGTAGTTAACCCTCGTCAGTGATCCTCAATCTAAACACATTTTAGAAATTTCAAGAAATTTTGTAGCAGAAATTTTCAAATGTATTAAAGACACAGACGATCAACCGAAGTTGATAGAACTTGGCTACATGTGCCCCCGAGGACTCCTGGTCCACGAAGTATTCCGACTGGCATGAGTGTAAACTTATAACTTGGTGCTTGAATTCGAGGAGATAAAACGGAGAAAGGAGAAATTCCGGCCGCATCATTGATATTAAAGTTTGACAAGGTAAAATATAATTGCCGATAGTTTCGTTTTGCTTTATTAGTGTCAGACATAGTCGGTAATCCCCTGGAAAACTTGCCGATTCGTGCCGCCATATCCTGAATTTGGGTCCCGGATTTATCATATACAAGGCACTGCGGACAACACATCCCAACCAACCAAATAGCCAAGTGTCGTTGACCGTTTCTGTTGCTAATATTAGACATGATCACTGACACCAGAATCAGTCCGCAATCACAAAATAATTACCTTACTGCCGCTGGCATGTTGTAATTGGTACCAAGTATATCCATCCGTTGTCAAGATACCACCGTGAAACTTGAAGCAGTCTCCGGAGTTTACAATGGCGTGGATAGACCCACTCAATCCAGCTGAAAATGTGGACAAAAAGCGTGAAGTAAATTAAACCACTGAAATTAGCTGAAAATGTTAACACAGAGCGTGACGTAAATAAATTCACTCAAACCAGCTGAAAAAGTGAACGTAAAGGGAGTCCTGAAAAAAAAGCTCAAACCAGCTGAAATGTAAACACAAAATATGTCGTGAACAGACCGCCTCATAACAACCGAAAATGAGAACACAAAGCGTTGCATTAAAGATATTAGTACTCCACATTAATACATCCGCCGCTTATTCCAAAATTGGTCTGAATTGGTCCTCCCTATACTACTAAAATTATTAACAAATAGTAAAACATAATGAGCTAATTAAAATTTCAGCATAGATGTATACGAGTATGTACAGGAACAGGATTACCATGCATAACATATGACATACCCTTCGTACGAGCATGAACTCCGGTGCCTGCTATACACATACATGTGCCTGGTTCAGGATGTTGTCCGGTGATGTTGGCGTTCACGCCCCATGATAGGGTTAACAATACGATCGCCTTCCACATGACCTCAGTATATAGAGAAATTCTTCAAATGAATTAAAAACTTCCAACTACTTTTATATAAAACTCAACCAGGCCAGTTGTTGATGCATACTCATGTCGGCAGGTGGAAATGCGCCTTTTATCTAAGTTTAGGGGAAAAATAGTTGATCGTGTAAAGTCTTCAGACAGCTGAGTGATTAAAACGTCCTGAAATGACCCATTGATTACATAAAAAACCAGGAAGAAAAAAATAAATTTGAGATTAGATGACCAAATTGAAACCGTCACAGGATCAATGACCAATGGACACGAGGCGAAATAACGTTTGTACATGCTTAGATAAAACATATACTACAGTTAATAGATGACTGGATGAGACCAAATGCAAGATGGCCGAAGAGCGTCAATGGAATTCAGAGAATAAAATGAAACCAAAAAATGCTTTCAGAGGGTTGATTGAAAACAGAATGCCTTTGGATGCTCAATTTATGCAGAAGGAATTGATGACACTAATGTTTTTCCAATGACAAAGTGAGACCAAAGGCTCCATATGTGGTTTGAAATTGTCAGAAATCTCGAAGGTACTTCAGGTAACTCGATAAGGAAAAAATAATTAAGAGAGACGGGAAAAATCAGTTTTATCTTATTTTCATCCTTGCATCATTTCTCATGTATCCATACATACATAGTATTATATTTTAATCGTAAAACGATACAGGTACGATACGAAAAAAGTACTGCAAAAATTGTATGTCTTGAATGTCCTTTGAAGAATGTACATAATCTATAAGCAGCTGATGTATGAAACTAGATTTAACTGTATGATATTTTCCCATTGGGGTTTTGTTCGTTCTGATTTTTTGGATGCATGAAGATCAAGATCACGAAGAAATTCAAACATGTTTCGTACTCTGTTTTGTTATTTTGGCGTCCAATTTGTTTAATAATAAGACTTAATTTATTTACTTATGGTTTTGAGTCAAAAGATTTATGTTTAAATTTATAAACAATTTCCATCTAATTCTGTAAAGAAACATGTCCTAAGAGTTTGTAAATGAGGACACTCCAAGAATAAATTAAAGATAGTTTCTTTTCACAACTCACAAAAATTTCATCCTCCTGTATTCGCAATTCCTATTTCATATTATCTTGAATTAGTATAATATATCCTAATAATCCTGAATTTTAAAGATTGCAATTAAGCATCCTCAGTAATTTTAATTGGCAATTAGTGAATAAAAAAACCTTCAGTGTCAGTTGAATCAAAATCCTGAACATTTTCTACGAGTACAAGGTTTATATGTTTTAGTTTATCCTATGACAAACTTTACAAATTTGTTCTGAACTATTTCATACCATATCAGCACAGGAGCTCGATGCCAACAACCTTCAATGACACCCGCCCCTTCCCATCTCTCTCTAGTCAAAGTTAAGGAAAGTAGAGGCGGATATACTTGTGGATCGTTGGCATCGAACTCCTGTGCATATAAGTTATTATCTTTTTCCATGACTTAGGATTGGAACTAATAAAACGGTTGTACTTCCTGAATTAAAAATTTTCTCCTATCTTACTTTTAACAGATTCTTTATCTAAAATTTTGTAATCATTTCCTTTTCTGTCATTGACGTAGAATATATCTTTTTGTATCCAGTTTTAATTCACAACAGGAGTATTATTTATTTTGATTTTATCATATGCTGAAGGGGCTGTGGAAATGTTTTCCTGTATTAGGAGGACCAAATATTAATTCGTCCTTCCAAAAAGGTCTTTGCAGCTGAGCTTGATGTCTCAATCCTGAAACCAGAGATTCTTTCATGAGTTTATCCGAGGGACTTGGTAATACAGTGAAAATCTGAATCAAAATAAGAACAGCAAGGTATTTTATAACACAAACTTTCCCAATAATTAATAAATTTCTACAGGACCAATTGTCTAGAATTCTGTTTAATGAGTCTTTTTTTCTCTCTGAAATTAATATCTATTTGGTCAATACCATTCAGTATTTCATATTTTATTCTAAAATTTTCGGAGTTATCCCATGAAATTAGTTGTGACCATTATTTTGGATACAGCTATAGATATTCGAGTAGAGTGCTTCAAACCATTGCAAATTAGTGTACGTCAGGAAAGTCCAATCAATTACTAGTAATGTTTTCTTATAAAATTCCATAACAACGAATCGAACCTGAAAGTTTTCTCATAATCTAATTGGACTAAAATGCCAGAAGATTTCTCGAATTCGATCAATTATGTAAAAATAAGTCGATTACATTATCCTATAGAACAACTTTTTTCTTAAATTTACCATGTATCTGAAAATAATTTGTTTAGAACAGAGCGTTTTCACTTGTCTATGCAAGGTGCAGCAATTTTGTAATCAGTATTTGATAGTGATAATGGCCTCCAGTTTTTGAGATATAACTTATTTTTTCCAGGTTTTGATAGATATGAAATAATCCCTAACCAATGAGTAGTAGACATTGTATTTGGTTTAAAAGAAAAATTTAATGATTTAACAAGATATTGATTATAGTCATTCCAAAATAATTTGTTGAAGTCCGCAGTGAATCCGTCGTACCCAGGAAATTCACCGTTTATTTTTTAAGACCTTGAGACATTCCAACTCAGAAATGGAACAGTCCATGCTATAAGTTTTCCTCAAAAGATAGCTTACTTACATAAGTGTTTGATTCGTCAAAGAAGATACCATCATGTTCCAGACTGAAATTACATTATTCCTAGAAATTCTGTTGCTCTGACATAATTTCACTTATATTATCTGTTTCTTTGCCATTGGTTTTGATTACTTTTGTTATAAGTTTTTCGTTATATTGTCTTTTAGCTCACTTGAGCGAAGCTGTTTCTTCCATTATCTTAATAAAAATTTTCATATTATGGAAAATATATTACATATCAGAAATTCCATCGGGAATTTTTTCTACAATAATCGTAATAAAAGTCCTGATACTAGTATCGTGGAGAAATATTACATAACAAAAATTCCAGTGAGGATTTAATATACTTTAATTAGTACATAATAAATATCACTGGAAAAATAAACTTATTTTAATAGAGTAAGAAATGATAAATTTCAATTACAATACAGAGAGACAAAAATTATGCGTATAAAATGTAGATTTTCAATGAAAAAAAAATTCCACAGAATTTTTCTTATGAATGAAATGTTTATTCCTGTAAGATACCCATGTTATTGTAACATGTATTGCAAAATTACTCCTTTTCCAGTAAATCAATTATGTTACAGTGTATATGAAATCGAAAAAGATAAAAAAAAAGAGTGTCTTTGCATGATAAATCACATTTAAATTTGGATTGCTGATGTGCCTGATGGCATAAAGTGAATAAAAATCTGAATGGGATGAAATATTTCTTCCACGTAGTGTATTGTATAGCATGATCATTTAGATTGAAATTTGATCTCTATACTAGTATTATTTCTTCTGATAGCTGAATTGTTGCACTCGTACTTGTAGCAAAAATATTTAAAAGTATTATGATATTATAATGAGACTGAAATTTAAAAGGTAAATGTATACATGATACTCACATATAATATTTCTTCTGTTTTAGAGAAAAATGATTATGGACCAGGAAATATTTTAAAATATTCTATAATGAAAAATCCTGGGAATTTTCATTAGTACTAGATTTTCGTTGGTCGATATCATGATATCGACAAGCTTTTTTGAAAGCTAATACTTAAATAATAAAATATAAAATCTTCCACGAGGAAGAAATATTATACGGAAGTTCTAAAAGTTGGTTCACACCACAACAGCCAAATATGTCACGGAGTTACCCTCCTTTGACAATTTCAGAACAGATGCACATACCGACAAACAGAAAGCATCAGGATGACCTAGAAGGATGACTTGAGAAGTGTTGTTATTTTTGGTTCCACTTTGAAGTTAAATGTTTAAAGCGTTTTGACGTCTTTTTGGACTTTGTCAGAAATGTTTGTTTTTGAATTGTTTCTTTGAATACCTCTATTAAGGTTTTGTGAACTCATTTACCTATCAATGAATGAAAGTCAAACACAAAACCCGGAATCAGATTCCAAATATCACAATCAAAAGTCTGACAAACTCTGGACAAAATATTAAAAAGAACTTTCTCACGAGAAATGAAAAATAGGAGAAACAGACGGAGTCTATAATACAGTTTCTTAGAAACACTAAGGACAACTTAATCTAATGAAACCAGCGAAAGTACGGATTGTTCTGAAGGTGGCGCTTTAAACGTAGCACCCTGCTAATTAGTATAGTTTAATCACATAAATAATGTTACAAATATGATTCAAGCTATATAGTATCTTAGAAAGCCGGATCGAAAAGGAAGCTAGTCCAGTCAATATAACTTTTGACCTAGAAGTAATTGCAACAGAAATTGTGAAACCGCTATACCAAAGTACCATCCAATATATGAGATAGCGGTGGACTGCATCTCGTACCTATGGTGGCTGATTTGTGCCAGGTCGCATTGTCGCGCTGTGCTTTGTCGCGCCGTGCTTTGTCGTATTTTCGCGTTGTCGCATTATCGCAAGATGGAACGGTGATCTTCAAGTTGCTGCTCCTCCCAGGGCTAGTTGATCCAGTCTTGTCCCATGGATTCCTAATTTTTTTCTCCCAGGATCCATGCATTGTTTATTATGATTTTTCTTGTCTCTTCTTTGATTCATTGATTATATCTTTATCTGAGCATTGAATTGAACTGATATTGAACTGAATTGAATTGAATTTGATTGGAACTGAATATTGAACAGAATATTGATTTTGAACTAAATTGAATTGATTGAATTATTGAATATTGTTTGATTTGCTTTGTCTGACAATACACTCATGAGGAGTCGTCAGACGCAGTTAAAAGTATTAACCTTGTCATGCCAAAAACCGCCAAATCAGTAATTATTAAAACCTGCTATAAAATTCAGAAACGTTTTATATCTTTATTCCTTGTCTTGGATAATGCGACAAAGCGCGGCGCGACATTGCGGCACAAATCAGTCACCATACGTACCAACACAATTTTTATTTTCAGAGAAGTAGTATTATGACAATAAAGATGCATTTGACGGTACAATTACATGTTGTCATCTGAATAATATCTCTTTCAGAGTACTTATTTTTAGAATCGGGCTTTTCTTTTACAATTGTTAACAACAATAAATTTATATTTGCGATTGCCGTTCTTGCTTGAAAACGCATTTACTTTAAATTTTTGCGAGTCTTTCTTTCAATTTGGAATGTGGGGTTGCGGTTGTTGTGTAAAGTGTCGAAAAATGAGAGGCTTTGATCGAATGGACTCTGTTGAAATGAGTGGATTTTGAAAGATGTTCTAAAAGTTCCTTCGAATTCTTTAATTAATAATACCGCTTCGAGAAATACTGTCGGACAATATTTTTGAAGTCCAGATTTGATTTCAGATTAAACTTTGGTGAGTAAGATCGATACAGATTTGGTTGAACGTTTTGAGGAACCAGCGATGAAACGTTGCTTGTACGGATTTTGTGCATTTTATGTATACAATTATAAGTATGGTAAATCTAAATCTATAAATTGTTTGTGTCAAAGCCAAATTAAGGGAGAGCTGATTTGTGGTTATGCATTATTTCAAATGCAGAAAGGTTTTAAGGATTTCCAGGTGTCGAATTTAAACCCAACTCTTTTTGCAAGTAAATGTGTAATTATTCTAGGCTTTGTCTGCTGGTGTGATGATATACCATGTTCTCAGAGGAAGATAAGCTCAGGTGTGATATCATAGACTCGAATCTGGAGTTCACAGTTGATCGTAAGAGGTAAATTCTAGAAAAGTAAAAGTAACCCTCTGATGGATTTTATCCAGGGTGTCGAGCTGTACATCCTCTTTCTTTGCCCAACGTCTTGTATATACCTCACAGTAGTCCATGGTAATTTTGAAAAGTTGATGCCATGTAAAGGATAAAGTTTCTTTGTATTTAACCTTTTTTATCAATTATCTCAACCTGCCGTTCTTGACTACACTAGCTCACTGGTAATGTTTAACGTGTCCACAAGGAGAGTAGTTGATTGTAAATTCATGATCAACAGTAAACTTTTCGAATGAAATTCTTTTTGAAATATTTTTTCTTCATTCTACACAACCGTTAAATATATTTCATACATAGATTTGCAGTTTGCATAAATGAAACTCAACATGTCTTCTTCTGTTTCATCTTGCAAACTTTACCTTCTTATATTCTTTTCCTTTTCTCTCTTTTTACCTTCTTATATTCTTTTCCTTTTCTCTCTGACTCATTTTTGCTCATTATTAATTCAATTAGGGAATGACTAGCTTTTGATGTTATGTTTGCGGACGGTAATTTTTTTTCTGGCGACGCATTGTAACGTCAGTATCTAGTTATTCCCATTCTAATGCAATCTAAATTTGATAAAGCGAAATGTGACGTTCGCAACGTCAAAGCCTAGTATGTTCTCGTTTTACAGCCTAGGAACAAACAACCAATGAAATTCAACGTTATAGCAACATTGCATCAGAATATTATGTTTATTTTGACGTTCCATTGTCGTCTGTTATAATACTTATTGATACTTATTGTACTTTATTTGACGATACCTGGAGAAAGCTTGATACATGTAATAGCCTGGCATCCATGGCCCCTCAGTCACAAACACTCAGGGGCCACGAATACCAGGCTGGCTTGATGTAAGGGTTTTCTTCTTACTCGATCTCGAATATGTATTTCTTGTGATCATATATTATTTGCATGAAATAAATACTGGATAAACCAAGCCTAGAATGCAGTGTTTATCATTTTGAGACCAAAAGCCTGGCCAAGCCTGGCCAAGCGATATCCGAAACGAAATAAATGATAGCAAAAGGTCTTTATGGAAATATATGAAATTAAAACCAAGTGCTACAGAAGGCACGATGAAACCAAAATCATTTTAAAAGACTTTCAATGGATACCAAAGGAATATGAAGAACAAAGAAAATTTGTCCAAAATACCTGATTGAAATGACCACAGCGGAACACACCCACAAGATTATGACAACAAGTAGGCGTCACTCAAAACAATTACATGAACGTCATGCAACGAAAAGTCAGAAACAACAAGACAATAAAAAGATCAACGCCACAAAGACGACCAACGAACAAACAAAACAAACTAAGGCACCATTTAAACACGAAACTGGAATGACAATACATGTACAAATAAAACAAACCAAGGCACCATTTTTACATGAAACTGGAATGGCAATACATAAACAGGAGGTATAATCAGTACGCATTTTAATGTACGCTGGAAAAAAATATGAAGTAAACTTCCGCTTCAGGTAAGGTTGTTCGATTGGATTTTGCATTTTATGATATATTCAAGATAAAGAGAAAGATAATCGTATACTCATTCGGTAGCGAAATATATCACCTAATTATCTATACTGTCACGGTCCTTCCAAGGTGCCTAATTTTGTCAGGAAGCCTGCAGAACCACGAGGTGACTTGTTTACTTTTTGATGGCAACTTTCTTCAAAACTCATTATACTCCATAATTCGTATATCCTTATTTGTGTGTATACATATTTACTTACCTTACCATTAAAGGAAGCTAAAGTTTTATCTTCTGCCTTTCTAAAACAAGATTTTCACAGAAAAATTGAGAACAAGCCTGTTTTTGTACGCTTTGCAACGGAATAAGACCCTTTTTGTACATTGCGCACTTAAAATACAAACATAATGTTCAATGCATTTGGGAAAGAGAAAGATTAAAACAGATCTACAAAAGGTTATAACGAAAAAAGTTGACATATCTGATATGCATACATGTATAACGGTCAGAGACTCAGAATTAACTTAAAGAGCAGGACTTTGGTTGCTCATTTGTCATTTACGAATGATTACTTCATTTCACAATGAATGATTAAACATATATTGCCGGATTGCAAAGCAATTCCGCTCTATAGATTGTCGAAGTATGTCTGTCTGTTCGTCTGTCTGTCTTCCTTCAACATTTTGGTTAAAGGTTAAAGGTAAGGTTGAAGCAAAATGTAAGGAACTATATGCAGTAGAAAGATCATATTTACAAATGGGTTGCCCCTGATAACACCCTTTACACGTAATTATCTATTTGCAAAATACAGCCCCGACCAGTCGAAAGTTAAACGCCGAGATGACGAAATTTTGAAAGCTAAATGCGAAAGTTTTGTTCACTATTCGTCAACTTTTTTGAAAGCTGAGATGATGAAATTAATTTTGAAAGCTACCAATAAGCTTTCGAAAAGTAGATGACGAAAATTTCGTTAACTAATCTTTGTTAATGAAATTTTCGTCTGCGTTAGCTTTCAAATCTTCGTCGTCTCGGAGCGTTCAAAATATTTGAAAGCAATCACTGACGAAAATTTTGAAAGATATATCGCTGACGAAAATTTTGAAAGCTTTTGAACGAGGAGTTATGCTCCGGACAAGGTGTGATGGATAAACAGAGGGACAGACAGGGTGATTCCTGTTTAGACCCCCCCCCCCCAAAAAAAAACCCAAAAACCACAACCTTTGTTTGCGGAGGGTATAAATATAGAAAGTTGGAAAAGGAAATTCAACTTGTTGAAAATGATTACCATGCAGGTATTGCAATACAGACGAAGATCCTAACATGGTTTGGTACGAAGATACCACATCACTGTTATCTTCCACATAAATACTGTATGAAATAGAAACCTTATTTCATCGTTATTGATTGACATAACGTCCAAATATTAATTTTTCGACGTCTTTTCTTGCGAACGGTGCGTAATGTAACGTGTCATAAACAAAATATGAAATGGCATCAAGTAAAAGAATATAGGAGGTATAATGTGAAAAAATCTTGAATAAAAATCGGCATCAGTATGGATTTATTAAGGGTAGTTCTTTCTAGTAAGAAATATGGATTGTTCCTATGTCATGTATATATTGATAACTATTCTTGAAGTAGAATTTTGGAGATTCTGTCATATGGACTATTTGCTGCCATACTTGTTTGAGGACTGTTTTCATTGCTAATCTCTTACAATACCGTTTGCTTTGAGAATGTCAGTAAATCTCCATTAAGTATCCTCTGTAATCGTTCATTTACTAGTGTTATATAACGTTTGATTTATTCATATTCCTGTATACAACGTACATTTCTGAACTTGTTCTTCACTTTCTGTATCATTTTATACATAATATAATGTATGCTTATTTATTATACATCATATCTAAATTTTTGTTACATTCAAGCTTTAAGAAATAGAGAATATTATATAAATTATGAAAAAAATTGAATTTATCTAGTCAGTGCTCATTCAAATGAGCTGTAGAGAGTTAGTTATGCAGCTTTCACACTCGAATGGAAAAACGGGTGAACAAAATTAATTGAGAAATCATAGGTTTATTAATCAAAGGGTCGAATAGACGACGAGGGAGTCCCGTCATATTTCAATTATCGAAGAAAAATGGGAAAAATATGGATATGTGAGTGTGTTTTGTACTCAAAAAGGAGTATTTTTTCTGCATACGTACACGAAGTGCCGTACTGATTAAACCTCCTGATAAAGAAAGAAGAAGAGCAATGTGCAAACAGCTCTAGCATACTTCAAATGAACGGCCATCCGGATTACGTGCGCACCCTCTAATTGATGTCTCCATCTACGCTTAGTTGTTGTATAAATACTTGATAGGGAAAAAGCATTAAATTAACTGATTTATTTGATATGCAACCGCCATTCATTATACAATGATAAAATATGCTACTCGATGGCCGCACACATGGGCGAACCTAGAAAATGTTTCCAGGGGAAGGGGTTTTGATAAAAAGAACCCCGTAAAAATGGGAAAAATCAGCATTCTTGGCAAATTCCGTGGGGGACGAGGATGGGGGTTCCTGTTTATGTTAACCAAAGGGGGAGAATATAGGTCATTCCTATATAATTTCATCACATTCTTGACCTCAGAAATTAATCCCCACTCGCTATATATACATCGAATGATATGTAACTCAGATATAGGGTGGTATATTGCTCACTAAATGTGCCTCTTGTTTCTCTCTGTCATTGTAAGGATTCGGGGGGGGGGGGGGGTGCGGAGGGGGCGCCCGCGACCCCCCCCCCCCCCGGCACTGACCCCAAATTTTCAGAAAAAAAACAAATACATTTTTGCCCATTTTCAGTAAAAATCGGCAAAACTCGCCCCTTGATCCCCCCGGCAAAGGGGGCGCTGGACCTGCCACTGGGATTACCATTCAATTTATTATTATTACTTTCCTAGTAACTACCTCAATTCGTCATTCAGTTGTTTCCTCTCTCAATCTGATATAGTTCGTTGATCAGTGAAACGAACTGTCGGAATATCCGTCGGAAATATACAAGCTTGTAAACATATTTCCCTCTAGGATATAGGATAAGGACGTGTATACTAGAAAATCCAGTTGCATTAATACGAATCCATGTTCATCTTTTCTAATCTCATATGTTTTTTTTTTTTTTTTATTCTCCCATCAACTCTGTTGAAACTACTCCCACATACGGAGTAATTTGTATTATATTGAAAACTTTAGAAAAAAATAAGGCCAATATACGAAACCACGTGTAATCGGTCAATATCAAACTTTTAAATCGTGCAAAACGCCATCTATCGGACAGGTATTGTCTCACGACAAGTCAACACCTTGGCCGTTTTATAAACAAACATGGAGAGGACACGTTGAACCCACGATATACAAAATATGCAGGTAAGTCAAGAGATCAAGTTATTACGAATAAAATATTATTTCATACATAACTAATGCTATCAACACGTGTAAATAAAGACCAGGTGTTTCTATAGATGATTTGTGTAAACTATGTACATAACTGACTCTGATATACAGATATACTATATATACTGCCATAAAATGTTGAAATACGTACTACATATTACGTACTTTTAAAGGGATTTACTTATTTCACATGACAGTGAGTATGTAAATTTTACTAGGCACGCTTAATTTTAAAGTAAATTTGTAGAGTGTGCACATTTATTCTAAACAATAATACTGCATATAAATGTCGTACACAGGTACTATTAAGGTGTTTAGAAAAGATGCCTTACCACTCTCCATCAACCCCCCCCCCCTTCTTCGTTCTCCATTATTTGTATAATGCACATTTCTGAAATACTCATTCAAAAGTTCTAATTTAGGATATGCTTATTACAACCATTGATACAAACTACTTTGTACAATAAGTACTGCGTTTCAAGTCCATATAATACCGTTAGACTTTGTTCGTTGAACATATATGGCCATATAAGGTCACATTAATATTTTGATTGTCCTTAGCAGACAGGGTTGCAGTACCCACGGCAAAGCACCGAAATACTTGATGTGAAAACACAGAGTGGACAAGCACAGCAAAAGACACAAAAGAGTCAAAGAAAAATGAAACACAATTTTTAAGACCACACATTCTGTTGGAAAATGTGTATTCTAGAGTGTATTCAGGGATTTTTTTACCTTGACCTTTGACCTTGAAATCCATTAGGCTCCTTTCTTATATTATAATCAAGTAGTATCCAGGTGTGATAAAGCTATTGAAAAAAGATTGCCTTCTCGACCTATGACATTGAAAACCAATAAGGCTTTTTCATTAAATCACAATCAAAATTAAAATATACCTTTTATTTAAATAAAGAAAGCCTAGGCAACACAAAGCGCAGCATCCCCTCGCACTGCAGGAAAATACTGCACCCTTTAGGCTGTCCAAGGATTTTGACCATTTCAAATCTGTGACCTTGACCATTGTCCTTGAAAATCCATAGGGTTCTTCCTCTTGTCATAAACAATCACTTTCTGAAGTTTGATTAAGATGATAAGATCCAATCAAAACTGCACCCTCTAGGCTGTACAAGGATTTTGCTCATTTCCAATCTGTGACCTTGATCTTTGACCTTGAAAATCTTTAGGGTTCTTCCTCTTGACATAAGCAATTCGTGTATGAAAACTGCATCCTCTAGATCTTGACAAATTCTAATCTGTGACCTTGAACTTTGACTTATGACCTTGAATATCAATATGGTTCTTCTTCTTGTAAAAAGCATTCGGTTTATGTACATGTAGATTGGTTTAGATACAATCAAAACTACACCCTCTAGGCTGTATACAAGGATTTTTACCTTTTCACATCTGTGACCTCGACCTTTGACCTATGAACTTGAAAATCAATAGGGTCCTTTCTCTTGTCATAAGCTATCATTGTATGAAGTTTGGTTAAGATACAATCAAAACTGCATTCTGTAGGCTGTATACAAGGATTTTGACCTTTTCCAATCTGTGACCTTGACCTTTGATCTATGACATTGAAAATCAATCGGATTCTTTCTCTTGGCATAAGTTATAAGTGTGTGAAGTTTGGTTAAGATCCAATCAAAACTGCATCCTCTAGACTGTATATAAGGATTCTGACCTTTTCTAATCTGAGACCTTGACCTTTGATCTATGACCTTCAAAATCCATAGGGCCCTTTATCATGTCATAAGCTACCACACCACTGTATGAAGTTTCGATAAGATCAAATCAAAATTGCATCTTCTAGTCTGTATACAAAGATTTTGATCTTTTCCAATCTGTGACCTTAACCTTTGGCCTATGATCTTGACAATCAATAGGGTGCTTCATCTTGTCATAAGCTGTCAGTGTATGAAGCTTAAGTTTGGTAAAGATCCAATCAAACTGCACCCTCAAGGCTATATGCAAGGATTTTGTGACGCACACACTCACCCTCACACGACCGACTATGTTGCAATGGGATAATTAAGCGAGCATCCATTGATTTGGAGTGGGGGCAGGAATACTTTGCCAAAAAAAAAAAAAAAAATCCGGATCGAGATATATGGAAAAAAATTTCCGGGTCATGAAATTCCCCCCCCCCTCCCACTTTCCGACCTTTCCACATGCCCGGTAAACACTTTTTTGTGTATCATAATATAGCCTAGCTGTCTGCGTTGAGTATCATTTATGTGAAAAGATATTATAGGTTCCATAGATCTGCCAGCAAGAGATGCCTTAATATACTCTTCCTAAACTCCTGATCTCACTCCGTGTTTGATACATGTATTTGATATGGCTGAAAAACACGCCGACTGATTTAAACTTTCAACATTAAACAAATAAAAAAAATTAATAATAACCCGGCCCATAGGGCCGGCGAAAAAAAAATTCAGACTCTTAAAATGGCTGAGAAAAAATTCCGGCTGGCAAACGTCTTCCTGACCCCCCCCCCCCCCCCCCCTAAAAAATAAATGGTTCTCCCGAAGTTTGAGCATGATCAAATTTACAATACATGAAATATTTGGAGAATGTGAACGAGACTTCCAGCCAGACTTCCCTTTGCTTACCACAGCGGAACATACACGCAGAATGCGAAAAACAGCCGACAAAACAACTACAACAAACAACAGGGGAAACGATACACAACAACACCAACTCTGAATGACCCACCAAAAACAAAACAATTACAACAAACAACAGGGGTAACGATACCCAACAACACCAACTCTGAATGACCCTACAAACCCACCAAAACAAAACAACTACAACAAACAACAGAGGAAACGATACACAAACAACACCAACTCTGAATGGCCCTACAAACCCACCAAAAACAAAACAACTACAACAAACAACAGGGGTAACGATACCCAACAACACCAACTCTGAATGGCCCTACAAACCCACCAAAAACATGAAATATTATTGACAATACAATGTACATAAATAGAGGAAGACCAATGTACACAGTCATCCGCGAAAAAAGAGCGAATGGTGTATTTATCTGGACTATGTGCCTATAACCCTACTTGGATTTTAATATTTTTGTTAAATATTAAGAGACACCTTATTTGAACTTTGATTTTTTTAGGATGTCAAAATTTGACTTTGAGCAGCTAGTGGAAACTGATGACCCAGAACTTGAAGTAAGAGGTTCACTCGAATTGGCAAATGACAGCGCTTCCTCGGGTCACGTAAACTTGTCTTTCAAAGATGATACCAATTCTTCCACTCTACGAGAAGTACACAACCACCCCCTTGGTGATGTGTCCTCTTCGAAAACAGAGAAATCAGGAAAAGATACAAGCACGCCTACGTCATATCCGGTGATGTATAACACCGGAACAGGAAATAGTAAAGTCGTCAGGGAAGAAGTTATTATAAAGCAGCCAAATGGAGAAAACGTAATAAACACCCGACAGACCTCTTGTCAGAACGCACCAGAACGTTGGCGCGATATAGAGAGAAGACGTCCGCTTCGATTAAAGCATATAAGATTTTTGAAGGTGTTCAGCATTGTATCGGTTATTCTGTTCTTTCCACTCGGAATTCCAGCTGTGTATTTTGCATTCCAACTACAGCGCGAGTTTGACGAAGGAATAATGCGTGGTGACATAGACAAAGCCCAGTCTCTGAGGAAGAGGGTGGAGAGACTGATCATATTTGCGTTTCTGTTCGCGCTGTTGGTGGCTGTACTTGTGTTTGCTCTAGTAGAGAGGTCACTGATGACGAACGATGACCCGACAGCTAATGCTATGAGGAATAGAGTGCTACCTACAGGATAATCACTTACTATTATGATTATCGGCCTTGGTTATTGCTAATAAGTATTGATCAAAATCAGCATTGAAATGCGAATCAATTGAATTAAAAACTTTACTTTAAAATCAGGGAAATTAAGGGAAACATGCAGAATGAGGAATCATTGCATTATAACATGCAATAGTTTCTGCTTGGGTTGTGGGAGGGGTAACTATCTTTTAAAATCATAATTTTATTCATTAATTTTTTTTTTACTTTTTATTCAAGAAGTACAATCAGATCTAATACAGAAAACTAGTCATTCTCATGTACGATCCGGTATTGACATCTTTTTCTCGTCATTTATATTTGCCATTTTCTTATTGTCCTTTGATTGGTTGTGCAAAAGTTTGTGCCAAAATAACCATCATTACATTCATGGTTTCTTGTCATATAACTTTTAGGTACCTGTATTCCTACTGTATTGTTTCATTAATTTTGTAATGATGATATATACTCATTCATATATTCATACATTAAGATCTGTAGAGAATTATATAATCTACCTTCAAGAAATATCAGCATTCATGATATTTTATCATAACGTTTATATATTTATCTCCTCAAAAGTGTATATTTTAACCAAATATTGCACAGAATCTCTATATCAAAAATCGCTTCAAACTTGTTCAATGCACAGGCCGAAATATCCCCTTGGTATGCGCTACTATTTTTTTTATTACAGTAGCGCATCTTGCTGTACTTTGTTCGAGTTGCTGCTAATGTCCGCTGTATAGAAATCAGTTTTTTTTTAAATGTGACCGCTAGTTCAATGATGTATAAAATAATATATTGTACCTAAACAGTTACTTAGGATGTTACTTCATAATTCTACACTTCTACTTCATACTTCTATACTGGCATATAGAGGAAAGGCATCTTTTCTATGAAATGACATACTAGTACTTACAATACAGTACAATGTGACACGTAGGAAATTTTCGTAATTTTGCATAGTCCAATTATATGTTATTCATGTTTCTTACAAACAATCTCAATAATATTACATTGTTATTATCTATATTTATTAAAATATTTAACAAAATACATGTAATTTGTTTGAGTTCTATTTTTAAACGGATAATACAGAGGCTGATCTTACCACAAGGACTTACCATTCGTTTATGGCCAAGGTTTGTTTTAAGTGTCTCAAATTCCAAGGTCAAGGTCACGATGCAAAAATTTCAATATCATCAAAAAGGTTCTAACAGAAGAAACATACATGTGAAATATATTTAAGCCTTACCAATTACCGTTCAAACAAACAAGTCGCTGTCAAAAACTATATGCCCCCGAGTCTCCGATACATTGCTAGTCGACCAGCATTGAACTAGATATTAAGGAGCTCGAATCCACGAAATTGGTAAAAGGGCAAATTTCATTTCTAATATATATGTTACAGGGAATAAGTGTAATCAGGAATTTCACGTAATTCCTGAAATTTAGGGATTTCGTGTAATCCCTGTTTCCATTAGTCATTACATGTTATTCCTGAAATTGGCCAGGTATTTCATGTAATTCCTGATTTTTTCATGAATTTTTACACTTATTTCCTAGCTTAGATTTTGTCTTATGTTTGACATTTAAAATCAACGTTTACCGCCCTTTTGATGCTGAATCTCCTCTCTGTCAAGTAACAATGAATGTTTATGCAACATAAGTGAAAACATTTGAACTAGAACAGGAAATGTTTATAAAAATGTTGCTCAAATTTCGAAGTCCATTTCGCATTATCTTTGCAGAGAGGACAGAGAACCAAGCATCTTACAAACAATAGTATTTAACCTTCATCAACTTTTCTTGATTTAGACAAAAAATTACCCAATTTTTTTTTTTTAATTTATTCTCTACTACCTTTTATCTGATATCATGAAAGGATTTAAGATACACAAAAAATGACGTATATTATTTGGTAGGTAACGCATGACCCCGTTAGACAGAAAGCGTAAGTTGTATACGTATGGAAGTTCATGCAACAAATCTAACTCAATTAGTCCTGTCTCCATGGTCTTCCAGTAAAAACGTTGGGAAATTTCCATTTCTTCGAGTTTATCTAAATATTTATTGCAGCAAGTTTCATAATGAAATCCGTTAATAAGAAGAAGACAGTCAGTATATCATCATTTAAGGATTGCTTTTCAGCTTTTGCGCTTTATCGGTGTGTATTGGCAGTAGGGAATGGAAACAAAATATGTAAAGCACGAAGTGCTTTTCATGAATTTTGTTTCCATTCCCTACTGCCAATACACACCGATAAAGCGCAAAAGCTGAAAAACAATCCTTATATTTACATTTTACGTGTTAACTAAATTATTTCTGCCAATTTTTCAGTCAGTTTCTTTACATTTGAAATATCATTGCGGAGGGAGAACGCAATTTGACGTAAGAGCAAACGAACGTTCGACGTTTTCGCTTGATTCGAAGTAGTACCTTCTGTACGGAAACGTTGTTGACAAATGAGAAACTGAATTTTGTCCTCTTGCTGTATTTTGAACATTTCAATTAAAACTGAAGAAAATTGAATCGTGAAAATTCGTGACTTTTGTCCAACATTATTCAGACATGGCGGAGAGTTAAACTGGAGAAATCTCACTGAACTGAAGGGAAAACTTTTGAAAACTCTTTTTAACACACTGTTATAAGTTAAACTACTTAGACATATGAAATCAATCGGTATTATTGTACACAAACTTCTGTAAATACCCTATTTCATCTGGAAGTAATTAGAATAATGCAAAAGTCGAGTACAGCCGTCGAAAACGCGAAAACTTTCGGTATTTTCATGACTTACCTCAACATCATGGCTAAAGATTCGCTGATACTCGAAGTATTTCTGATTTTATGAATCCATAAGAAGCAAAGATAAATTCACTGTTGATAATGACACAAGTGAATCAAATCCTCATCCTAAATACTGAATATTTGATCCACTTATGCCTGAATATTCGCTCATCCAAACACGGCATCTTTCTGCAGACAACAATGCAGTTCGTCCTTGAACTTCGTCTACTGACGCGTGATCGACTTACTACGTCACACTTCTTGGAAGTGTACATGTGGGTGACCTAGATTTTGACACATTTAATCACTGGGGGTAGACGGCGTCGTTTGATAATGGATACATGTTTTGAATCTGTATTAAAGCAATAAATAAAATGGGCATTTTATCAGAAATTAATCCGCGTAAGTTCTAAAGTCACGTGATAGGCTCTTGCGATTATCGAGAAATAAAGCAACAGTTGGTTTGGTACCTTTATATAAGGGAAACGCAGTAGGAATGTAAATATTGCACTTTGTTACGATAGCTATTTTAAAATATCATGCATATCGACTTACATGATCCTATCAAGATTCCATACATACAACTGTGTCGAATGCATTTACACAGTGGGCAAAAATTATATGGAAGACCAAATCATTCTTCGCATAGTTTTTTTTTTTAACATAGCATTTTCCTTTATCTATCTTGAAAGCTATTTCTCTCGCTCAGTAATGGTATTATATATTTGATTAATATGAACACGAAAAATGATTATCACATTCCAATTTAATAATTTTTATAAGGTTTTTGATAGTCAGGAAATAAGTGTAAAAATGCTTAAATATTTTAGGAATTACACGTAATCCCTAATATTTTGGAGATTTCGTGTAATCCCTAAAATGACCAGGAATTACACGTAATTACTGAACCTTTCAGGAATTACATGAAATCCCTGATACACTTATTCCCTGTAACATATATATTAATAATCTTTATTTAACGTCGGATATTTTAAAGAAAGAACATATTAAGCTCTGGAGAGCATTTGACCGACGAACATTTTTAAGAACAGTTTAAGAACATATCTATACTTTTTATAAGGCTAGGGACAAGATGTTCAGCCCACAAACATAATTCCGTGCCGATAGCCGATGAGGATCGAACCCGCGACTCTCCCGTCACAAGTCCGCTACTCTAACCGCTCAGCCACGGAACCCCCATCGTCGATGGTTGTTGGCGTCGAGCTCCTGTGGATCAACACTAAAATATCGCCTACAAGAATGTAAAGGACCTAGACATATTCTTGTTTAAGGTGTGAGTTTAGAGAAATTCAATGCCATTTGCGGTTGCCATGAGACTATCAATCAGATCACTGTGTAAAACGGTTGGAGACCAAATCGATTGATGTGAACATGAAAGTCTAACACTCGGATTTTGGTGTTTATGTATCGTGTATTTCTCAAATGCAAAATATAGATTTTATGTACAACATATAGTTCGAAAATTAATACATTCAAACTTTGTGCGTATGAGACTCGTACAATAAAGAAATACAAGTTCACTTGGACACAGAAAGCGTGATGGTTTTTTTTTTGTACAGATGGGGCTTTCTTGCACACTGCGACGCGTGAATACAAAGCCATCTCAAGGTCGCCCAATGTCTTTCTATCAATTTGCAAGAATGTTTTAGTGTTTTTGCTAATTGAATGCAATCGTCGTCTCGCCTGATCACCATTTACATAATTATCAAGGATTCAGCAGAATTACTGTACAAGCATAATGTGACTTTTTCTTCAAAGGACTGTATATCATTAAATCCCCCATTCCTGTATGATCCATAAAATAAAACCTTTAAGTCAGAATTACTTAGGAAGTCGTTTTCTTATGCTTATGGTGCAGGTGTTTTGAATGACATCCAAGTCGTGCCTGAGCTATTTCGGGGGATGATTCCTTTGATGACGTAACATCTACTCCATTTTCCTCAGTTCTACTCTTTTTTCTATGTCTGTGAATAACACTAGAAGGAATGTCCACTGTTTTTGCATACGTATATCTCTGCGGTTTGGGGGATTCTGAATCACCGTGATGCGCATGTCCGATGTGAAGTAGGTCAGCTATGGAGTGACTTATGTCCGGTTGAGAGTTGCGATGGTCGTGTTTGTGTTGCTTCTGTAGTAACTCTGCCGTTCTTTTTCCTGCTATCATGTTGAATATCCCATATGATAGAAACGTTTCTCTCTCCTGAAAACAAAAAAGAAATGCCATATAGCATGTCGGGTTTTCGAACACTCTGCTTCTCTGCTATACTTAGTTCGTTGACGGTACCAATATTTTGACTTCTGTACTATCATCGATATTTTTTAAAATTGTTACAAGGAGAGACTGATTAAAAGCAAGAAAAGAAAAACAAATAACAATAAAGCCTGTGTTTGTGAAACACGAATGCCCCCGGTGGCATCTTTGTTAGTTAAAACACCATTTTCTGTTGAGTACGTGAAAGGTCAAAGTCAAGGTGACGAAGTCAAAACTTTTTGCTATCAATGAAATGGTCTTCTCACAAGGAATACACATTTGAAATATGAAAGCCCTATCACTTACTATTCAAAAGTTATGCCAAATGTTAAATTTTTTGAAAAGTAGGTTAAAGGTCAAGGTCACGAGGACAAAACTTTTGGTATCAAAGGAAAGGTCTTGTCACAAGGAATACACATGTGAAATATGAAAGCCCTATCACTTACCATTCAAAAGTTATGCCAAATGTTAAAGTTTATGAAAAGTAGGTCAAAGGTCAAGGTGAAGGTCACGAGGTCAAAAATTTTGGTATCAATGGAAAGGTCTTGTCACAAGGAATACACATGTGAAATATGAAAGCCCTATCACTTACCATTCAAAAGTTATACCCAATGTTAAAGTTTTTGAAAAGTATGTCAAAGGTCAAGGTCAAGGTCACGAGGTCAAAAAATTTTGGTATCAATGGAAAGGTCTTGTCACAAGGAATACACATGTGAAATATGAAAGCCCTATCACTTACCATTCAAAAGTTATACCCAATGTTAAAGTTTTTGAAAAGTATGTCAAAGGTCAAGGTCAAGGTCACGAGGTCAAAAATTTTGGTATCAATGGAAAGGTCTTGTCACAAGGAATACACATGTGAAATATGAAAGCCCTATCACTCGCCATTCAAAAGTTATGCCCAATGTTTAAGTTTTTGAAAAGTAGGTCAAAGGTCAAGGTCAAGGTCACGAGGTGAAAAATTTTGGTATCAATGGAAAGGTCTTGTCACAAGGAATACACATGTGAAATATGAAAGCCCTATCACTTCCCTTTCAAAAGTTATGCCCAATGTTAAAGTTTTTAGTTCGGACAAACAGAAAAACAGACAAACGGACAAACAGACAGACAGACAGACAGACAGACAGACAGACAGACAGACAAACAGACGGACAGGCCAAAAACTATATGCCCCCGAATCTGTGATTCCGGGGGCATAAAAATATTCCAATGAAAAAATGGTTTAAAAGCAAGATGTGTCATTGTCTACGAGTGCGTAATGTTTGTAAACTTTGTAATTGAAAACAGAGACAGTTGTGTTTCCAGTTAATGAGATCTCGCGAGAATAACAAATAAACGTCCCAGGTACTTGAAACAGGTCGCTGAAAATGTCAGCTAATCGTTTTAGAATAACCTAGGTGATTGACTAATATCAACAACAGCCAAATCTCCTGTACTTTTACATTATATGCACCGTGTACAATTAGGCTGATAGACATTCCAGGTCAAGTCATTCTTATTGTTCTCTGTAAACAAACTACCCTGCAAATAGCGAAAAAAAAATAATGCTGATACAAATATAAACCGACGCTGACGTTCACGTGGGTTTACAGGGATTGCTGTGACGTCATAGAGCTCTATTTTGGTTTACATCATGAATACAATGTGTTACTGTGACATTTTACCAGCAGGTGCTCCCTAAACTTGATTTGGTTCTAGGAAAGTTCCCCCAAAACAAACAATCTTATTGCTGACTGTAGACAGAAATGGCCAATTTTCTGATATATGTACATCAAAATCAAGAAAAATGACAACAACAAAAAAGACATTGACTTCAAACTAATGACCTTGATCATGAAAAGAATCAGTTTCTTCTGAAAAAATAGTTATCTATGCCTTGTCGCTGGAAACTTATAGCTTTTTGCACTGCTATAATTACGTTGATGTTGTGAGTTTCCGATGATGGCCAAATATATATTTGCCATTACCGATTTATAGATTTCTTTGACCTACGACAGAATCTCCGACAAGGTTACGATACCAAAGCGAAACACATACACAACAAGAAAGCATAAAAGACATTAATTCTATGAATGTAATTTTATTTCTTTAGGTGGACCATGCCTATGTGGAAGATGTTATTTATTTATTTATTAACCGGTATTTATTTATATTGAGTAACCATGCCAATTACATAAATACTATTTCTCACCTTGTCTGGTATACTTTTAGCAGTGCTTACTTCACAGTTGTGTTCTACTTCCGAATGATAGCTGTGTGGGGTGGGGTTATGATGTCCTGTAATAGATATATAAATATACACAATAATGTAAATTGAAGGAGTTTATTCGCGGCAAATTTCCTTTTTTTTTGTCCTTTGCAGCTTCATGATTTTAATCTTTATTTAAGTCTGGCTGTCCTGGACCTCCTTAAGCCTCAATTATACTTGCATTTTCTCATGTAAATTATTAATCAAACGCCGATGCTGTCTTTTATTGTAAAAAATCACGACGTTATACCAAAACGTAATTACTTTGTGTGGTAACTTCTTGTATTATGTCAACACTTCATTACTTTTTGTGTCAGCATTTTTACATTAGGTCACTTCTTTAAGTTATGTCAACTCTGCTCCATGACAAATATGGATAATGACGTTATGTCAACTCTTCTTTATATTATGTCAGTTCTTATTTATGTTATGTCGATACTTCTTTATGTTATGTCAAATCTTCTTTATATTATGTCAGTTCTTCTTTATGCAATGTCAATACTTCTATATGTTATGTCAATACATCTTTATGTCAATACATCTTTATGTTATGTCGCTCTCTCCTTTATCACAGTAAACTACCTTTATCTAACGCATGCGCTGTTCGTGTTGAAAGTTCCATATCATTTTCTTTACATTCTTATTTTATTTGATTGATCTTCAACCTATTTTTGCTTGATATAATGTAAAGAAGAGTTGACAGAACATATAGAAGAATTGACATAATATAAAGAAGAGTTGACATAACATAAAGAAGAATCGACATAACATAAAGAACAATTGACATAATATAAAGAACAATTGACATAACATAAAGAAAAACTGACATAATATAAAGAAGATATATTGGTATTGGTATAACGTCGTGATTTTTTACACTATATGGCAGCTTCGTCGTTCCATAATTGCTCATGGTTCCTGTAACTGTGTTGAAACGAGACGAAAATTGCTTGTCCTTTCAGAAATTGTTCTATTTACTTTACCATCACATTACAATTTGTTACATCGATGTAACAAATATTGACATCAATGTAACAAAAGTTGATGATTGAGCGATTAGAAAAGTGGCATCGAAATTTTATGAATATGATTTTTCGAGAAAACCTCATTAATGTATATATTTTAGAAAGGGTCTTACCAGGGCGGTCATTTTGAAATTTATTTCTATAAAATCAGACTTGAAACAAAAAAGTTATTAGCAAAAAGAACTTTGTAGAATAAATAAATAAATACAGTAATAAATGAATAAATAGATAAATAAATAAATAATAAAAATAATAATAATTGTATGTGAATTTATTTCTAAGAATTGTATTGGAGTATTGTAGTCGTGTTTGGTATCAAATGAATCAGAATGAAGTCCTGAAGATGAAAATGGATAGAAAATACAAAAAAAAAAATGTTTGAAAGAACAATTTGTATTTTACAGCTGAGTTTGTCGGCACTTCAAATGATTTACATATCATTAGTCATCGGCAAAAAGCGTAATTTGTAGCGGAAGTAGGCAGGTATGGGTTTACTACCTTAAAATCAAAACGAAATCGATTAATTTTCAGATACATTTGTACTGAGCCACATTGACTTCAAGAGAGTGCAAATACATGGTCCTCTCAACGATTATTATTGGACCCTTCTAGGCATATAACACGGTCTTGATCAAAAAGAAGGCATTTTAACCTAGGTAAAAAGTATTATTCTATGTCATGTTATAGTTATGTAAGTGGTCTATTCTAATATTTTTTCATATTTTTTTTATCAAATATAGATACTTACCCCTATTTGGATTTCCTATCCTAGTAGACGAGGCAATCGCTCCAAACATGTCTTTCAATGATTATGAATTAAGGAGCTCCAGTGCAGTTCTCTTATTGAAAATGTTTCCGATCACCAAGACTTTGTAGTATCATCTACTGTACGTTTTTATGACGTCGACTATATGGCATTCTCCAGTATATACCTAACTTACGTATAGCGGAGTGCTCGCAAAGATTCACGTCAAGTAACAATCTGCTGGTAACCAATGTCTGCTTGACAGCCAATCGTACGTCTTATTGTTCGGATTTTGGCTTTTGTCACGAATAAATACTGTCCCTACAGTTCATAACAACGTTCTTATCAGTGATAATTGGACTGAACAAAGTATTAATTTCCTCAGACAGTTTTAGATAAAAAGATAATTTCCCAGTGGCTTCTCACCCTTTATATTTCAAAGTTGTTCGTGATGAGGATGTTATGAAGTTTTACGCCAGATGAAGTTAGTTTCCGTGATTCAAGCGAATAAATCCACATCTAAGATCCCTCAACAGCAAGTGGTAATTGACTCAATAAATTGTCGAGATTTTATAGATTCTTCGTTTGTTTTTGTTTTGATTTCTTGGCAATGTCCCATCGATTGTGCAAATGCGTTTTATTTCATATAAATGTTTGTATTTTTGTCTCTAAGAAACAGCTCTCTGTAGGATGAAGGTATCTGATCATCAGAGTCACGTGACAGTAGCCAGGGTGAGTTTTAGTTGGCTCGTTTCCTGTTGTTGTCAATTGTCTGACAAAGATAATTACTTGAAGTGAAAAGCATATCGACTTTCACTCGTCTGCAGGAAATAAGATAATTACAAAGTGGTGTATCATACTTACTGTAGACGTTATAGGGGCACCTGCGCGGGAATTGATTAGCTTCCGTTACGCGCCTTCTTGACAGCTCTTCTAATGGAGCTTTTTTTGAGACGCGGTGTCACCAAGTGAGGTGAATAACCTCTTGACGAGAGGAGTGTCCGTGAATCAATATTCAAAGTACTAACGCAAAGAATAAATTAATAAACAAGATAGTGATGATGATAAACAAGGCAAGAAAGACTACCTTGCATAATTATGGTAGTGTCCAATGACAAATTCGAAATATTGAAAATATTCAAATGTCATTAATCTTAATGACTATTTTTCAATATTTCGATTTCGTCATAGGACAGTAGCATGCAAATTGCCATTCGTAAGAAAGCCTGATAGGGTCACTTATATTTTTTCGGTTCCTCTCGGTCTGTCCATTCTTTCGTCAGTCGTTTTCAGATTTCTCGTTTTCAAATCGCAATGGATAGATATTGAGATTAAAAAAAAAAATCATAAAATGAAATCTGAGTCTACGGAAGCCCGTAGGTGACAGGTATGAATTAAAATTTATCTGGCGGCCGCCAGATAATTTATCTGTCGGCCGCCACTTAATTTATCTGGCGGCAGCCACTTAATTTATCTGGCGGCCGCCATTTGATTATGTGGCGGCCGCCATATAACTAAGAGGCGGCCGCCAGATAATTATGTGGAGGCCTCCAGATAAATTAAGTGGCGGCCGCCAAATTAATCGAGTGGCGGCCGCCAGATATATTAAGTGGCGACCGCCAGATAAATTATCTGGCGGTCGCCACTTAAATATCTGACGGCCGCCACTTAATTATCTGGCGGCCGCCAGATAAATCTTTTGTTACATTTCATCTGGTTATTTTGCACCTTTCATACCAAATAGATTAAAAGAGAAGATGAATTCAGCACCCTAGAACAGAAAGAACATGTTATGCATTGATTTTGTTTTGATTTATTGTAAATTGTGTGATGACCGCCACTTAAATTATCTGGCGGCCGCCGGATAAATTAAGTGGCGGCCGCCAGATAAATTATAATTTATACCTGTCACCTACGGGCTTCCGTACTTTATCATGACTGGTCAGAAAGCCACCCACTGCAAGTATGACGTCATCATCGGACTGAAAGTTGGTGCCAGAAATAGCTGCTTTCAGTTTTGGGAATAGATGAAAGTCTGATGGAACAGGTGAATAAGATGGATGCTCAATCAAATTAAAGCCACAATCATGAATGGCAGTGACGGACTTGTGAACAGGAGCATTGTCCTGATGGAACAACATCCCTTTTACTAGTATTTTCCCATAACTGTATCAGAAATGAAGCATAGTATGTGCCATTGATTGTTTGTCCTTTTTGGAGATAATCTATTAGCACAATACCTCCTGCAACCCAGAAAACCGAGGATCACAGCATATCAATCGGCCATCGTAAGAGATTTGAACACAATCTGTTGACACATTAATGACACCTCTTGAGTCTATTAAATGATTTTGACCAATTCAAATCTGTGACCTTGACCTTTGTCCCATGACCTTGAAAATAAATAGGCTTTTCCCTCATGCAATAAGCAATTAGTGTACAAAGTTTGACAAAGATACATTGAAAATGCCATCTCTAGAGTGAATACAGGGATTTATACAATTTCCAACCTGTTAACTTGATCTTACACCCATAACCTTGAAAATCATTAGCAATTATTGTACGAAGTTTAATCAAGATCTAACCAAAACTGCAACAGGATTTTTAACATTTTCAACCTGTGACCTTGACCATAGACCTGGAATTTCACAAGGGTTTTCACTTTGTCATAAGAATGAAGTGTATTAGTTTGGTCAAGGTCGAATCAAAACTGTGTCCTCTAGACTGTACACAAGGATTTTTAACATTTCCAACCTATGACCTTGACCATAGACCCATGACCTGGAAAATCACAAGGGTTTTCACTTTTGTCATAAGAATGAAGTGTATTAGTTTGGTCAAGATCGAATCAAAACTGTGTCCACTAGAATGTACACAAGGATTTTAACATTTCCAGTTTGAGGCCTTGACCTTTGGCATATGATCTTAAAAATCAATAGGGTTCTATTGTCATAAGAAATTAGTATATGAAGTTTAGTCAAGGTCCAATGAAAACTGTACACTCTCGGCTGTATACAAGGATTTTTTAACAATTCCAACCCATGACCTTTACCACATGACCTTGAAAATCAATAGGGTTCCTCCTCTCGTCATACGCAATAAGTATATGAAGCGTAGTCAATATCCTGTCAAGTGTTTTCTCTAGGCTGTATGCAAAGATTTTCAACAATTCCAACCTGTGACTTTTGACCTTGAAATTCTAGAAGATTCTTCCTCTTGTCATAAGTAATAAGCATATGAACTTTGGTCAAGATTTAATGAAAATTGTGCCCTCTAATCTGTATACAAGGATAACAATTCTTGACCTTTAAGCAATAAGTGTATGAAGTTTGATAAAAAACATCCTAAGATGTATCACCCACACAAGTTTGGTTCATGTTGGACCAGTGGATCCAGGGCACAGCCCTGGTAGGGGGTCCAGGGGACAAAGCCCCCTGGAAGCTAATGTATCTCAGCCTTTTTGGACCCATTTGATAATTATATTAACTAACAGGTAGCTACTAATATTCACTCTTTATAATATAAAAAATGATCGTTTTACCTATGATTTGCAAATTTTTTTTGGAGGGGGGGGGGAAATACGCCCCCTACTGAATCCACCACTGCTAGTCACTAAATGGTGAAATACATCGTGCCTTCTAATCGTGCGTTTTAGTATTGAGTAAGCATCCTCAGATGCATCACCCAGACACATTTGGCTGATGTGAGACCTATAGAATGCTACTAGGAATGGAAATGTCCTACTTTTCTTAAGCACAGTCAGGACACGGACAAAGACATGGATAGCATCACTTCAGGGGAGCTTAAAATGAAAGCTTCATCTTTCAAAATATAGCTCAATAAATGTCTGTTTAAAAGCTAAAATGTAAAGCATACCCCTTATTGTTATAGAACTTGACTACAATGTATTGACTAGAATCAAAATACTGATAGACAGACAGACAGATGGATTGTCATTGACATCATCAACATGAACTGCTGGGCAATCCAGCCAATCATCTCCTTTCTTGCAAAAATTTAGTTTTTTTTATTAAGATCTGTTGAAATTTTGTCAGTAGATTGATTAATAAGCTTAAAATGCATCATAGATGCAAAGTGCCGAGTTGCAAAACTTAAATGTAAGTATGAATATGCAGACTTAAAATATACATGAATTGTGTAACTATATTCATTTATAGTTCAGACACCATTTTCAATTACCCGAGTCCTATGAATTTGACCTTTTGATCCCAAAATCAATAGGTGTAATCCTTGATTCATTGGAAACATTTCTGGCAAGTTTCATGAACATAGGTGCAATACAGGCTCAAATATGGCCCAGAAACCATTTTCAATCATCAGAGACCTATGACCTAGACTTATGACCTTTTGACCCCAAAATCAAGAGGGGTCATCCTGGATTCAAAGGAAACATTTCTGGCAAGTTTCATGATCATAGGAACAATACATGCTCAAATATGGTCCGGATACCATTTTCATCATCAGAGTGATATGACCATGACCTATTACCTTTTGACCCCATATTCAAGAGGGGGTCATCCTTGATTCATAGGAAACATTTCTGGCAAGTTTCATGATCATAGGTGCAGTTTAGGCTCTAATATGGTCTGGAAACCATTTTCAATCATCAGAGTCCTATGACCTTGACCTTTGGACCTAAAAATCAATAGGGGCCATCCTTGATTCATGGGAAACATTTCAGGCTAGTTTCATGATTGTAGGTGCAATACAGGCTCAAATATGGTCCAGAAACCATTTTCAATCATCAGAGACCTATGACATTGACCCTTTGACCCCAAAATCAACAGAAGTCATCCTTGATTCATGGGAAATACTAGTATTTCTGACAAGTTTCATGATCATAGGTGCAATACAGGCTCTAATATGGAAACCATTTTCAATCATCAGAGTCCTATGACCTTTTGACCCCCAAATCAATAGGGGTCATCTTTGACTCATGGTGAGTAAGTGTATGAAGTTTCATTGCACTAGCATGCATCATACTCGACTTACAGTCCGGAAACCAATCGTTGATGCCCGCCCAACCGCAAGTCTCACATCAAATTAAGAGCCGAGTTTCGCAACTCGGCTCAAAAGATGAAAATACTAGTACATGTACTGTTTAATAATCACATAGTTTTATTTTTCAGCTAGGATGAAATCCTAAAGGATGAAAGTAAATTCCATTGAGAAATTTGATCAAACTGATCAGGAGACCTCCAATTCAATATGGTTGCTCTAAAATTAGATGCAATTTATATCAAATCAAGCCTTTTTTCATCGTTTTTCCTTGATCTCCACAAGATGGCGCATCTCAAGACTCCCTACATACCACACAAATCTCATACATTCATGAAAATATACCAATAAACAGACTGAATGACATACAGACATATAAATGACAAAGCAACCCTATGTCTTCATTGTCCTGCCACAAATATTATGAGACTCAAAACTTATTTTTATTCATTCAATATTTACGTAATACATGTACGTAAACAATCTTCAGTATAATCTTCCCTTGGCCAAACAAATCAACAAATGTTGAAAGTTTTAATGAGGTATTTATTCCATAAATTTTAAGATTCAACTTAAAAGATTTATACAATTTATGTAGCTGAACACATTCCTTTTAACCTCAGCCTATCTACAACACACATGTTCATATTGCAGCAAGTTAGGAGAACAATTTTGTACACTTAATCACATATCCATTTAACTTTTACAAGGATTTCACGTAAGATACAACCCTTTTTTCATTTTCTGAAACAATAAATATCTTCTTTTGAAAAATTATTTTAAAACAGTTTTATAGGAAAAAAGGGCATTATTTAGTACCCCAAAATAAAATTTTATATACACAAGAAACTGATGAGAATCTATATAAATGGATAACAACCACAAGAAATAATTACAAGTGTTGAATATTGAAGTAGAATAAAATGTATAGTTTTTTCTGCGCAAATGTATTAATCAAGAAAATAGAGGGCAGTGCCTGTCGTAAGTCATGATGTTTGTATGAGACAACTGTACAAAGTAACGATAAATTGGGTGTCAAGCCTTTGTCATTTCTTCCCAGACTTTTTAATGCCACCACCCGCTGTAAAGAAAAAAATTAAATCATGATAAGATATATATAGAAATCCCTGTCATGTCAACAGCTATATTCGTAAATAATATAAATTATTGTACTAAATAGAGAACTAGTGTCTTAATTTGTGTTTAGTTACGGGTATGCAACACACAGCTAGTGCATTTATCATCATGATCATACATGTAATGCGCGTTAGCGCAATTCATGCGATAAATGCATTTGCTGTGTGTTGCATACCTGTAACAAAACACAAATTATGACATTTATTCTATATATATGCACCATCGATGTCTGTTTCATTCTTGTTTTCTGAAATTGCTTTTTCTAGGTAAAAGGGTGATGTTAAAATTCATCTCACTGCGGGTTCAGTTTGCAGGTTAGAACAGCCGTCACAGCATGTTTCTTTAGATCTTATGCATAGTGACGTCACGAGTGTAAATACATGAATTGCAGCACGTTCATTTCAATAGTAACATCTCAGGGAATTACATTGGTTGTGTATATATATATAAATGAAGTGAAATCTCTTTATGAGTACATACACTGTTCATATGAGTTTTAACACACCACTAAACAATCTCCATAAAATTTAAAGCATAATTCTGACTACAATTTCTAGAAAACGAAACGTAATCTGTGTAGGAGGACAACTGTTTTTAGACAGTAAAATTGTCAATGATTTTTTAAATTTTGAGATTCCCTTTCATTCAGTTATTTCATATTTTATTGAGAGGGAAATTAGTTAGTTGTTGAGAACAGCTTAAGGTTGATAGATATTTCAAGAATGGTAAAAAATATGACTGAGTGAAGATAAGGTGCTAGAAAAACAAATCTAAACATTGCTGCTGTTACGCAGCAATTCTAAATCTTTGAAATCTTTTGGGAAATGTGTGTAACACGAAAATATTATTTTACCAACAAGTCAGTGAGCAATTTATTTCAAAAGTTCGTTTTTAAATATCTTTTAAAAAAAGCTTTTCGATTCAATTCAATCCAATTTAATTCATGTCTTTAATACAAATTCAAGAAGCTGACATTTCTATTCCATTTAACTGAATGTCACATACTGCACTGGTACACTGACTGCATATCTTAATTCACATTGTTTATAGACATGGATCACAACTTTAATTTTGAAAATTGAATGTGGTTGTCAAGCGAACTAGCGTCTTTTATACTGCTTAAGGACGGGTCCAGGGTTTTTTTCTTATTTAAGGGAAGGTGCCTGTGCCTGTCCCATTTGGGAAAATTTGCGACATTTTACTGAAATTGGGAAAATTTTGTACAAATTCTCACCAAAGTATAACCCTAAAGTATCATTTATTAACACTGATAATCCATTGATTTGCTTGAACTGAACAAGGGATGAATAAAAAAAAACTTTAAAACATAGGTAATCACAGATTACGAAGCTCACCTCGTGGCAGCAAAATTCAATTCAAATATATGTCTAAGTACATGTATATTGGCTTTTAAATGCAAAATCACTCAAGCGGAAAAAGTAGGTCAAGGTCATTTTATGAAAGTTTGATCAAAGATACATCCAATATGTAAGTTTGGTACATGTAGCATTTATACTTTGCTCAGTATTGGCTTTTAAATGCAAACTCACTCAAGCGGAAAAAGTTGGTCTAGGTCATTTTATGGAAGTTTGATCAAAGATACATTCAATATGCAAGTTTGGTACATGTAGCACTTATACTTTGCTCAATATTGGCTTTTAAAAGCAAAATCACTCAAGCGGAAAAAGTTGGTCTAGGTCATTTTATGGAAGTTTGATCAGATACATCCAATATGCAAGTTTGGTACATGTAGCACTTATACTTTGCTCAATATTGGCTTTTAAAGGCAAAATCACTCAAGCGGAAAAAGTAGGTCAAGGTCATTTTATGAAAGTTTGATCAAAGATACATCCAATATGTAAGTTTGGTACATGTAGCACTTATACTTTGCTCAATATTGGCTTTTAAAGCAAAATTACTCAAGTGGAAAAAGTAGGTCAGATGCTGCATCTGATGCATGGGTTCCTCTCAGCATCCCAAGATGAATCACTTCATTATACAAATTTTCTGTAAAAGCAGAGTTGTGTTTCAAAGGGGGGAAATTTGGAGAAAATAATGTTTAAAGTTTTAATAGTATAAACCCTATAGCCTCGAAGCTGATTTGGCCCCGGTCAATTTCAAGAGTCTGAGACTGATATTCGCTTCTACGTGGTGTATTGTGGATTTCTCAAAAACGAATCGGCGAATCCCTAAATAACATTCATATATTACTTAGACAGATTTGGGCTTCCAATCAGCATAACTTTTATATTAAGAATTTTTCTGGAACATTGGTCAAAATGGGACCAAAGTCCATCCGAATGACACGTCAAAATTTCTCTATTTTCACTTTCACTTTCCTTTTCGGTGTGAAAATGGTAACGGAAAGGTATATATCATTTGGTACCAATAAAATCTACAGGAAATGATCTTTCTTTTGATATATCACTTTGTATATAAGCCATTCATTTATAGTCAGTAAATGACGTCAGCTTTGGGGTGTAGAACACAAGTTTTTGAGGTCAAACAGTTATGCTATTGTAACCTTAGCATGATATTTCTTATTGAATCTTCTCATAGTAGTTCATTTTGACATTTCGATTAACAAAATAGCAATCCAAGGAATGCTTGTGTCGCCTGAGAAGTGGCTTATTTTTAAACAGTGGATCAAATATCTAGGTCAAGGTCACTTGGTTGAAAATTATTGGTATCAGTAGGCAGGCCTTTTCAAATTAAATTCAAACTAGTCTGTAAAATACGGTATCATACCTCTTACTCCATGATTAAAAGATACTGTAATTGTGGTTATTTTTGCGGGGGGCCAATTTCGCTATTATAACATCAAGACTTTTCGCATGGGGGAGTATGCACGATAAAAATGTCTTTCCCATTGTAAGAATACAACGGGGATATTTTAGCGCGGGGAAATTTTCGCAAAATCCTTCTTTTCTTTTTAAGAAAAGAGGGTCAATCATCCAGGTCAAGGTCACTACGTAAACATTTTGGTAACAACAGAAGGGTCTCATCATAAGAAATGCACATGTGAAACAAAAGATATATATATACGGTAGCCTATCTTAGATTTTTTTGAAAAAGTAGGTCAAATATCTAGGTCAAGGTCACAAGGTCAAATATTATGGTATGTGTAGAAAGGTCTTGTCACAAGGAATACACATGTAAAATACCAAAGCAATATCACTTACCAATCAAAAGATATGGCCAATCTTAATTTTTTGAAAAAGTAGGTCAAATATCTAGGTCAAGGTCGAGAGGTAAAATATTATGGTATGTGTAGAAAGGTCTTGTCACAAGGAATACACATGTGAAATACGGTATCAAAGCAATATCACTTACCAATCAAAAGATATAGCCAATCTTAATTTTTTGAAAAAGTAGGTAAAAAATTATGGTATGTGTAGAAAGGTCTTGCCACAAGGAATACACATGTGAAATATCAAAGCAATACCACTTACCAATCAAAAGATATAGCCAATCTTAATTTTATGAAAAAGTAGGTCAAATATCTAGGTCAAAAATTATGGTATGTGTAGAAAGGTCTTGTCACAAGGAATACACATGTGAAATATAAAAGCCCTATAACTTACAAATCAAAAGTTATGGCTGTGACATCCTAAGTGTGACAGACAGATGGACGGACGGACTGACTGACGGACAGACGGATAAAGTGATCCCTAAGTGTTGCTATGCTTCGCAGGCGACACAAAATGCGACCGATTGTTTGAAAAATTTCGACATTTCCCTCGTATTATTTATATCATAAAAAAGACCCCCACCCTCACCTCTACATAAATATTTAGGTTATTTCTCATAATTATATCAACTTAACTACTATATTATATTAAAGATACTTGAAATGAAATAATTTCACGTACAGGACACATTTTAAATAATACTGGTTGAGCTGGTATCGCAAGTAAAAATTGGGCAGATTACGGCTCTTAACATTACAGGTCCTTAAATTGTTTTAAATGTACATGTACTACATACATATTGCATATTAAGATAAAATAATAACAAACATTTGTTTCATTACATTGTAATATGACACGATACATCAGTATGTTACACTGAAGGGCGATTGTCATAAGACAATATCATTTATTATAAAGAAATTAAATCCATGTATCTTACTTAAAGGTCCTTTTCCAGCTGCTTTGGCCTTCATCTCTGCTAGCGCTTTCTGTTGCTCCTTCTGTTTTTGTTTGAACTCCATCTCATCCTGCAAATTAAAGAAAACAGGTAAGTCAATGACATCAAATATCAACCCTTAAACAAAACATTACAGGTACTGAGGTAGTCTAATCCAGTCATGACCTTGACCTTTGACCTTTAAAATTAAAAGGTTTTTTTTCATTTAAGTGTACAAAGTTCAACAAAGATCCAATAATAAATGTGCCTTCTAGGGAGTACGAAAGAGTGATCATTGCATACATTAACACAGTCACTTACTCACAAGCAGTGGTGTCTCGTGCATTAGTACAAGGGTAATAGTGTCTCGTGCATTAGTACAAGGGTAATAGTTTAAGCCATTTATAAGAATGTGTGACTACCATAAAAACAGATATTGGATAAAGTGATCCATTTATGATGTTGCCTTTGTGTTGCAGGCAACATTAAAAAAGATGAGCTTTTTACTTACATCATCTAAATCCTTCGGTCCTTTCTTTGGCTGCTTCAAGGGCTTCTTTTTACCACCTAAGAAAGAAAAAAGAATTTTGTTTCATCAATATAATCAAAGTACCATTACACTACAGTGTTTATTTTCTGGGAAAATTGGGTCCCCATTCCCAATGCCATATCCCTAAAAGAAAAGCTACTCAAAATTCCCAATACAACAAGCTCTATAAAATTTAGAAATAATAATAAACTCCTTAATCATTAATGAAACCTACATTTGTACCTGAAAGCAATTCACTCATACACTGCCATCCATAAATAACTATACAAACAAGGAAATCACTCTAAATTCTTGATTAATTTATCCAATTTTTCCATTCTTGAAAGATCCATTACTGGCATTAGAATTGGCTTCACGTAATTCACAATTATGAATTGTGATCACGAAAATGTAAATAGAAACTTTTTTCATCAGCCCAATTTTTTCCCAAAAATTGTCATTTTTATATACATGTACAAAAGAATAAAAATTTTAAAAAATGCAATATTTTTGTCGCGACAGCAAATTTCAATTCAAACATATTTCCAAGTTCATGTATACTGGCTTTAGAAAGAAAAATCACACAAGTGGAAAAGTAGGTCATGGTCATTTTATAAAAGTTTGATCAAAAGATGCATCTACTATGCAAGTTTGGTACATGTAGCACTAACACTTTACTCAATATGGCCTTTTAAAGGCAAAATCACTCAAGCGGAAAAAGCAGTTTCTGAAAGTTTAATCAAAGAAATCTCCACTATGCAAGATTGGTTCATTATGCTCAATATTGGCATTAAAAGGCAAAATCACTCAAGTGGAAAAAGTAGGTCAAGGTAATTTTCTGAAAGTTTTATCAAAGCAAGTTTGGTACATGTAGCACTTATACTTTGCTCAATATTGGCTTTTCAAAGCAAAATCACTCAGGTGGAAAAAGTAGGTCAGATGCTGCATCTGATGCATGGGTTCACTTCAGCATCCCAAGATGAATCGGTTACTGTAATATCAGTGCTTTTTCAGATACTGAGCTACCCCAAAAACTTTAAGTTAACCGGACACAGATGAGTCTTTGAACTGGAAAATGTAGGTCAGATGCAGCATCAGATGTATGGGTTCACCTTAGCATCTCAAGATGAATCACTTGTGCAAGTTTGGTCACTGTAGCATCAGTACTTTGTCAGACACTGAGCTGCCCAAAAAACTTTAATCGGACAGGGACACCGAGGGTATAGCATAAGCTCATCTCAACTTCGTAGAGGTGAACTAAAAATGCCTGCTCTTCCTGGTTTAAATGTTTATAATACACCATACAGGTAATGTGACAAGATAATCATTAAATCCTTTAGAACTTCAACAGTCAGGTCACTCATGTGAAACAGATTAAATCTACCTGATGTTCAGGTGTACAGAGAAGAACGATTCCTAATTGCTAAAAATAGCATCTCCGAAACTAACTATAGATTGATGTATTTCTACAGCTTGGCTCTGATTGATCCCCGACTTCACAGCATACTTGCATGTTTGACACAAGCAAGGCGGTGAAACGGTGTTACAGGAGTCAATTTAAAATAATGATAAAGTCGGTTCTACAGCATGTCACAAGAAAAGGAAAGAAGTTGTCGGTCAATAAAATGTCCAATTTAACTTTTAAGGGGTATGGACAAACTGTTATTCGCAATATTGGATTTTATGCAGTGTATTATTGAAAATTTTTCCTTACACCGAGTCAAGGCTCAAACTTTAACTATTTTAACTCCAAGTATACTCTACCTCAGTAGCTACATTTTTCCATCTCTTCTACGGAAAATTACACTAATATTTCAACATTAGAAAATTTTTAATTTCATGCATTGAACTTCACAGCTGCACCTCAGAAGAATTCATGAATATTACTATAACTTACCTTAAACAATACACTGATTCTATATCTACAAACATTTGTCCTTCAATTTTGAATACAGGGTCTCATATTTTATAATCTTATAAACCTCATGTTTTTACAACACAAAGTCCTTTTGAACACAAGTTTTTTACAGGTAGCCATTTTCACGTGCCGATCTGTCCCAACATAAGTAGAAAAAATAAAAGATTTTATTCATTTATTAAATATTTACATAATATCTTAGAAAAGCGGGATAGCCTTGTCACTCTTGTGTATTATTGGTGACAAACTACAAATGTGCAACATTCTGGGGATTCGCCCCTGATTCCTTTCTATGGTGATATGGCTACTAGCCCCCGGCGTGTAAAACAGAGATACCCGGCATTTGAGAAAGTAAGATCAAATTGGAGGACAAATGATTGTAGACATATGATTGTAGTAGCGCTTAAGGTAGGTTTTAGTATAAATCATGAATTCTGCAGAACTGTAGCTGTGCAGTTCGGTGCAAAGTTCATATGGTCGTCGTGAAAAATACTGATGCAGTTTTTACTCAATAAGTTTGGAAAATGAAGATATTTATTTACAGAAAAATAAGTATTAAAATGGTTAAATTTGGAGTCTTAATTCTGCAGAACGGCATATTTTCAAGTATGCTTCACGTCAAATCCAAAATGGCTGATAAACTATTGTCCATACCCCTTAAGGTAGACATATCGATTTCAACGATATGCGAGGAAGGTACATGTATGCCTAAAAACCCAGGGGTAAACTTGACTGAAAATTGGTCCATCTCAGACATATAATATGCAGGAATCGGCTGCAACGAAGACAGGGAAAAAAACGTGTAAGAAAACAGCGTCTTCGTTGCACTGTAACTAGTTTCCTCAGTGAGTGAATTGACCTGTGTTGACAGAAAGTTGTTATAAACTTGTTATTATAAACTTGTTATTATCTCTGTTCAGGAGAGCTAATGAAGACAAAAAAAAAAATCAGTAAAGAACAGTCAAAATTTATCATCACAACATTGTGAGCGAGGTTGACTCCGAGTTTCCTCTGTCAAAGAAAATAAAAATTATCCTTAAAATAAATACTCAAAGACAATCTAAGAATATAAATGAATATTTTGAAGAAGAAATCTTCGTTTCAAGTCACCTTCTCTTCCAGACATTTTCTTGCTTTGTTTTTTACCCTTCTTGCCGCTAACGTCAGACGTGAGAGTTCTCTTTCTTGGGTGGACTCGTTTATTGTACAAATCGTTCATTTAGCGCTTCGGTAAAAATTGTAGTACGACTCGTCGTACCCAAATGCAGATTTTAATTTTAAAACAATGCACAACAGTAACCAACAACTTGTCGGACTAATGAAATTGAAGCTTGACGTTTGTATACTGGTTGGGGACCAATTATAACGGTTTTAATTAGAATCCTTGTAAAAATGTCTAACAATTTTCATTAAATTCGGATAATCCCTTCACATCAAATGAATGGATTAAACATGGAATTTAATAAGATTTCATGGAATTGAACTATCTTAGGAATCGCGAGAGTGTCTTATATAGCTGTGAACCAAAGTCATTGGTCAAAGGTCAAGGTAACACTACACTTCACTAGTAAACCGTGTTAAAAATGTCTCGGACATAATTTCTTTTCCTGAGACATTTCACAGAAACTGGTGATAGTAACTTTATAGTTACTATCATTTCAATATGGCGGACGCAAAAATAGGCAGAATCGTTTTCCACAATTCAAATATTGTCTTTTATGTGAAGTACACCGAAATGCAAAATGATGTCCTTTGAGTCATGGGCAACATCATACTAAAACATGAAAGTGATTCATTACATTGTTTGAGGTAAAGCCCAAACATGATTGGCATATACAGTTTCATTATAAGCATATTCAAAGAAATTGACTTTGGTCACATGACCTTGGATATAGGTGATCTCAAACCTACTCTCACTGACGAGGGTTAAGTACCCGAAACATGCATGTCTGGTCCATGCTGCAAACTTATCTACTTTTAACGTAGCTCGCGGGGAAGCTTTCGTCACAATCAAATGTGTACGCAGGTTTCAGCCTCGAATTTTTTTATGTGCACATCTACGCTATGACGTCATAAACCTTACTTGATCGTAACGTCACGCTACGTTGCGCGACATTTATCGATAGGGCGCAAATTATGGCGTATTTTTTTAATACTTATATTTTCTAGTAAGCGTAGCGGGCCGAAATTTTAAACATAAACTTCACATTGTGTCTAAATTCAGTCAATGTATTTAGACAAGCTTGCAATGAGAACCGAAACTTTGAGGGATGTTTGGTTATATTTTGACTGTTTCTAGGGAATGGTATACATGTTTGAATGCAATTTTTTCTTCAAATATTACGTTGGAAATTCATGTTTTTTCATCCATCCTGCTCCATCCTTATCTAATTTCTTTATTGTACCATATAGACGGACGGAGAAGGCTTTACTTTTTTTATTGTTTTTATTCACCACAACTTGTATGCTGACATAAAAAATGCACATATATTCTATAGATAATGATAACATGAGATTGCATATACATGTAAGACATTGCATGAAATATACAAGGTTATACGGTATTGTATATAATTTGGTTTCATCTCAGGATTATACAAGAGTATATCCTTAATATTTCTATCGTGATAAAAAATTATTGAAATTCAAAAGCTGTCGTGATTAGTTTTCAAAAATCAAATTTAAAGTTTCCCATCTGCTTTTAATTCGTTTACTCTTTTGTTCTGACACAAGGTACAATGAATATATTTCCAAATTTCTATAGGATCTGGCGAAGGCTTTACTTTTGATCAGTCTTTTTCTCGCTCTCCTTGTTGCTTGTTTCTCAGTGTGCACAATCGGGGAAAGCGGGGGGGGGGGGGGGGGGGGGGGGGTTGTCCTACAGAAAAGGAGGAGGGGCTGCCTTATAAAATAAAATTAATCTTCTCAATACTTTTCAAATGATATGCAAAGCGGTGATTTACTTTAAGAATTTAGGAATACATAGTGTCTGAAAGTTCGATTATGACATAAGGCAAAGATTTGTATATAAATCAGAAAGCAGAGCGAACCGGAATTGTTTTGTAATGGGACGACCAATTTGATCCTGAGGGGGGGGGGGGGGGCTGGCAATTTTTTTTCCGGTCAGATTATTTATTTTCAACGCAGGGCCGGCCGGAATATTTATTTTCCAGTAACTAGAGATCAGAATGGATGTTTTAAAGAAGACCGTTACAGAGAATCAAATATTCCGCATACTCCTTGACGTCATGTTGACATATGCGATCTGAACACGCTGTGACTTTGACGTTGCGAGTAAAATTGACGCCGAAGCCACGCAAAACAAATTTTCAATCTTAAATTGCAAAAAATCTGCCGAGAAGACCTATCCATGTTTTTATATATTCGAATTCAGCTCATTCTCTACTTTTACGTGTAAGAAGGGCTTTAAGGACCTCCACAACTTAATGGAGAAAGTGATAATGAAGCAAGCCGTGTTTTGCCTTTTGAATGAGTGCGGATTTTTGAATAATAAGTTGCAAAATGGCGATAAAAATTGCAAATTTCCCCTTAGAGACACAATAATCCGTAGAAATACAATACTCAACATGGCAACAATATTTTCGATCTCCCTTTTCACCATCTTTGGTCAATTTCTAGATTAAAATTATTTTAGTTCAGAAAATGCATATTTTCGAATTAGAACGTCAATGCCGTCTTTGAGGCTTAAAATCTCGAAAAACTTCGTGAAATAATTACATGAAAATTATATCAAAGATTGATCAAATCTTAAATTTCATGTAGACAAATTTTCAGGCTATGTCTTCTCGCAAAATTTTCCGTGCCGTAACGCCGCGATGTACCTTAAATGATGCTATTGAATTTGAAGACGTTTAACATTGTATGGATCATGAGCAACAAAAAACTGAATTAGTGATTGGATACACGGTTCAAAATATAAAGCCTAAACATTATTAGCGTAGACAATTTCAGCCTGGACATGCTTAGCATATACAATTTCATTACCAATTAAAGTAAGAAGCTACCTTAACCATGTGACCTTGGGACAATGTGATAAGAAACATTTAGTCCTTAGAAACAACATACTAAAATATGAAAACATTTGTAAGAAGGGTTCAGGAGATATAGCCCAGACAATATTAGTACGTACAACTTCATTAAAAAGAACTAAATGATCTTGACCTTGGGCACATGACCTTGGGTCAAGATGATAAGAAACCCTCCAATCCTGAGCAACAGCATACTATAGTATAAGAGTGATCCACAGATATAGCCCAGACTCAATAGCATTTACAATTTCATTAAAAAATGTAATACTTGACCTTAGTCATATGACCTTGGATCAAGGAGGTGTGAAACCTTTGGGTCATCAGCACCATCATACTAAAATATGACGTGATCCGATCACGGTTCAAAAGATTAAGCCTGGACATAATACATGTAACAAATACAATTTCATTTAAATTATACTAATTGACCTTGACTTTGGTCACATGACCTTGAGTCAACGTGATGTGAAACCTTTACGTGATAAGCAACAACATACTAAAATATGACGGTGATCTGATAAATAGTTAAAAGAGATACAGCCCCAATGGGATAGCATGTACAATTTCATTAAAATGTACTTAGTAACTTTGACCTTGATCAAATGACCATGGGTCCAGGTGAAACCTTTTGGTCATGACTAAATACATTCTTAAACTTGAAAGCAATCCAATATGCGGTCCAAGGGATAAAGCCTAAACAAGAATGTATCTACAATTTCATTAAAAATGTAGTAAGTGACCTTGGCCTTGGGTCAAGGTGATGTGAAGCCTTTGGGTCATAAGCAAAAACATACTAAAATATGAAAGTGATCCGGCAAACGGTTCAAGAGATATAGCCCGGACAAGAATGTATGCACAATATCATTAAAAATGCACTAAGTGACCTTGACCTTGGTCACATGACCTTGGGTCAAGGTGATGTGAAACCTACGGTCATAAGCAACAACAAACTTAGATATGAAAGTGATCCAGCAAACGGTTCAAGAGATATAGCTCGTACAGGAATGTATGCATAATTTCATTAAAAATGCACTGAGTGACCTTGACCTTGGTCACATGACCTTGGTCACATGACCTTGGGTCATGGTGATGTGAAACCTTTACGTGATAAGCAACAACATACAAAAATATGAAAGTTATCCGGCAAACGGTTCAAGGGATATAGCACGGACTGGAATGTATGTACAGTTTCATCAAAAGTGCACTAAGTGACCTTGACCTTGGTCACATGACCTTGGGTCAAGGTGATGTGAAACCTACGGGTCATAAGCAACAACATACTAAAATATGAAAGTGATCCGGCAAACGGTTCAAGAGATATAGCCCGGACAGGAATGTATGCATAATTTCATTAAAAATGCACTGAGTGACATTGACCTTGGTCACATGACCTTGGGTCAAGGTGATGTGAAACCTAAGGGTCATAAGCAACAACATACTAAAATATGAAAGTTATCCGGCAAACGGTTAAAGAGATATAGCCCGGTCAGGAATATATGCATAATTTCATTAAAAAATGCACTAAGTGACCTTGACCTTAGTCACATGACCTTGGGTCAAGGTGATGTGAAACCTTCGGGTCATAAGCAACAACATACTAAAATATGAAAGTGATCCGGCAAACGGTTCAAGAGATATAGCCCGGAAATAATTTCATTAAAAATGCACTAAGTGACCTTGACCTTAGTCACATGACCTTGGGTCAAGGTGATGTGAAACCTACGGGTCATAAGCAACAACAAACTTAAATATGAAAGTGATCCGGCAAACGGTTCAAGAGATATAGCCCGGACAGGAATGTATGCATAATTTCATTAAAAATGCACTGAGTGACCTTGACCTTGGTCACATGACCTTGGGTCAAGGTGATGTGAAACCTTCGGGTCATAAGCAACAACATACTAAAATATGAAAGTGATCCGGCAAACGGTTCAGGAGATATAGCCCGGACACGATGTGTGACAGACGGACAGACAGACGGACGACGAAGGCAAAACCAATATGTCTCCTCCCCGTTGGGGGGGGGGGGGGGGGGAAGACATAATACTATGACACTTTATATTGTTATACCCTTGTCAGTATCTCTATATAAAATCCCCATAGGAAAAATGCCTATAAATTCGAATATTTGACCGAGCGGTCAATATTTACATCAATATTGGCCCTAGGGCAATATTTCAAAAAATATTTACCTATTAATGCCCGTTTGTGTGGGTACTATTCTCTCATAGTGATGCTTTTGGGAGGAATAGTGCCCGAGCGTCAGCGAGGGCACTATTTACCTTCTAAAAGTAACACTATGAGAGAATAGTACCCACACAAACGGGCATTAATGGGTTTAGTGCATCACGGGACTGTAGAATCAATTAATTTTAATCAATTGCAATTTACTCGAGATATCAAAGAAAGTGTTCTTTATTTCCCCTACTTCGCTTATTGCTATTAAAGCCCCTGTCACACTGTAGCGAGTTCGAGCTACGAGTTGTGGCGAGTTACAACTCGCCACAACTCGTCATTTGTCGCATGGAACTCGTACAGATGTCTTCACATGTCGAAGAAATGTCGCCTGATGTCGCCAGAACTCGGCGTGAGGCGGCGAGAATTTTAAACGGTTTAAAATTGTCGAGTTTTCATGTCGTGCGCATGTCGAGCAGATGTCGAACAGGGGTCGAACAGATGTCGCATAAACTCGCACAGGCATCGTGTGCATGTCTCCACTTCTCGTCGCTTCTCGCCATGAATCAAACTCGTGCGAGAAGGGCCGAGTTTATATACGAGTTAAAACGACATGAGTACGATGTCTGCACAACATCATGCGAGTTGTACCCACCTCTTCTCGACACCTGCACGACTTTGTACGAGTTCTGCTCGACACTGTCTCGACATTTTCGCGAGTTCTGCCGAGTTGAGTACTTAAATCCAGTCTTCCTCTGCAGCATGCATAAATGTTTTCACTTTCATAGTATAGTAATGATAGAGAACAAAATTAAAAAGAGGCCCAGGTGGGCTGACATGTTCAAGGCGTACACGAGCTTAATACACATACTAACTCCAGAAAAATCCAATTAATCGTGATAAGTTTGTCAATGTTTACAACCTCTTACATCATTTTGTCCTAATACATGTATAAAAAGCAAGGAAACAGTCCCATCTTTCATCTATGGCAGATTTATCTTCAAGTTGGTATAAGACATTGAGCACCTACTACCCGTATACGGTCTTGTAAGTCCATTTTATTGCATTTAAAAAATATTAAAACGATAAATTTATCAATTATAATTTTTCAAGCTGACAGGATTATAAAAAATAGATAACTGTAGATACAAAAAGTTTTTCTATTCATATTCTGGTTGTATTGAAAAAGATTATGGAAAAGAACAAGACAACGCACCCCCCCCCTTCCCTTGGCAGATTAGTTAGTACTTCATGGAACATTGTACGTATTATAATTTTCAGCTTAAATAATATTAAAAGTTATTAAAAAAGGAAAGAAGAAGACCTCAATTTTATCATGTACATGATCAAATTCAAAAGAGTCCATAATCGGCTTTTGAATATAAGAATCTTGAATCTGTACCCATCTTGGATTCTCAGATTCGTTACTTTTACTGATAGATCCCTTCTGCGATTGTAGAAGATATTTTTCCAACAGATTTTGCATCGTCCAGAAGAAGATAATTAAGAAAGAATTAATTTACATTTTTTGAAGCTTGTACAGACCAATTCATTCAAATTTTTCAGCAGTCTTGAGGAAGAAAACGTGAGTCGATACACGTAAATCATACAAAAGGAAGACATCTTGTCGACGGTCAAAATGCTACAATAATGACAATACCAATCCCTGTCAAGGGCTTTCAGATCGGGTGAGCTAAAAAGACTTAAACACAAATTCATACCAAATTCATAATGTGTTGACATAACTCGTACACTTCTCGTACTCAGCTCGTCATAACTCGTACTTATCTCGTGCTTAACTCGTAGGCATGTCGCGACATCTCGTATAAACTCGTACGAAACTCGTACTAAACTCGTAGCTTCTCGTACCAAAGTTTTCGTTTGTCGAGAAGATGTCGTGTACAAATCGTAGAGTGTCGCCAAATGTCGTACTGTTCTCGTAGAGATATCGAGCTTATGTCGAGCCCATGTCGTAATCACAAAAAATCAAGACTAACTCGGGGAAATTTTGGCGAGTTATAACTCGCCAGCACTCGTACAAAACTCGTAGCTCCAATTCGCCACAGTGTGACAGGGGCTTTACATTCATGCATTGTTCATTACGTCATAATACTTCCTGAGGGACGTAACTCTGTTAAGCAAAAAGCAATAGTGCCCGGGTGCCGGGCACTATTCTCTCATAGTCCCCGAGTGCTTAACCAATGAAATTCCGAGGATTTATCATGTGATGCACTAATGACCGATAAACGGTATAGGCCTACATCGTTTGTGACGTCACGTCATTGATGACGCTATTAGCTCTACCTATTTTTCCGCGCTCTTTCTCTTATAGAAGAAAATGAACGTAAAAATGCCGGGCTAATCGGTTCGTTGCTGCAGTATTGATGTAAGGTATAATCGGCCTTGGGCAATATTTTATCTTCAGGTCCAACAAATCTTATATTGCCCTCATTCCCAGTCAATAATTGTATAATATTTTTTTAATTTCTCGTGTATTATTTCGTGATTAAGGCCTAAAATGTTTCACTTATAGATGAAGTAGACGATCTAACGTACTTTCAGTGTCATTCGACGAAGGACTTGTTTACAATTGAAATGCTGTATGTTATAATTAGGATGTTACGAGACCGTTTTTGCATTGTCATGTAGCAAAACAGACGTTTGATTATTTTAAACGCAGCAAGAGCTAAAGGAATGCATTGCACAAAAGGATAACAAAAATGAATTACTAATCATTTTGAGTGGCTTTAGACAGAATAGATTGAGTGATCTAATCCAAATGGCAGCAGTGAGGATTGTCGTGAGCTTGAATCAAGGTCGTTGTTCTTGAAAATGTCAAAGACATAATTTTGATAACGCACTTCATGGAAAAGAAGAATTTGTATACATGGACCATAGGTTCTTTCACTCTGGATGGATCCAAATAATATTGCACGTATTGAGTTGTTGCATTTGGACCAAAAGTGGTGAACTGACCTTGAAACAAATTAATTGGTCAAATGTTAATGGATAAAAACTCGTCTGAACCCCAACGTGACTTCTTTTCTTTTTCTTGGATTTCAAAAATTGTTCAGAGAATTGTTGCTTACGACCCAGAGGAAGTTTCAATTGCAAGACCTTGAACCAAAGACAAAGGCCAAGGCCATTGTATACACCATGCCCTAGTTGGTTTGCAATACCTTCTCTCCTTAAATTCAATTGGATTTCGATAGTAACTATAACATAATAGATGACACCTTAGCTGTGAAGAAGGCAGGAGTCAAAGCAAAGCTTGTGACAGGATCTTACACCTTGCAAGCAGATCACGCTAGGTTCAATCATAATGATAGACCCACACTGTACTTTATGTCATAATGGGGTGGAGGACTTATATCATTTTTAACTTCTCTGTTCAGCCTTAAAGATAAGGGACCAATTCCCGGGAAAAATATGAGATTTTCTTGCAAATGAAGGTCTCGGTGACATGTCTCGTGATAACAGGCCTCTTTTGACTCAAATAATTCTGGACCCGTCATCATCAGTTGTCCCTTGCATTTTACAAAGTGACGATGCCCTTAATACTCTTGAATCTTTGTCACTGTCATTGATATACACTTACAGAATCTGAAATTGGAAAGATAGATGTAAATAGGTAGTTAAATCTTTCTCACAACTAACTGTTCAAATAGTTACTAAAACCACAGGAATTTATCACGCTAATACCGGTTGCTGTATTTACTATATATATACATATATATAGTAAATACTGCAAACGGTATTAGCGTGATAAATCCCTGTTACTAATACCAATGCATTTTAGTATTTTAGAAGTTTTTCTTAAGCATTATTAATTTTTATTTGTATAACACATAGTAGATATGCCTATAAGGCATCTCTTGTTATATTATCTACTATTAAAACATATGATGTCACTTGTTTTAATGTAAACATTATGAAAATTTTATCAAACCGCACAGTTTTACATCCCATTGGGGGTGGTACTCCAAGCATTAGAGGAATTTATACAAAAAAAAATGTAAGAACTTGAAGAAAGAAAGAATCGTCACTTTCAGGGACGTATATAACTTTTGTATACGTCCCTGTCACTTTAAAAAAGACCTAAGGGTCACGGTGTCATCTTCTTGAACATGGATTCGAATATAATTTCATAGAATTTTTGCTTAGAACCCAAGGATGTGATTTGTACAGAAAAGACAGAGTAGACTGAAAAAGACATATCGCGATATGACTTACATACAGTAGTGAAAAATTTGTTTCAAAGATTTTCATTGGTCAAATTTCTCGACAGGCTCAGTAGCAACCAATATGGAGGAATACCTCTGTAATATTGCACGGACATTTGTAAAATTACAAAATATATCTCTAGAATAATCACTTCTTTGATCAAATGTTAAAAAGTTAAAAAAGAGTATGGAATTGGTACAAATTAAGTTTTTAAAATATGCATTAAGTCTTCGACGAGCAAGCACCTGCTATCTTCCATTTTGATTTTGATCATTGATGCCTTGTCTGCAGCTATGTACAAGAACGATTACCAAGTAAGCAAATGCAGTTAAATAATAAATTGAAAAAGAATAACTAATTAAATAAATCATAGTTGAAACTACAGCTTTAATGCTGCCATCTCGCGACTTTTCAGAAATTTCCTCTGATCAGCCGGCACTGCATCTACATCTACTGTCTGCGTGGCTCACTTTGAAAACTGACTACTTTATGATGCAAAAATTTAAATGAACTTGATACCATTCAATAGATCTCGCTTAGTCGTAAATTTGGGTATATGTTATATGATACTTGATAGTGAGTACACCCAATCTATCTATATAGACAAAACAAGTTTTAGATGGGCCATTTCCCATGCATACATGTACGTGTACCTCCCGGCGGGAGGAGGAAATCTCCCGACGAAACGAGGACCCTCCCGATGAAAAATAGTCCTCCCGATTCCTCCCGACGAAACAGAATCCTCCCGACGAAAACGAAAAATCCTCCAGATTTCTCCAGATGAGATGCAAAATCCCCATTTGTGTATTACATTACGCATTACGCCGTCTGTAGTTACCAAACAATCAATTTAATAAGTGCTAATTATACAGGTGACAGGTATATTGCTGGAAAAACAAAGCAATTAGCGTCGCGTTCTCTTCACCGTCACGGGTACTCGACTTCCCCGGGGGACGTTATACCCAGTACATCTTAACACGGGTCGTCAATTTCACGTACCAAATTGATGTACAAGGTTAATTTGGGAATCTTCTTGATGCCGTAAAATCATATGATATTTATATATAACACGAAAAAGTGAGGAAATGCAGTAAAAGTTGGCTGATAAATAAATAAATAAATGCGTAGAAAAAACGACGTCATGTAATTCACGTACTCTGTATAAGCTGGAATAACCTGAGGCAGATAATGGCCGTCTCGTTTATTATTCTCCTAACAATGGGATTTAAATCTGATGAGTGGTCAGTTTAAACCCCATGAAGAGCAGTTATTGATTTTCTGTACAGGTGTACTCAAGTAGCAGAAACAAGGTAAAAGAAATCAACGGACGTCATTGAGAAAACTCTCGGAACTCCGAATTGTTTTTGTTGTTGTATGAGAGCGGAATCTGTCCTTGTTGAAAAGCGAGTTGAGAAAATCCGTCCGTAGATTAAAAAGAAGGGGGGGGGGGGTTTCCGAATACCGATAAATCCTCCCGATGAAAAATTAAAACCTCCCGAAGAGAGGCCAAATCTCCAGATGAAAATTGAAAATCCTCCAGATTTGTGGAGGCAAAAGGTTCACATGTATGCCCATGCGAATTTTTCCCGTGACATCGTGATGCTCATCATAGGCTCAATGTTAAACTCGTTGACGTCAGGCTAGAATTTAACATTGAAAACCCCCTATCTAAAACTTGTGATACATGTTTTGATGATTGCATAAACCCTCGACCATGTAACATATACCAAAATTTACGACTAAGCGAGTTCTATTCAATGATATATATTTTATTTTAATTGTTGCATGACAAAGTTACCAAAATCTCATTTATCCAGTTTCCGAAGTGTGCCATGCGGACAATACATGGTACGTTGAACCATCAACAATTGATGACTACTCAACGATCAGGTTTGGGCAAGGTACCGATCGAGCTTGATCAGGCTAATATACCTTGATCGGGCTAATCAATCTGACTTTTTTATTCAGAAAAAACTTTTTTCCTCCAAATAATATTTAGGTGCAAAATCGCATAAGCTTTTAGTTTTATATCAAGAAACAATATTTAAAAAGTAACTATGCCATAGCTGTCAACTGACCCGATTTCGGCTGGTCAGTCCCGCTTTTTTTCCCTTATTTTTCATCACCTGCGTGGGTCATGTCTTTCACCTGATTTTTTGTTGCTGACCTGGGAATCACCCGATTCCAATTTGGTTCCGTCTATTACTTGGAACTTTAAATTTCCAGCTGTGAATTTTTCAATTAAAACACCTGCAGTTACAGGTAAATTGGGATGTTTATTTAGTGATATGGGAAGTAATTAGCCACTTTCATGTTGTTTTAACAATCTAGGCTTGGATTATTATGGGAATGTCTATGGGAAGACGATTGTAAACACGGAGATTTATGCAGAAGAAAAGGAACAAATGTTTTTATAGTGTTTAAAACAATTGAAGCAGTGATACCGGTATGTAGAGTTCATTTCACACAAAATCTTCATCATTGTACGTGTATAGCAATCACTATTCTAGTCTAAATAAAAATATATTATCTACATGTAGCCTAGCAATTTCAACTTGGAACCTTTAGGCCTTGATTAGTGAAGTCCTAAAATTTTACACATGTGCTACAAGATCATGATTATGCAGTATTACAATTTTAATAAATGCTTTACATGTCTTTAATACAGTAAAATGAACTTTATTATTGACCTGTATTTTTTTTTTTGGGGGGGGGGGGGGGTAAATTTTACTCATAATCACACAATCAAACGGTCGAGATTTTGTTTTGCGCGCTATGACCCTCTTTTTTCATTTCCCAAAGAGGGTCATTGACCTTCTTTTGTCTGAAAAAAGTTGACGGGTATGAACTAAGCCTGAAAACTTTCTAGATTTAGAGAAATCTCACCCAGTATATTCAGGAAAATGGAGGCATATTTTCTCAGTAACCATTCACTTTTCAGGTATGTTTCTTTTGTAAACATTACTTCTTTTATAAGGAACTAATGCAATTTTGCACAAAAAATAATTTTGAGAATGATTTGATTTTTTTCATACAGAAAAATTTCAGATTGATTAGCCCAATCGAGGTATATTAGCTCAATCGAGGTATATTAGCTCGATTGGTACCTTTCCCCAACCTGCTGATACATTTTTTTTAAAAGTTTCATTTTAGTGGTATAGTGATGTTTCTTCAGTAGCAAGTTTTAGGATTTCAAAAAGATTTATCTGTGGCAGATCTTTTGAGTGAGGAAATGCAGGATCAGAGATTTCTGTCATATTTTGCAGCAACATTCAGGGTTTTTTTTTCCTTGTTTTGGGGCCGAAATTCGGCCCCTTCCCAATGCCAAATTTCCTGTATTTTTCCCAAAAAATCACCCTGAAATTCCCAAAGAGGAATTATGAAAATATCACCTGAGAAAATAAGACTCAAAACCTGGAAATCAGCACATAATGTCCTATTTCGAAGTGCATTTTTAAAAGTTTTTATTCATCCCTTGTTCAGTTCAAGCAAATCGATAGATTACCAGTGTTAATAAATGAGGACTCCTGTTAATCTGATAGTCAATTTGTCGGAAGATCATTATCAGATTAACAGGAGTATCAGATTATCAGGAGTTTGAAATTCCATGGAAATACCATAAAATAGTCCTCTTAATTGTACTAGAATGTATCTCAGACTTTATTATATGCATTAATTTATTAATATAAAAACTTTCATGCCATTTTGAATGGTTTTAAAGGGTAAAATATCAATTTCAAGAATTTTGATATGATAATCCATTGAAAATAACGTAAATATAATAGGGAAAATACCATAGTTGACGGAAAATCCTATCAGATTAAGATGAGTTTTTAAGATTTTTGATAATTTCTATCAGATTAACAGGAGTAAATTTACATTGATTATATAGCAAATGGTTTTGTGTTTTGAAATCATATCAGATTAAGAGGATTATCAGATTATCAGGTATCAGATTAAGTGGAGTCCTCTGTACTTTGGTGAAAATTTGTTCTAAAACTTTCCCAATTTTAGCAAAATGTCGCAAATTTTCCCAAATGAGACAGGCACAGGCACATTCCCCCCCCCCCCCCCCCAAAAAAAAAACCCTGACATTTCGCCTGTCCCACACATTATTTCTATTTGGTTATTTTTGTGTACGGAAGAGCATCAATCCTTCCCATAGACTGCTATTGCACGAGTTGATTGTGTATCACATTCACAATCGCATGTTACTATATGATGCACGATGACAAGGTCACTTAGGTCACGTTAGGTGATAATACTAGTACATGATGTACATATATGTATTAGAATTATCACTGAGGTCGGCAACATTGTCGCCTGACCCTTCCTATTACAATTATCGAATGATTATGATTTTGACAATCGATTATAATCGGGAAATTTAAAACATTATAAGAATGAAATAACTGCATCATTAAACCCTATTTTTGCTAGAGAAACAGTTCATGCGCCATACCGGTACTAATCATTAAAGTCAACTGATATACCATTATCTTTGATTGTTTGGTATAGAATAAGATAGTTTTAAGTTTCTTAATTGTGGAGTTAACCGATAATATTGATATTCAATCTTCAAAATTGTTTTTTCTTTTTCATTTCTAACATAAAAAGGGGTCAAAACATGAAACACAAATTTAGTAAAATAATGCATTTTTGTATAATTTTGTTCGCTACTTGATGTTTTCCGACTTTGGTACCCCCTTCCTCTTCAAATCTTACTACATGTATTAGAATCTTACAGTAAATATCTCTAGATAAAATATCTGAAAGGAATCTTCTAATACATCATATTTTTATCCTTAGAAACTTTAACCTTCAAAGAAAAGACATCACACCAGAAATAATTGAATGATCTCAGGACAAAATCTTACAGCTCCTTTAAAAAGTACATAAAAGAATAAAAGAAGAACATATAGACATTGATATTCCTCAATCAGTTTTTTCTTGGGATCATGATTAATGATGGTTCTCAGAATAGGGACTTATTATCTTATTGTAGTACTAGTACTTTTGTACTAAGAATTAATTCTTTTAGTTTATTTTACGTCAATTTTTAAATTTTAATTCAATAAATCTTGTACAACTTCAACCCTAAAATGAGCAGATAAAAAGCCCTGATTACTCTCAGCATTCACTAGGATAACAAATGTAAAAGTAATCTTTTTTTACCTTAGCATTAGTTTCATAGTGAGGCATTTACATGTAGCCTAATGGTTGTGTAATTGGGAATCCAATTGGCTACTCATGTCAGGAGATGATTTATCTCGTCATATTTACTACATGGATACATATTACAATAAATTAGACAGAATTTCTCATTTCTTAGTCTATGAATATACCACATTTATCACCATACATGGACCATCATTTATCAAGATTTATCATCCTTATCTTTGAATTTAATAGGGAGGACCATATTTTGAAGTATTTACTCCACAAGGAAAAGACTCGACAGCGTCATGGAAATTGAATGGAAGCGTAAAAAAGGTACTTTTAGTATGATAATCTATTAAATGATTTATAGTTGTTTGCATGTTTTAGTATGTAGAAAAGAATGCAAAAGATTCAGTATAGGAAGTTTTAATGCAGTTAATTGATTCCTGATATTACAGGTCTATGATAAAGAAGTGAAGGGAAATGTGTGCTCCCTGGAGGGTTCATCAGCCACAACCAAAATGCAGCTTCCTAAAGACAGACAATCATGTATGCAATTTTTACAACTTGATGAGGCATTTTATTTGAGCCTTTTGTCCCCGCTTTCGCGAAGACGCGGGGTCATTAAAAGTGGTTTGATTGCCAAATGGTGGTCACCCTATAGTAATAACCGTGTCCATCCGTCCGTCCAAAAAAAAAAACAAAAAAAAAAAAAACAAACAAACAACATTGGCAATGACTTAGAGTTGGGGCTTTCATATTTGGTATGCGTCTTCCTTGAGACAAGACCTTTTTTTCTGGCACCAAAATTTGTGACCTGGACGTTTGACTTATATTTGAAAAACAATGACATTGGCCATAAACTTCTTCACCACAAGAGATATTTGGCATGTGTGTTCCATGTGGCAACACCTTTCTGTTGGTTCCAATTTTTTTATGCCCTAAAGATTCAGGGGCATATAAAATTTGGCCTGTCCATCTATTTATCTGTCTGTTAAAAACTTTAACATTGGGCATAACTTTTGAATGTTAAGTGATAGGGCTTTGATATTTCACATATGTATTCTTTGTAGCAAGACATTTCCATTGATACCAATATTTTTTACCTTGTGACCTTTGAGTTTGACATACTTGTAGTGATGGAACGATTATCGCCGACAATCGATTGTCGGTTGTTGTATGGCCAGCGATGTTACTAACCGATAATGAAAATTAAACTCGATTGTCGCCAACGTCGCCGATATCCGAAATTTCCGGATTTTTTTGTCCGTTTCAGTATTTTGGTTTTACAAACTGCGCAATGTGAAGGTAAAAGCAGGTGCCGGTGACCCTCCTGATGACAAAAAATAACAACAAAACCTTTAAAAACTTATAAATCTCCCTGATTACTTAGACATATTAAATTGATATTGTTGTTTCAACACCAAATTTCCTAATTTCCTCTGTCCGGAAGCCTTGTTGTCTAATTTATTTAACCCAGGCGTTTGACGTGGACTACGTTCTTACATCTACTGCATTAAATAATTTTCAATATCATATGAATCAAATTTACTTTAACAATTGCAATTATGTATAAGATTTATAAATATATACTAATATAGTACATAAAAATTGGAATTTCATCAGTGATGATTTGGGGGGATATCATGGCATATTCACATTAATTTGTCTTATCAGTGATGCTCATAACCTTATAGAGGCCTTGTAAAGGTGAAAATTAACTCTTTAAAATGATACACAAAGTAAAACACTCACATTTAATGATGTGGTGCTAACTTCAGTTAATTATGGATGCAAAATTAAAAAAAGGAATATTTCAATTTTTCAGATTATAATCGATTAATAATCGATTATGCCCTTCCGATTATTTCCGATTATCGATTATGATTTAGTTTCGGATTGCCCAACACTACCTACTTTTCAGAAACTTAAACCTTTATCATAACTTTTGAATGGAAAGTGATAGGGCTTTCATATTTCACATGTGTATTCCTTGTGACAAGACCTTCCAATGGTTACCAATTATGTTTATCTTGCGACCTTGACCTTGGAGATTGACCTACTTTTCAAAAACTTTAATCTTGACCATAATTTTTTAATGGTACGTGTAAGCGATAGGGCTTTCATATTTCTCATGTGTATTTATTGTGACAAGAACTTTCCATGGATACCAAAATTTTTGACCTTGCGACCTTGACCTGGATTTTTACCTACTTTTCAGAAACTTTAACCATGACCATAACTTTTGAATGGTTAGTTATTGGGCTTTCACCTTTCACATGTGTATTTCTTGTTACAAGACTTTTCTGTTGGTAACAACATTCTGGCCTTGAGACCTTGTCCTTGGAGGTTGACTCACATTTTTAAAAAACTTCAACCTCAACCATACGTTTTGGATGGTAAATGTATGGACTGTCATATTTCACATGCACATCCTTTTCACAAGACCTTTCCCTTGGAGTTAAATCTTTAAATATTTAGAATATTGATAATACATGAGATATATTATGAAAACTTAAGGATGGGGCGGGGGGATGTGTCTGTAAGCATTTCTTTAAAGACAAACACCCAAAAGCGGGAGACCATAATTCCTTGACTTTGATTTTTCATTACTGTAAATTGCTTTATTTTCGTCAGTACCAATTATCGTCAATTTGTTCAAAATGACCATTTCGTCAGTACGTAAATTCGTCGTCCAAGGGTCCCTAAAGTAAAAATTCGTCTGTTCAAAGGCCGTATGCGTTTGTTTTCATTGTTTGATTAACAATTATTGGTAAACAAACAATTAGAGACATGTATACCACCTAGCTTGTTGTGAAAACATATTATTTGGTAATTAGAAGTACATTATATGCGACTTTGTGTGCGTATTCAGTTTTCAATGATTTATCAATTTTTCCTTTCTACACTATATTTTGTCAGGAGTATTTATATTCGTCGATACGTAATTTCGTCAAGGGAGGCACTGACGAAAATGACGAAAATTGATACCTGACGAATAAAAACCAATTTACAGTATATTTCTGTCTTCAAATATGAAACAGTACAATAGAATAGCTTTATTTGGTAAACAATTTACAGTAGTGTACCATGTGGTTCGTAACTTTTCACACCATAGATATCTCATTGTGTTGAATTTTCATCTCATCATGCATGTACTTCAGATAATTGCTTAATCTGGTTTGATAAGTTTATATGACTTGGAAGAAAGATTTATTGGTAAGGGCATATACATATATGTACATAAATGGCAATTTTTTCACTTGATCTTGCAGTGACCTTGATACAGCGGTACTTGATTTTCCAAATCTTCATTCCAAGAGGCCAAGAGTTCTCCTTTGAATTAGGGTTTGTAGAAACAATATCAGTGCAAGGAACAATATGACAGAAAAATTTTTTACACTCAGACGGATTATATTATGTTTCTGAAAGAACTATTTATCATATAGATAAAAAATTTTAATAATGCTGGAATAATCATATTGCAGAAGAAACAGTAATACAAGAAAATTTTTCCAGAAACTGGCTCTTACTTTATGTAATAATTGTATACAATGAACGTGTATGTTGTAAGTATTCTTAATGTGCTGTATCTATAATTTTAGTGTGACCGATCTTTCAAACAATAAAAGACGTATATTGTTGTCAACTTCTCAGAAGGAGAGTCATGTGACCCCTCTACATGCTAAAGTCCCACTCACAATACTACGCAGACATGTAGTATGTATATGTTTGAGTTTTGTAATGATATCTACATGTATATATACTTAGATATATTAGTATAATTCTTACATAATTAAACAAAGTAAATGAATTGTTAGGTTTGATAAAATAGAAAGTATACATTAGTATGCATTAATTCAGTTTTGCATGTAATTTATGCTTAATATGAGGACTACTCTTTAAAATATTGAAGTTTTTGCTTCTCATCAATGTTGATACTGTAAGCTGAATTTTTCTGCTAGTATGTAACGTAACAACAACTTTGTCTCTTTGTCTGTTGCTTTAATATTTCAGAAATTTTCCTGTTTCAATGATTCAATTTTTCCAATTTGATTGTCCTTATTTCAGTGGCTAAACCTTTGCCTAGACATGGTTTCCTTGGTCAGTGACCTTTGGCGAGGTCAAACCTTCAAGGCCACAGAAAGTATTACAATTTCAGCAAACTGTAAACTACGTAGAGTTTTCACAATGAAGTCTCAACCCCCTGACACTGCAGGAGATGAAGGTACATAGATGAATAGTTAAAGTCATTTATACAAACTGTACTTCTTATATCAATATATAATGTTCATGTAATGAAAATCAATGATAAGGGGAATTCTTTCTTGAACATTTTATGATTCATATTGTGCATGTATTGGCATAAGGTAGGACTTTTTAAATGTTAATTCCAAAGGAAAATATTTTTCTTTATAAATATACATGGCAAAAAAAATTAAGACAGCCTTTTTTATTTCTTATAAAAAATATTGGGTCTTTTGATATCTCTATTTTCTGCCTATTTGGGATGGTATCTGACATAAACTTATTGTAACATTATCAAATTCCATAGAAACGGGTGTAAAATTCTTAGAAAACATACAGATTTGTATGGTACTTTATATACATGTATAATGCCTCAATCGCATTTTAATTTTTTTTCATTAGAAATGCATGGTTGTCCTTCAAGTAACGTAGGGGAATTAGATCAGATACCTAAACAATGTCAGTTTGCCACAGATGTTAGCTTTGTTACTCAGGTAAGATACAAATATTGTGAAATCACTTATTTTCGTGGGGTCCAGTTTTTGTGGATTCATGAGATCCAGTATTTTCATGGGGATGTAATTTCGTGGATGCCGTTCGTTCAAGGTAAGATAACTGTAAAGTTCAAAAGTAGCTACTATAATATTATAAAGCCCCTCCAAGCTAACTGGCCTTTTGCCACTCCCTTCAAGATGTCGCTGAAATCTGACCCAATTAAAAGCTGGTTTCGTAAGATTGGCTGATGACAAAAAGTTCTAAAACAGTGAGTGTTGACAACAGTGCAATTAAAAGCAATTGGCGTATGTGTCCACGTGATTGGAAGGTGTGTATAAATACGTCAATTGCCTGTGTAATGTGCATGCTTGTTTTTTCATTAAAATTTTTTCCAAATTCTTGCTATATGTACAATTATTCATTGGGGATGAGGCTACCCATGAAAACCAGGAAAATTGAGCCCCCACGAAATATAATTTTTCACAGTACATGTATGTATGATAAAAATACCATGAATTCAAACTATAGTCTAAGCTAAAGTGCATAAATGTAGGTATGGTAAAATCTTGTCTGGGCCCCTGCATGAATTTGAATAATGTTTCACATATTATGTTATTATTTATTTGTAGTTGATAAATGTGACAAAGATTAAACATGTAGAGAGATTTAAAGGAGGCGGTGAAACACATCGTCCTGTGTCAAACATGGAAGTAGGTAAGTGGTGCAGAGTTCATGAAAAGTATTGATTTTATCAGATTTGCCAATTAAAAATTGTTTGGTCCGATAAAAACTCTATCTATATCTATTACTTGGACTGATAAAAATCTCCAAATTCCATGGTCACCTCTATATATCGTAATAATGTATTAGCGGTTGTTTTTACTCTTTGTATTTTATACATAATAATGTACTTACATGTATATACCTACCTGTTTGTCTTTTTAAGCTTACAAAATTGAATACTTCTTTACAATGCAAAAAGATAAGTCATCAGTACAAAAATTTCCCAAGATACTGCACATGCTGAATCTAGACTATTGTTATGAAGAATAACACTGGTATATCTTGTTTTGTGGATGACTTGACCTACTACTTATGCCCTGTTTTATTTTAGATCTGAATGCTAGTGGGAGGAGGACGTCACTCAACGACTCTAACTATCATATAGCGTTTGGTACGAAAGTACCTGGTGTGCCAAACCAAAGTAAAAGCAAGGTTAGTTATGATTGTCATTACAAAAACATATTGTATAAATATTTGTGTTTGTTGTAGTTAAGCACCATGTATACTAGGGCTGGGACGTTACTCCGATTCATCGATGTATCACGATATTTAATTTGCAATCCAAGTATCGATACACCCCGACGATACCTAAGTTAAAATTTACAAACAACATGTGTGTGAATTTTCTTGATTTTGTTGTCTGTCATACCAAAAACGAAAATAACGTTTGAAGAAAACAAAAGAAAAGTTTGGAGAAAGCTAGTGTTGAATAAATATAACATGTTGAATAAAAAAAGCCACTTATCTTAAGTTATGAATATAAATACTATCAAATACATTGTAGCTTTTTTAGAAGGTTTTATCAATTTTCTTAGTATCACGATACCTATTGTATTGGATGTGTGGTATCGTGATACTTATCGGATCGGCTGGGTGCAGTATCGTCCCAGCTGTAATTATGTCTCCCCCCCAACGGGGAGGAGACATATTGGTTTTGCCTTCGTCGTCCGTCTGTCTGTCCGTCTGTCCGTCTGTCACACATCGTGTCCGGGCTATATCTCCTGAACCGTTTGCCCGATCACTTTCATATTTTATTATGTTGTTGCTTATGACCCGAAGGTTTCACATCACCTTGACCCAAGGTCATGTGACCAAGGTCAAGGTCACTTAGTGCATTTTTAATGAAATCATGCATACATTCCTGTCCGGGCTATATCTCTTGAACCGTTTGCCGGATCACTTTCATATTTTAGTATGTTGTTGCTTATGACCCGAAGGTTTCACATCACCTTGACCCAAGGTCATGTGACCAAGGTCAAGGTCACTTAGTGCATTTTTAATGAAATTATGCATACATACCTGTCCGGGCTATATCTCTTGAACCGTTTGCCGGATCACTTTCATATTTTAGTATGTTGTTGCTTATGACCTGAAGGTTTCACATCACCTTGACCCAAGGTCATGTGACCAAGGTCAAGGTCACTTAGTGCAATTTTAATGAAATTATGCATACATACCTGTCCGGGCTATATCTCTTGAACCGTTTGTCGGATCACTTTCATTTTTAGCTCACCTCGACGAAGTTGAGTGAGCTTATGCTATACCCCTACGCGTCCGCGTCCGTGTCCGCGTCCGGTTAAGAAGTATGGGGTAGCTCAGTATCTGACAAAGTACTAATGCTACAGTAACCAAACTTGCACAAGTGATTCATCTTTGGATGCTGAGATGAACCCATGCATCAGATGCAGCATCTGACCTACATTTTCCGCTTGAGTGACTTGGTTAAGAAGTTTGGGGTAGCTCAGTATCTGACAAAGTACTAATGCTACAGTAACCAAACTGGCACAAGTGATTCATCTTTGGATGCTGAGGTGAACCCATGCATCGTATGCAGCATCTGACCTATATTTTCCGCTTGAGAGACTTGGTTAAGAAGTTTGGGGTAGCTCAGTATCTGACAAAGTACTGATGCTACAGTAACCAAACTTGCACAAGTGATTCATCTTTGGATGCTGAGGTGAACCCATGCATTGTATGCAGCATCTGACCTACATTTTCCGCTTGAGTGACTTGGTTAAGAAGTTTGGGGTAGCTCAGTATCTGACAAAGTACTGATGCTACAGTAACCAAACTGGCACAAGTGATTCATCTTTGGATGCTGAGGTGAACCCATGCATCGGATGCAGCATCTGACCTACATTTTCCGCTTGAGTGATTTGGATTAAAAGTTTGGGGTAGCTCAGTATCTGACAAAGTACTAATGCTACAGTAACAAAACTTGCACAAGTGATTCATCTTTGGATGCCAAGATGGACCCATGCATTGGATGCAGCATCTGACCTACTTTTTCCACTTCAGTGATTTCGCTTTTAAAAGCCAATATTGAGCAAAGTATAAGTGCTACATGAACCAAACTTGCATATTGGATGTATCTTTGATCAAACTTTCATAAAATGACCTTGACCTACTTTTTCCGCTTGAGTGATTTTGCCTTTAAAAGCCAATATTGAGCAAAGTATAAGTGCTAGATGTTCCAAACTTGCTTATTAGATGTATCTTTGATCAAACTTTCATAAAATGACCTCGACCTACTTTTTCCGCTTGAGTGATTTTGCCTTTAAAAGCCAATATTGAGCAAAGTATAAGTGATACATGTACCAAACTTGCATATTGGATGTATCTTTGATCAATCTTTCATAAAATGACCTTGACCTACTTTTTCCGCTTGAGTGATTTTGCTCTATAAAGCCAATATTGAGCAAAGTATAACTGCTACATGTACCAAACTTGCATATTGGATGTATCTTTGATCAAACTTTCATAAAATGACCTTGACCTACTTTTTCTGCTTGAATGATTTTGCCTTTAAAAGCCAATATTGAGCAAAGCATAAGTGATACATGTACCAAACTTGCATATTGGATGTATCTTTGATCCATCTTTCATAAAATGACCTTGACCTACTTTTTCCGCTTGAGTGATTTTGCTCTATAAAGCCAATGTTGAGCAAAGTATAACTGCTACATGTACCAAACTTGCATATTGGATGTATCTTTGATCAAACTTTCATAAAATGACATTGACCTACTTTTTCTGCTTGAGTGGTTTTGCCTTTAAAAGCCAATATACATGTACTAAGAAATATGTTTGAATTGAATTTTGCTGTCACGAGGTGAGCTTCGTAATCTGTGATTACCTATGTTTTAGTATGTTGTTGCTTATGACCCGTAGGTTTCACATCACCTTGACCCAAGGTCATGTGACCAAGGTCAAGGTCACTTAGTGCATTTTTAGCTCACCTCGACGAAGTTGAGTGAGCTTATGCTATAACCCATGCGTCCGCCTCCGCGTCCGTGTCCGTGTCAGCGTCCGCGTCCGGTTAAGAAGTTTGGGGTAGCTCAGTATCTGACAAAGTACTAATGCTACAGTAACCAAACTTGCACAAGTGATTCATCTTTGGATGCTGAGGTGAACCCATGCATCGGATGCAGCATCTGACCTACATTTTCCGCTTGAGTGACTTGGTTAAGAAGTTTGGGGTAGCTCAGTATCTGACAAAGTACTAATGCTACAGTAACCAAACTGGCACAAGTGATTCATCTTTGGATGCTGAGGTGAACCCATGCATCGTATGCAGCATCTGACCTACATTTTCCGCTTGAGTGACTCGGTTAAGAAGTTTGGGGTAGCTCAGTATCTGACAAAGTACTAATGCTACAGTAACCAAACTGGCACAAGTGATTCATCTTTGGATGCTGAGGTGAACCCATGCATCGTATGCAGCATCTGACCTACATTTTCCGCTTGAGTGACTCGGTTAAGAAGTTTGGGGTAGCTCAGTATCTGACAAAGTACTGATGCTACAGTAACCAAACTTGCACAAGTGATTCATCTTTGGATGCTGAGGTGAACCCATGCATCGGATGCAGCATCTGACCTATATTTTCCGCTTGAGTGATTTGGATAAGAAGTTTGGGGTAGCTCAGTATCTGACAAAGTACTGATGCTACAGTAAACAAACTTGCACAAGTGATTCATCTTTGGATGCTGAGGTGAACCCATGCATCGTATGCAGCATCTGACCTACATTTTCCGCTTGAGTGATTTGGATAAGAAGTTTGGGGTAGCTCAGTATCTGACAAAGTACTGATGCTACAGTAACCAAACTTGCACAAGTGATTCATCTTTGGATGCCGAGATGGACCCATGCATCGGATGCAGCATCTGACCTACTTTTTCCACTTGAGTGATTTCGCTTTTTAAAGCCAATATTGAGCAAAGTATAAGTGCTACATGTACCAAACTTGCATATTGGATGTATCTTTGATCAAACTTTCATAAAATGACCTCGACCTACTTTTTCCGCTTGAGTGAATTTGCCTTTAAAAGCCAATATTGAGCAAAGTATAAGTGATACATGTACCAAACTTGCATATTGGATGTATCTTTGATCCATCTTTCATAAAATGACCTTGACCTACTTTTTCCACTTGAGTGATTTTGCTCTATAAAGCCAACATTGAGCAAAGTATAACTGTTACATGTACCAAACTTGCATATTGGATGTATCTTTGATCAAACTTTCATAAAATGACCTTGACCTACTTTTTCTGCTTGAGTGGTTTTGCCTTTAAAAGCCAATATACATGTACTAAGAAATATGTTTGAATTGAATTTTGCTGTCACGAGGTGAGCTTCGTAATCTGTGATTACCTATGTTTAATGAAACTGTACATACATTCCAGTCCGTGCTATATCCCTTGAACCGTTTGCCGGATGACTTTCATATTTTAGTATGTTGTTGCTTATGACCCAAAGGTTTCACATCACCATGACCCAAGGTCATGTGACCAAGGTCACTACGTGCATTTTTAATGAAATTATGCATTCATTCCTGTACGAGCTATACCTCTTGAACCATTTGCTGGATCACTTTCATATCTAAGTATGTTGTTGCTTATGACCCATAGGTTTCACATCACCTTGACCCAAGGTCATGTGACCAAGGTCAAGGTCACTTAGTGCATTTTTAATGATATTGTTCATACATTCTTGTCCGGGCTATATCTCTTGAACGGTTTGCCGGATCACTTTCATATTTTAGTATGTTGTTGCTTAACACGTAAAGGTTTCACATCACGTTGACTCAAGGTCATGTGACCAAAGTCAAGGTCAATTAGTATATTTTAAATGAAATTGTATTTGTTACATGTATTATGTCCAGGCTTAATCTTTTGAACCTTGATCGGATCAGGTCATATTTTAGTATGATGGTGCTGATGACCCAAAGGTTTCACACCTCCTTGATCAAAGGTCATATGACTAAGGTCAAGTATTATATTTTTTAATGAAATTGTAAATGCTATTGAGTCTGTGCTATATCTGTGGAATCGTATACTGGATCACTCTTATACTATAGTATGCTGTAACGTTGCTCAGGATTGGAGGGTTTCTTATCATCTTGACCCAAGGTCATGTGCCCAAGGTCAAGATCATTTAGTTCTTTTTAATGAAATTGTACATACTAATATTGTCTGGGCTATATCTCCTGAACCCTTCTTACAATTGTTTTCATATTTTAGTATGTTGTTTCGAAGGACTAAATGTTTCTTATCACAATATCCCAATGTCACATGGTTAAGGTAGCTTCTTACTTTGGTAATGAAATTGTATATGCTAGGCATGTCCAGGCTGAAATTGTCTATGCTAATAATGTTTAGGCTTTATATTTTGAACCGTGTATCCAATCACTAATTCAGTTTTTTGTTGCTCATGATCCATACAATGTTAAACGTCTTCAAATTCAATAGCATCATTTAAAAGCAGATAAGTTTGCGGCATGGACCAGACATGCATGTTTCGGGTACTTAACCCTTGTCAGTGAGTGTAGGTTTCAGATCACCTATATCCAAGGTCATGTGACCAAAGTCAATTTCTTTAAATATGCTTATAATGAAATTGTATATGCCAATCATGTTTGGCCTTTACCTCAAACAATGTATGGAATCACTTTCATGTTTTAGTATGATGTTGCCCATGACTCAAAGGTTTCACATCATTTTGCATTTTGGCCTAAGGTCAAAGTAACGGAGGGGGGAGACATCTGTTTTTTTATGAAAAACATTTTGTTTAATTTATACCTGTTTACCACCATATATGTACTATATGCCCGCAAGGGCCCATTTTGGTCAGTAAAGTATCTATCTACCATTATCATGAAACACTATTACACAAGAGGTGAATATTTAGTTTAATGATGTCTGCCCGTGTTCATTTGTCCCAGTGTTAATTCATGTTGCAGTGATTATGTTGAATTATGTATAGTTGAGTGTTTTACACAAACTTGATACAGAGCTTAAGTATAAGTTGTATAATAACTTTATGTGAAGAATAATTTTAAATAATGATAAATAGATGGATAGGTAAATAAATAAATAAATGAACAAACAAACCAAGCAACCAAGCATCCTACCTACTATAAAATATTTTTGGAAACATTGATTTATCTCATCTACAATAAAACATACTTTTAAAAGAAAATAAACCTTTCTTTATTGATTATTGCAAAAATTCAATTGTAATGCCCTGTGATAAAAAGATTTTGATGGTTTTAGGGGCTTTCATATTTCATACAAAACTTGCATATTCCTTGTGAGAAAACTGATTTATTGATACCAAATTTTGTGACATGTGATGTATATTTCATAAACGCTTCCTGCTTTGTTGAGAAATAGAGATATAGGGAGATTTATTTTTACACAAATAGCTGATGAGGAGACGGACATTCTCTATTACACCATGCTCCGTGGAATCATCATTCTGGGTAGTAGATATCCTATAACACTTGTAATTGCTGTATCACTTTGTTGGAGCATCTCTTTTACAAATCAATTAATAAGTTTAAGTCACAATATCACAAGTTGAGGCACATTTATAAAACAGTTGTGTATTACACCGTAGAACATTCCAAATTTATAGAATTTGATAGATGTAGTTTGCTATTTGGTACTTTGACCATTTGTATGACAAAGTTTCTCAGTTCTGTATGCATTCTGTAATAAAGAGGACATCTTGAAAAGCTGTCAAAATGGTTATCATAATTCTATTTATAGTGTCTTTTTGTCTGTCTTATTGTTTATATGTCTTCAAAGATAAGGGCACTATGAAATTTCCATTTGAAATTGTATGTAAATAGTGAATGTAGGGATAAAGTACGAGTTTTTATGACTTGCCGGAATTTTTACCGGAGACATTGCGCTTTGATTTGTACTTGGTTTTACTTTTTCATAAGTCTGTTAAGAACTGCAATGTAGAGTATATTGTGAAGCTGAACAATTTGTATACCTTGAACATTGATTGAAACAAAGTCATCAAACAGATTTTATTTGACGTTGATGTTAACTGTCGAAAACTTGCAAAAACTTATCAAAATCTAATGCCATGTAACAAGCTGTGACTTAATTAGCTGAGTTTTTGCAACTCGGCTCTTTATTTGATGTGAGACGGGCAGGCGGTTGGGCGGGCGTCAGCAATTGGTTAAAGGACTATAAGTCAAGTAAGATACGTGCTAGTGTAAAGAAACTTCATACACTTACTCACCATGAGTAAAGGATGACCCCTATTGATTTTTGTGTCAAAAGGTTAAAGGTCAAGCTCACAGGACTCTGATTATTGAAAACGGTTTCATACCATATTAGAACCTGCACCTATGATCATGAGACTTGCCTTAAATGTTTCCCATGAATCAAGGATGACACCTATTGATTTTGAGGTCAAAAGGTTAAAGGTCAAGGCCTTAGGACTCAGATGATTGAAAATGGTTTCCATACCATATTAGAGTTTGTATAGCACCTTTATTTATGAAACTTGCCAGAAATTTTTCCCATGAGGTTAAAAGGTCATTGGTCAAGGTCATAGGACTCTGATGGTTGAAATTGGTTTCGGGACCATATTTGAGCATGTATTACACCTATAATTATGTAATTTGCCAGAAATGTTTCCCATGAATCAAGGATTACCCCTATTTATTTTAAGGTCAAAAGGTTGTAGGCCAAGGTCATAGGATCGGGATGTTTGAAAATTGTTTCCGGACAATATTTAAGCATGTATTGTACCTATGATCATGAAATGGGCCAGAAATGTTTCCTATGAATCAAGGATGACCCCTATTGATTTTGGGTCCAAAAGTCAAGGTCATAGGACTCAGATGATTGAAAATTGTTTCCAGACCATATTAGAGCCCTCTATTGCACCTATGATCATCAAACTTGCCAGAAATGTTTCCTATGAATCAAGGATGACCTCTATTGATTTTTAGGTCAAAAGATCAAAGGTCAAATTCATAGGACTCAGGTAATTGAAATGGTTTCTGAATTATGTATGAATGTGTATTAACCTGAAACGTGCTAGTAATGTTTCCAATCTGTTCAGACCATATAGTTATACATGTATATTTTAACTAGTCTGCATAATTATTCATACTTACATTCAAGTTTTGCAACTCGGTACTTTGAAGATGCATTTTAAGCTTATTGTTTTGTTTCTTCAAGACCTATTTACATTCTATGTGGAGAATTGATAGTTTCTTACTAGATCTTCTGATTATTTGTTTTTCTTGACTTCCATTCTAAGAACAGGTTGTGAGCAATACCTCACATACATGTATATTATGTCACTGTGATTTGTTCACACATTACATACTAGCATAAAAGAAACACTACACGGATTACATGGTCACACTAATGTGTTATCATTGTGTGGTATTGTAGTATGTTGGTTGATATTGGAAAGGTCAGGAAACAAAAGTTATAAAGTAAAAAAGTATCAAACTTGACTTTTATTTTTATTTTACTTGAAGTAAAATTCCTTGAGAATTTGACCAAAATTATGAGCTATCTTCAGTGCAATCAGGACAAAGATTTAATTACTGGTAATATGAAACAGAAAGTTGTCAATGGATTGTGTTTGGTTAGAAGTGATTGCCTGTTATCTAAAATACATATGTTTGTATTTCAGGGGAATGTTACAAATAGAAGTTTAAGAAGTAATATGTCCAGAGCAGATGGTTAGTATGTGATGCATTTAAGATTTTTCAAAAAGAAACGAAAGAAGATAATTTATGCACAAGAATCCAAGTTCTGATAGCTCAAATAGTTTCATGCACTCTGCCTTACAAACCATGGGACATATTTACAATTTAGCTTTCTATGCAGTTGATTGGAAATATAACAATATAAACGTAGGTGAAAGGGCTTACATATTTTGGATATGTATTTAAATGTAGACTTCATATCCTTGACCTTGTCCTTTGACATTACTTTTGGAAATTTAAAAAAAATGGAACAAATTAATCAATTAAATGCAGAAAGAGTTTTCATATTGTATTTGATTGGAATATTTCTTTTAATTAGACTTTCAGTTTGGGGAAAATTTTGACCTTATTGTCCCCCGCTTTCGCGAAAGCGCGGGGACATTTAAACCGGTTCGTCCGTCTGTCCGTCCGTCTGTCCGTCCGTCCGTCCGTCGGTCTGTCCGTCAGTCACAAAAACTTTAACCTTGTGCATAACTTTTGAATGGTAAGTGATAGGGCTTTGATATTTCACATGTGTATTCCTTGTGACAAGACCTTTCCATGGATACCAAAATTTTTGACCTTGTGACCTTGACCTTGGACTTTGACATACCTATTAAAAACTTTAACCTTGACCATAACTTTTGAATGGAAAGTGATAGGGCTTTGATATTTCACATGTGTATTCCTTGTGACAAGACCTTTGCAGTGACACCAAAATTTTTGACCTTGTGACCTTGACCTTGGACTTTGACCAACTTATTAAAAACTTTAACCTTGACCATAACTTTTGAATGGAAAGTGATAGGGCTTTGATATTTCACATGTGTATTCCTTGTGACAAGACCTTTCCATGGATACCAAAATTTTTGACCTTGTGACCTTGACCTTGGACTTTGACCTACTTATTAAAAACTTTAACCTTGACCATAACTTTTAAATGGAAAGTGATAGGGCTTTGATATTTTTAGGGCTTTGATGTTTCACATGTGTATTCCTTGTGACAAGACCTTTCCATGGATACCAAAATTTTTGACCTTGTGACCTTGACCTTTGAGTTCGACCTACTTATTAAAAACTTTAACATTGACCATAACTTTTGAATGGAAAGTGATAGGGCTTTGATATTTCACATGTGTATTCCTTGTGACAAGACCTTTGCAGTGACACCAAAATTTTTGACCTTGTGACTTTGGACTTTGACCTACTTATTAAAAACTTTAACTTTGACCATAACTTTTGAATGGAAAGTGATAGAGCTTTGATATTTCACATGTGTATTCCTTGTGACAAGACCTTTCCATGGATACCAAAATTTGTGACCTTGACTTGTGACCTTGACCTTTGAGTTCGACCTACTTGCTAAAAACTTTAATATTGACCATAACTTTTGAATGGAAAGTGATAGGGCTTTGATATTTCACATGTGTATTCTTGTGACAAGACCTTTGCATGGATACCAAAATTTTTGACCTTGTGACCTTGACCTTTGAGTTCGACCTACTTTTCAAAAAACTATAACTTTGTCCATAACTTTTTAATGGAAAATGATAGGGCTTTCACATTTCACATGTGTATTCCTTGTGATGAGACCTTTTTAGCTCGACTGCACTTTAGTGCAAAAGAGCTATTGCAATACCCCCGGCGTCCGCGTCGGCGTCGGCGTCGTCCCAACTAGATGATAAGGTAAATGTTAAGATTACACATTTACCTTTCCTATATTCATATTCTGTTGGTTTTTTTTTTGTTGCAAATGTTTAATTATACATCATTTAATATATCCAGATGAGGATATAGCCCCTGGGGTTGGGATTTTTAAAATTATTTCAAATGATAAGGCAAATGTTGAGATGATAAGGTAAATGTTAAGATAGCAATAAAGTCTTTAAAAGCCAATATTGAGCAAAGTATAAGTGCTACATGTACCAAACTTACATATTTGATGAATCTTGGATCAAACTTTCAAAAAATGAATGACCTTGACCTACTTTTTTCCGCTGGAATGATTTTGCCTTTAAATGCCAATATTGAACAAAGTATAAGTGCTACATGTACCAAACTTACATATTTAATGTATCTTTGATCAAACTTTCAAAAAATTACCTTGACCTACTTTTTTCTGCTTGAATGATTTTGCCTTTAAAAGCCAATATTGAGCAAAGTATAATTGCTACATGTACCAAACTTGCATATTGGATGTATCTTTGATCAAACTTTCATAAAATGACCTTGACCTTCTTTTTTCCGCTTGAATGATTTTACCTTTAAAAGCCAATATTGAGCAAAGTATAAGTGCTACATGTACCAAACTTGCATATTGGATGTATCTTTGATCAAACTTTCATAAAATGACCTTGACCTACTTTTTTCCGCTTGAATGATTTTGCCTTTAAAAGCCAATATTGAGCAAAGTATAATTGCTACATGTACCAAACTTGCATATTGGATGTATCTTTGATCAAACTTTCATAAAATGACCTTGACCTTCTTTTTTCCGCTTGAATGATTTTACCTTTAAAAGCCAATATTGAGCAAAGTATAAGTGCTACATGCACCAGACTTGCATATTGGATGCATCTTGGGTTAGACTATTGAAATATGACCTCGACCTACTTTTTCCGCTTCAGTGATTTTGCTTTAAATTGGCAATATTGAGCTAACTATAAGTGGTACATGCACCAGACTTGCATATTGGATGCATCTTGGGTTTGACTATTGAAATCTGACCTTGACCTACTTTTTCTGCTTCAGTGATTTTGCTTTAAATTGCCAATATTGAGCAAACTATAAGTGGTACATGCACCAGACTTGCATATTGGATGCATCTTGGGTTAGACTATTGAAATCTGACCTTGACCTACTTTTTCTGCTTCAGTGATTTTGCTTTAAATTGCCAATATTGAGCAAACTATAAGTGGTACATGCACCAGACTTGCATATTGGATGCATCTTGGGTTAGACTATTGAAATCTGACCTTGACCTACTTTTTCTGCTTCAATGCTTTGCTTTAAATTGGCAATATTGAGCAAAGTAGAGTCTTGACTCCATCATATGTTGTTGCCTGAGAAAGGGAGTTTAAATAAATTGGCTGTCATGAGAGGTATTATGCTATGCTGTCGAGCATTAGGTGACTCTGGCAACTATTTTTGTTGGTAACAACATTCTTACCTTGTGACCTTGTCCATGGAGGTTGACCCACATTTAAAAACTTCAACGTCGACCATAAGTTTTTGATGGTAATTTAAATCATAGGTCTTAAATATTTCACATATGCATATCTTTTCATAAGCCCTGTCCCTTGGAAACAAAACAAAAGTTTGGACCTTTTGACCTTTTCTTGGAGTTAATCTTTCATATTTAGAATGTTGATAATATATGAGATATATTATTAAAACTTAAGAATGGGGGGATGTCTGTAAGCATTTCTTTAAAGACAAACACCCAAAAGCGGGGGACCACAATTCCTTGAATTTGATTTTTTGATCTTGATCTTTGCATTTGACTTATCTTATGGCATACGTGTGCAATCTGTCCAATACTAGTATTTGGCATATCTTTTTGAATGTAAAGTATAATGGCTGTATTATTTGACATGCATTTGTTAGTCCCCTAATGGCTCGCCAGAAGGAGCTTATAGTTTCGACCCCGTCTGTCTGTCTGTCTGTCTGTCTGTCACACTTAAAGTTTTCTGAACCTTTTATTTCTGTTGTTGCAGATAATGAACTGATTTTTGGTATGTGAGTACATCTTAGTGTGATGCAGATCAAGGTTGAGATTGGTTTTGATCGACCAATTTTTACAAGAGTTATGGCACTTGGACTAGCAAATTTCATAAAATATTTCAGTTTTCCAGACTTTTTTTCGCTGTTGCAGATCAAGTTCGAGTTTGGTTTCAGTTGACCTATTTTTATGAGAGTTATGGATTTCTGAACTTTTTTTGCTGTTGTTGCAGATAATGAACTGATTTTTGGTATGTGCCTACATCTTAGTGTGATACAGATCAAGTTCGTGTTTGGTTTATATAGACCAAGGCAGTCATTTCTTAAATATTTCCATTGTAGAAGAATCCCCATGTTAAGCGTCTATTAGGCAAAGGGATTTATATCCTATAATTCTTGTTTCCTATTGTGATTTTATGCTTTAGTTTTGAAAGCACTGAGAATTTACCAACATTCAGTTATTTTTGATGTTTTAACATTCAATACGCTCATTTATGTTATTATTAATGCCAAATTGGATGTCTGATATATGGTACAAATGGAAATATAAGTGATGGCTATCTTACTTGGGTGATCATGGTAGTATAATTCTGGTTGACATGTACAAATTTTCCTAAATTATGAATTTGTTTTTGACCAGAATTATATTACTGTGAACACCCAAAGTAAGACAGTCATTTCTTAAATAAGGTCTTGTACTGCCCCTTATTTTAATTTAAACTTAATATACCTGTATTTATAAATGTGAAGTATTGTAACAACCTCCCATGTTGCCAAAGACCTCATGTGTACAGGTTGGTCAACTTGGCGACAAAAATGTTTCCAGCATACATTTCTACCCAGGAATCTTAAACTCTGTTAATTAGCTCCTAGTGGGTCGAATACCCCATCAAGATTCAAACACATAAAATGCCATTCTTTAGCGGATATTTGACCAATGTGGAGCTAATTAACAGTTTTTTGGATTCTGTACATTTCTAACTGGGAAATGTGCCATTGTAATAGAAAAAACCCTCTTACATACAAATATGTCCTTATCAGAGATATCTGTGGTATCGATAGGAATCTTGTATAAGGTTGAACTTAGTATGTCCTTTAAAGGTACATTTTGTACAACTTGGAATTTAGTAAATTAATGCGAGGTCTGAGAAAACTAAACTTTAACATTCTTTTTATGACGTCATATCTCTCGATTTAGTTTAGTTATCTCAAGATAATAAATTGAACTCCATCAGCCAGAGTATCTAACCAAAGAATGTGTCATTGATGAAAAACCGTAAAGTTCAGATTTAGAGGGCTAAAATAGGCCTGTGTCATATGTATTCCTTTGATATAGCCTAGAAGTTTTGTTATTACAGAAGGTGACTCCACATTTAGAGACCTGTCAGCAAGTGTATCCAGTAAGGATGGTTTCCTTGGTGACCAGGTGGGAGGAGCTAATCACCTTGAATCTGTAGGTCACCATCCGGCCCATCAAAGGCAGCTTTCTGATCCAGCGTCCGTTATGGATACAGACATGCAAAGTAGATTTGGTAAGAAGCTGTTGCCAGGATACAGAATAAAGTTTATCCTCAGAATCTTCACATTTATTAAAATAGGATCACCTTGACAAAAAGCAAACTCTACTGATTGTCATGGCTATTATCATGTCTGTTGTAATGGTAACCTATTGATTTTCATGTTGAGTGTTTAAAGGATTAGCTCACAGATATACACGTGTGTCTGATATTTTTTACCCAAAGATTATGACAAGTTTACACTTTCTTCTGTCTTCCATAATGGAATAAATTTGAGAGTTTGCAAGATTAACAAACATAAAGGCCTATTTACACGGTGTAGTTTACCACGCGTGCACTAACCACATATGGTTTGGAAGCACAGCAAGCGCTCTATTTACATGGCATGTTTTTCCATACGTGCATTAGATAAAAATGATGACCAAAATAATCTTATATATTTGCTTTTATTTAATGTATCAGAATTACCTAGTACTAATTGTAGACATATTAGTTCTATATATACACTAATTTTTCAATGTTAGGGGATATTTTTTCCTCTTGAGAAGTATCGAAAAAGGACATTAATTTATTAAACTTGTATTTTTGGTACATTAGATAAAAATTATTTACTTAAAAATCTATTTTCTTTATAGTTTTCGCTAAACAAAATTACAGTGACCCGACTTGTGACCCTGTAGAAGGATCAAATTGCTTTGCTTTACCACGCAGAATTAGAGCAAATTCTAATCGGCGTGCAACCACACATGCATTGCATAGCCCCTATTTACATGGCATGTTTTGCCATACGTGGTCAGTGCACTTGTGGAAAACCATGCCGTGTAAATAGGGCTTAAGAAAGATAAGCTTACAGAGTATGCTATTTTAAGAAATTTTTTTTTTGTTCATTATGTTTATGATGTTATCGTTTCAACTTTTGGTTATAGATTAAGATTTAGATGTGATAAATTCAACAATAAACACTTGTAAATCTTTCTCTTTTTAGAAATAGACAGATCAGATGTTCCCATGGCGATAGTGCAGCCCCACCCTCCAAGGGAGCCTTCATCTGATAGACTACGGCGCAAGATTAGGGTAAAAAACGGAGGTACCAACTCGGGGAGTGTATCATCAAAAGAACGAGTGTCTAGTGCTGGCTCACTGAAAGGTGAGGCTTGGTTTTATTTTATATTTGCTGTACAAGACTGAGATTATGAAGATATGGGACATTTTATTTGTTTCAATTTAATGATTTATTTACTAGATGAAGGTCTTGGATCTGTGAGTCAATCCACCTCAGCAAAGTCCAGTAAATCTGGCAGCCAGAGTTCTCTCCCTTCAGGTAGAGACCTCCGTAAGAAGAGGATTGTGTCAGATGGGGAGTTACTGTCTAACAACCACTCCCTGTCGTTGAGGACGGACCCTCAAAATGCCATCAGTAAGGGAGGAGACAGCGGGGTCGTGTCATTGTCAGAATCAGTGTCAGGCACGGGACTGTCTGACTCACTCAACTACAGAAAAGGTAAGAGTACAAGAGACCCACAGAGTACAGGGACCACACAGTATAAAATAAATAATTGGTTTTTGCATTGTCAGCTTTTTTAGTTGCCATGCAGAAATTTTTTAAAATGAGGTAGCCTCAGTGACCAATACATACTTTTGAAAGTGAGATGTCTTATGCAACTTACATGTACTTTTGTCTACAAAGTTGCCAGTATATGTTGTTGTGGAATATGAATGGTTGAACTCTTCGAAAATTCCCTTTATCAGAACAAGCATATGTAGATCAAAATACTTAAAAAATGGATGGAACATTATAGATTGAAAAGTTGCATACTATGGAAGAATGTATGACTAAGGAGCAAAAATTTGCAGATTTCGTTTTTCTGCAATAGCTCATTTAAGTAGGAGAATATTAATTCTCATCCATAGCTCTCATAGATTCTCTTCTCTTATGTATGAATTGTTTCCAAAGTTTTTCATATTATATATACATGTATTATATAACCAACTAGGTATGAGACTTGTACTTTATATTGCATGTTACTATTGTGTCTCCCCAGAGTATAATAGAGAAGATTACCAGGGTGATGGTGCTGTATTCGATGATTCCGTGTCTGACGTTATAGATGTCTTAAAACATGGCATTGTTCTCCACGAAGACTTGTCATCGGGCGATGAACGAGAGGATTACGAAGAAAGCGAAGAGTGAGTGTTATTAACTTGGAATATAGTTATTTGTTAAAGTGGACATTCAAAAACAGAAAATTAATTAAAATTATTGATGAAAATCAGATGTGATGACAGAAAGGCATTTTGCTATTTTGTTGGTTGTTTATTTTTGTCACTTCAAATTGGTACCAACTTTTGAACTCTAATTTGGCGTACCACAAGTATCATGTTGGTATGATACAAAGTTCATACAAATGTAATTTGATTCAACCTATTGCAGGGAACCAGAGAAAGATGATGTCATGTACTTATTTTCATCTAAACCAAAGAAAGCTCCCAGACGCCATATCTCTCCTAATTTCTTAGAGATGGATGAAACTGAAAGCCAGATGGTAAGATAAATCTACAATATGTAAATTACATGTAATATTCAAACTGAAATTACGGAATTAATTAATAATAATGTGAGTTTTCCTGCAAGGATAGAATTTAATAGAAAATAAAACAGATTTGAAAATTTTAGTGGAAAAATCAGAAGTACAGCTAGTTGTGAATTTGCATCCTGCTGGCAAATTTCTATGTAATAAACTGAGTTAATTTATGATTCTATGGTAAATCTACAATATGTAAAATACATGTAATATTCGAACTGAAATTACGGAATTATTTAATAATATTGTGAGTTTTCCTGCAAGGATAGAATTTAATAGAAAATAAAACAGATTTGAAAATTTTAGTGGAAAAATCAGAAGTACAGCTAGTTGTGAATTTGCATCCTGCTGGCAAATTTCTATGTAATAAACTGAGTTAATGTATGATTCTATGGTCTTATTTCACAGTTAGAAAGAAAGTATAATGTAACAATATTTAGAATTATTTTAGACAGTGAGAGGAAAATGATTAATTACTGGATGTGATGAATAACAAGAAAATCCAACCTTTGCTTCAGGAATTGAATATGTGTTGATCAAGATTTACATGTTTAACTGATCAGAAGTTAAAATACATTTTTCAAATTTCACCTCTCATGTATATTTCATATATATAAGATAATACTATCATTTTAGGTAAGAAGTCCTAATACATCAAGAGGTGCTAAATCACAACGTGGTGCAAAATTTGAGAACGATTTTCACAGTAGTGATTCCAGTAGTCAGGAAGACGAAGATATTAGACGCAAGAAGCTTCCAGGGTCACGACCCCAGAGTGGTACATCCAGCCGACCACACAGTGGCAGCACCAGTCGTCCTCATAGTGGTAACACATCACGTCCTCACAGTGGATCCACAAGTCGACCACATAGTGGTACAGCTAGTAAACCACACAGTGCTTCGTCTAGGGATGCCGCAAGTCCTAAAGGACACAGACAAAGTGCAGTGTCAAAATCTCATAGGAAAGATAAACACAGTGATGGGCAAAACTTTAACCAAGTGCCAAAGTTTACGAATGTGAGCCCTGAACTCAGGATTAGTACACAATTACCAACCCATCGATCTGAAGTGTCTGTGAATGGTAATAGTACTAATAGAAGTGTGTCTCGCATGAATAGGAAATCATTAAGAGAAATACCGCAGGATGACCTCAGACTTTCTGTTGTCAAGTCAGCTGAGGTAGGTATCTCATAGTGAACTGTGTCACTTATTACAATTCATTTACAGAATACTTTACAATTATTTCAGGTATTTTTATGAAACTTGATATTTTAAATTCCACAATCTCACCTAATGAGTAATTATTATCTGACACTTTATAGGAGTACATTTAACAATGACTTTTGTCTCGTATGTTTATGATATATTTTGTATTATTTTACGTCATGTATAATCTTCTCTATGAGCAGAAGCCATACAACCCCCAGGCATATCAGATGGCAGATATTACAGAGTCGTTTGAGGCCCAGATGTTTGCCAGCATGAAGAGAAGTGCTGAGGACGCAATGGAAGATGTATCTATAAAGTCCCCTACCAGAGTTAACCCCCCTCCTGTAGTAAGCCCCAGGAAAACCCCACGCAGCACACATCCAGGGGAGGGAACCTCTGCACACAGACATATCTATGATTTCTCCCCTACACTCACCAGTGATGATGATACAAGTCTCAGTACATGGAAAGCTCCGGTAAACACCTTCATTCTCTGTAAAGTCTAACTGCAATGTATTAAAAGTAAAACTCTATCCATCGGAATTTTTACATTCTTAAAATGCGAATCTATGATATACTTTCTGTACCATCAAGTAACATTTTGCTTATTGCTATTCTAGCCAAACCAGCACCATAATTATGAGAATGAGATGAAGCCCAGCAGGATGAGTACAGATACACTCACATCCTCAAATCCAAGGTAACTAAATTATGTAATTGGTCATTATTTTTATTTTACATAGGAAGACATTATAATACATGTATTTTAAAAATTTCTTGCCATTCTCTTAAATTCTTTTACCCTTCATTCAAACATAGTTTCCGCAGGTTCAGAAAATAAATTTGTATAATTGGCTAGTTTGTTCTTTCTCCTCCAGTTTGATTTTCTATCAGTATTTAAGTAAAAGATATAAAGTGGGAATAATAAAGCACCAGTGAAAATATTTACAAAATTGTCTCCTATTGATATAAAAAATGTGATGGAAGAAGTAATTTTGTATCTGTAAACATCATTGTCTAGATACATGCATGTGGTCAGAACACTGTAGTTCAAAGTCTATATAAAGGAAATGGAGAGTCATGTATGGTGCCACTCTTAATTTTTTCTATGGATCACATTTAAGACATACAATGTCATGTACATGTATATTTGTTGTATAGTAATCTTCCAGTCCTACTGTATTTATCAATAAGATACCTTGATCTATATCTGTAGGGACTGGAGTGGTGTATTTAGCCCGCCTATTGTTTTCCCGGGGGAGAGGGCCGACTCTACAGAGGATCTCTCCATCAGCAGTTCGTCTCCACGTAAAGATACATCAAGCTCAGGTTATATGATTTATATGGAATTATGATTTATTGTACATTCACTTTATATGCTAAATGTGTTTTGACTATTATATCATGAAAAATATTGTTCAGTTTTGTAATGTTTCTTTCGTATCTATACTACAGGGTCTAGTAGTCCACGTAAAGTTTACGCCCCCACATCACAGGATCCTGGTACGGATGAAGAAGAACTTGACCTACTTTATGATTCCTGTTTAAACTGTTATTACGATCCCAAAACATTTAAATACTACGAGCTGATTGTATGATGAGGTGACCGTTTTATTATCTTGAAGAAGTAATGGTAGACCATCATAGTAAATATTCATACAATGTTGGACAGGACCTTGCATAGAGTCATATCCTCACAGTTAGTGAAGCAATATTACTTCATATCATTTATCATCCTCACATTTCTGTGTTTTCCCACTATCCATGCATCATACAGATTTCTGATCCAAATCAACATTGTATTACCAGTACTGTAACGGTACAGCAGACATTCAGTATTTACATATGTTGTGGCATTTTATGCATACATAGGACGTGTGCTTTATTACTAGTTGTTGATCAATCTACCAACTATGTTATTTATTTATGTTGGTGGCAAAGTATTTTTGATTTATGCAATTGCGTACATGTGCACTGTTGATTAATTCATGTACGTGCATGTCTGTGATTTCAAGTGATATTAAACAGAGATCATAATTTTAACTGTCTTTTGTCCTTATTTTCATACTGTTCTGTATTCATATTCGATGTATATTTGATCAAACTCTCATAAAATGACCTTGACATACTTTTTTCCTTTGCGCGATATTGCATTGTTAAAAAAGCCAATATTGAGCAAAGTATTAGTGTTACATGTATCAAGCTTGCATTTTAGATGGATCTTTGATCAAACCTTCATAAAATGATGTTGACCTACTTTTTCCTGCAATATATGCAAACCATTATGCATATACTATTTGTTTTCTTTGTAAAACTGACAAAATTATCTTAGTTGCTTACTCAGAAAACGTTTCAAATGAATTTTGCTGCCATGAAAATATGCTGCCATGAGTTGAGCTTTGTAATCTGTGATTACCTATGTTCCTTCCATTTTCTTTGCAATTGCCCCCTCCCAACCTGTCTTGATATATGACAAGACGGCTTGGGAAGGGGGGGGGGGGTTCTTGTTAAACCAATTGTCTGTTTCATCAACTATCCGACTAGTAAACTTTACTGGTGGAGGACCAGTGGCCACCTATTTTTCAGGGCTTTTTGCTAATAAAATTTGTAATTGATGAAATATTTGATTGAAACATTGGAAGGACAATGGTGTACCCTTATCACACTGGATTATATATGATTTTCTCTGAAAAATTTGATTTTTTTGTTTATATAATGTCTTAAGGTGTAACTGAAATTTGACACTTTTTGCAAGACTGCAGGACCAGTTACTGCCTTTTTGGCTCCTTATTTCTGTAAACTGAAACATTTTGTTCCAGTGGTTTCACAGTAATAAAAGTAATCTTTACTTGATAGTATGAAAAAATTCTAAAGCAAACGACCACATTGATAGATTAAATACACCTACCCTCTCCCCAACCCCCAAAATTCATGTCGATAATCCTCTTCTTGTTATTTTAACAAATCTAGCTACCGGATGAGATTTTTCATAATCAAGAAAATTTATGTTTTAAAGCCTTCTGACAAATTTTCATGTCATTATTTCAACCCTAAGTCCCTCTAAAATGCAGTAGGCGGTAACTGGTCCTGGGCGGCCCCTTGTCCTCGACCAGTATGTATGTTTTTAAATAGTGTTCCCCTTTTTGAAACATAACTTAAACTCTGCTGAAGTGTCTACTCTTTGAAATCTCGTGGTTTATACGGGTCATGAAAAGTCATGGACTTTGCCCTGGTCTTGAAAAGGTATGGAAAAGTGGGAGCAGTCATGGTCTTGGAAAAGGTATGGACATGGAAAGTCATGGAATGTGCCCTGGGTCTTGAAAAGGTATGGAAAAGTGGATGCAGTCATAGAAAGTCATGGAATTTAGCACTAAAGATTTGAAAATTTATGGATTGTCACTATCACCCAGTTTCTTGTCTTCTAGAAGATATTTGTATCCTTATGATCGTCTACGATCGTTTTTAAATAACGCAAAACGCGGAATTTCCAGTGAAGGACTGAATATAACTGTTATAGCAATCAGTCGCTTATCTGTCCAGGAAGTCGTAGAAAATATGGAATGAGTCATGAAGAAGTTATGGAATTTTGGTATAGGATTTCAGTATGAACAACGAATCAGCTGAAACATGACTAGTTTTTAAAAATCTAGAAAATTAGGTGCGAGTGGTGCGGCTTGTTTGATTCTGGCTTGAAGTACCACCGATATGGATTTTAATTATCCGAAACATGCATGACTGATGAACTGTAGTTGGTAATTGTTGTCCTGCTGGCTGCTCTCTAGCTGCAGAGTGGGAACACTGTTTATCTTTAACTTAAACATTTGATCGAAAAGTAAGAATATTACTTGTTATAATGATACAATTTTGTTGACATACAGCAGTGACTTGCTATGAACATATGATTTTGTCATAGACAAAGTAACATTCTTGGAGTAACTAAATCTACATCGGCATGTCTTGTAAGATCCATGTCCTCGAGGTATTCAATAAAATAGCGTTCAGACATTATATATAAAGGTATATTGATTTATTTGACGCTGAATTAGAGATATATGATAAAGTTGTGCACAATTTTCTCACTGCACTCGGGTCTGATAAAGACATTTTATCGCATAAAGTGGTGTACAGAATCCTTTAATGTTGACCTTGTAATCGATATCACTACACTCCCTGATACCTTATGTCACAAAGCTATATTCAACATCCATTGTCAATTGCTTTATCTGATATGCACAGTGTGAGGGTACTTAGTTTACCGCAAACTACTTGTAAGAGGCTTTTAAAAAACTAACAAAGAATCTGTATAAATAGAGTGTTCGAATGTGAAGAGTTGAATGCTCTCTAACAACTAAATTACAGTAGTATTTTTTTTTAAACGTAAACCTTTTAAAATTATTTTTATCCTCGAGACAAAATTTTCAGGTTTATATTCCCGACGCAGAATGATTTGCAATAAAGGAGATCTTGCCTTGTATTTTGCTGGATACACTATCTTCTTATTTTCTTGAAAATGCATTACCAACAAGATTTTATTTATTCACTTCGACCAATTTTTGCATGCAATGCAATTCCACGGCTAGATTTATTTATTTTCATAGATAGATCAATCACTAAAACACATTCCTACAATGTACCTTCATGTTTGACATATGCATGATTTTTTAAAAAGGACAAGGAAAGTCTCCAACACGACCACGGAACACAAACACAAAAGACGAAACAAAAGAGAGACAAACGAGCACACTTATACTACAAGGACCAATAAACCAACGAAACAAAGATAGAATTAATACATAAAGGACAACACATTGATAGAGGATTGTTTTGCCATGTCCAGTACTTGTCTGGCAGAAACTTTAAACTTGTTACGGTTAGTGACGATTAAAGCGTTGTTATCTCGTATGTATAGGATCTCATATGAATTTTCATTTCATACGATGTATTATGAATCGAGTTGTGGGTTTTATATCCCCGAGCCTTGGTGTTGAACCACGCCGTGACCTACAGGTCGTCCGCTACGCCTTGAGAAGTAGTTCCCCATCGTATAGATATATTATGTGCGCAAGAGAAAAAATACTTCAAATTTGCTTAGTATTTTAATGCAATAATTAATTCTACAACAATTTTAATCATTGATATTGAATCTGCGTCTGAATTTAACAATTGACCGATATTTGAAAGGTCACACTTGTCAAAGTTTGTGTGATTAGGTTCCGAGCTTGACCAATCGCATTCAAGCAGAGCTATATGTAACGTGTTATCATATATATGTATGAAATGACTTTATGAAACTGCATAACGGGTGTATCATGTGATAATTACTAGTATAGGACCTAATTCTTTTGATACCAACGTTTCACCTTGCGACCTTGACTTTGCAATTGTGTTTGACGTAGTGTACAATCAAAAGATAGCTGCCGACGGGGGCATGGTGTTTCACAAACACGTCTTCGTGTGAATAGACCCCAAATAAAATAGAATTTGAAGCGGATTTTATAGGTTCTTTGTTGTTTAAAGATATCTTACATAAAAGACTTAATATAGTATAAATGTTGATAAAGCTATATTAAGATGATGATACAAGGTGATATTGGTCCCACTTGACAAGGATGATACTCGGCTTGTATGTGAAGGTCAGGTGATAACAAGACGGTAGCTGTACGGGGACTAGATAAACGAAGACCTCTCACTCATCCACCCGGGGATTGTACAATCGTAAGTAATATTACAAATACAACTTTTCAAACTTTTCAAAGAAAGAACTTCATTCATGATTTTTTAAATAAGTGGACACTGGAATTGTAAACTTAGAAAACTGCTTTGGTAGAAATGTCAAAATTTATCGATTTGGTCTTCTAGAAAAATGTCAGCCAGCCTTGAGTCCAAAATTAAGGAGTTAAAAGTATTAGCGGATGACAGGAAGCTGCAGATCACGTGGGTAGACGGAAAAGAATCTGTGTATGTAATAATAATCTGTAAAACTAGTTGTTTGTCTACAAGAAGAGAAAGTCTAATCGCCAGAGAGAGAGAGAGAGAGAGAGAGAGAGAGAGAGAGAGGGTGACATTTTTTCTCTTCAAAAAAAAAAAAATGTAAATGAATAAAAATCCTGTAGATAGTAGATAATCAAATCAAATTAAATTTAGCTACGATGTGAATCTACGTCTGTTGTACCGATACCAGAATTAATTTGGAAAAACTACCGCGTCACAAACAACAACATTAGAGAAAACAAAAATATCATGAATTGCCCAGTCTGTACATAATGAAACCCCATCTTTATCCACATTTCAAGTGAAAGATGAGATAATCACATCAAAAGGTGAAAATTCCCGTGGGAAATAAATATTCTCATGGGAATCTACATATTGGTTTATTGAGGAATTTCCAATTTCCATGGGGACCTTATTTTCCAATTAGAAATCCAATTAATTCCAGAGGATAAGTTTTTACACATGGAAAAAAAAAAAATCATTTCTGTATAAATTATGATGGCAATTTTCATGGTAGGAATTGATCCCATACGGGAAAATAAATTTCCCATCAAAATATAAAGTCTCCGATCGGAATCTTAAAAAAACCCCCTGGAAATTTGAATTTCCCATGGGAAAATGCATCCCATGGGAATTTCATTATTTTTCTTATCATGGAGATGTTGAAAAAGTAATGATGGGTTTTACATTGTTCAACCTGCATGGGTTATCTCGTGGTTAAGCGGGTTTCTTCATGTGCTGCGTTTATTTGAAGCTATAATATTTGCTACAATATTTTGGAAGAAATAGATTTCATTGTTTTGAACTTTTAAAACTATTTTCAGTTTTAATTCTAACTGGCTACGCTTTAACTGCCAGTGTGTAAAATGCCGCTGCCCGGTCACACAAATGAAGACCTTTGAGATATCCAGCATTCCATTGGATGACAAAATGGAAGTCAAAATGGCAGGTATGTGAGCACACCAATATCTCTTTGGATAGATACAGATTAGTTATAGTGAACATGTTCAGAATTGAAAATATTTATTCATACTTTAAATATGTCTAACCATGTGAAAAAGACAGTAATACGCAGGGGTCCCAGGTAAAACAAAAGCGTGTGTAAAAAAAATCAAAAATTGTGTACATACATTTCACAGTCTGTGCTTTGCTGGCTTAAGTGAGTTCATGAATCATTGATCAATCACATGATATGTCTGACCAGCTTTCATATAGGACCTAGTCTTCTCTTGTGAGATTTTGACAGGACCCGTCATGGAGTCCCATAGTAATGGTCTGTCCGTGTGTTATGCCGGAAAAGATGCTGGTACAAAACTATGAGTTTCATTGAATAAAAATAATTCTGTTTAGATAGTGGGAAACTTTTGGTCACATGGAAAAATGAAAATCATAATGGAGAATTTGACCCCGCCTTTCTCCGTAAAAACTGTTACTCCAAGAAGTCTATAGAGGAAAAGAGACAGCTGATTCGTGCACTCCCAAACAAAAAGGTAAGCAAAAATACCGTTAAAATATTGTTGTCAATGAAAATAAATGATATATATACGATACATTATCTTATAAATGATAAACGAGATTTTAATGAAAAAAAAAAAAGAAAAAAAAAAAGTCGTAATTCTTTTTTTGTAATATATGTGTAGAAAATCCAAACTTTCTTAATTTATCGTCTCTTGAAGACTACAATCGAAAAAATGGAGTGGTCAGAACTGGATAATGATTTCGGACTGTGGAGGTAGGTAGTGAATTAGCTTTAATATTTTGCCCTTCTCACACGATATATCTATCTGGTTATTTTTGTGTGTGAGATACACACAGAAACATCGTGTTAGACGGGCGAAATATTGAAGCTAGTAACTGAATCTGTTTGTCTGTTAAATTTTGTCTGGAATAAATAAAATCACAGAGAACTTTCTGAAATAATGTTTGTATTGCTTAAAGGACTATTTTCTTCAGCAAATTGAGGGAGTTCAAAATGGGGACCAACTTTGCTGATATTTTGCCAATTTTGTTCTGTACTTGCTCTCTCACGGAAAGATTCCATTGAATTTTACACTCAACTCTATTGATGACATGTTCTTAATTCATACTCCAAAATTAGTGGATTACAACTTCACCATGTGAATTAGAGGTGAAAGATGTAACCCCTCTTCATGTTTAGATCTCATTTTGACGATGATAATGGTAACCTAAATACTTCAGTTATGATAAACGTGACCACTTCTATTTCCCTTTCCTGAGTGAAAACATTACTTCGTCCCTTGCCTATGTTGTACTCTTATAGCAAGCGATACGCTGTATAGCATAAACTACAGCAACAAACTTATCAACCAGGCTTACTATATTTTTGAGCAAATGTCTTTTTCAATGCGAATTTTTGGACAATGAAAATAACCGAGTCTTGTTTGTTGTCCTCTCCTATCTCTTTATTTTAAAACTATTTAGAAAGATGTTTTAGATATGTTATTGTCTCCGTCTGTTTGTCCGCTGTTTCTTTTCGTGTTCCCGCTGTTTTCACTGTTGGGGATATCCCCCTTATCTTTGCCTTGTTTTATATTTTTTCAAGAATTTGTTTGCCCATAGATTGTAATTTTTGTGTCGCCTGCGAAGCACAGCGACACTTAGAGATCACTTTGTCCGTTGTCCGTCTGTCTGTCCGTCCGTCTGTCTGTCACACTTGGATGTCACACCCTATAATAGTTATTCATGAGTGTCGCTATATTTCACAGGCGACACATGCATTCCTTGGAAAGATTTTTCGATTATGATGTGGGTTTTGTTTTGGTTGATCTTCACTGATTCGTACTTGGTGATCTTACTTTTCTTGTTCAGGTTACTAAGGACAGTGAACGACGATGGTATTATGATGGTGAAGAATGTCCCCACGGAAGTTGGTACCATTTTGAAGGTAAAATTACGTGAATGTTTATACAAAAAGCTTATATTGAAAAGGTGAAATGAATCTGGCTCCACGAAGGATGCTTTGACATCGCACATTATAGAGTCCCGTTTTTTATAGAAGGCTGAATGCGCCACTTCAGAGATGGTGTGGAACGGGTTGACTTTATAGGAGGGTCTAACATTATGCGCAATCTTATTTAGATGATTCTAAGCCTTTGTGTAGTATGTGTACGCTTATTTTTTCAATCATTTTCAAAGAAATAGTCATACCGGCAGATCGTCCAGATCGAAAGACAAAGCATCGAAATGTTTTGAAAATGATTTTCTTTCTATTATAATTCATAATTTGACTTTCTTTAGCTAATGAAGAGAGTAGGACCTACACAAGAATCATTTTATGAAGAGGTAAGAATACTTTTAACAGTCATAAAGTCTTTATTTTAATGATAAATAAGCAACTCTTTACGATATGCTCTTAATATATACACGTATTTTTATCATTCGTCTTAGAATTGAAAAAAAAAGAAATTAATGGATAAAGATAAAGGCATGTTTAATGTAATTATAACATTTAAATTTTAGACCTGGCATGCAGTGACAAAGGAGGGGGCCATCAACATATCAGAGACAGGAGGGAAACTTCCCTATCATCTAGATATCCCCATGTACGAGGCCCCTCCCGGAATCCTCTTTCTGGAATGCCTGGAGTAAGACGCTTATAAATGTATCAGTTCGTCAATATAAAACTTGAAAATGGTAAATTTCAATTCATGAAATAATTTTCATTTCGTGATGATTCCAGGTTTGATGCTGGTGTAGATGGCGGGGATACAATCTTTGCTGATTTCTTACAAGTGGCAGAGCAGTTCAGAATCGATCACCCAGAGCATTTCAAAACCCTAACAACTGTACCGGCTACAATCAAACGGATTCACTTGGACAGGTATTCTTATTGTTTCTCCATAATAACCATTGTGTTTCAATTCTAAATATACATTGTATATGTCAAAATACCCACAAATAAATAATAAATCTTCTCCTTTTTACCAAGGGACCATCCAGTACACATGATCATCAGAACGCCTCACATCAAGGTCAACAATAAAGGCGAGGTAGGTCAACAATAAAGGCGAGGTAGGTCAACAATAAAGGCGAGGTAGGTCAACAATAAAGGCGAGGTAGGTCAACAATAAAGGCGAGGTAGGTCAACAATAAAGGCGAGGTAGGTCAACAATAAAGGCGAGGTAGGTCAACAATAAAGGCGAGGTAGGTCAACAATAAAGGCGAGGTAGGTCAACAATAAAGGCGAGGTAGGTCAACAATAAAGGCGAGGTAGGTCAACAATAAAGGCCAGGTAGGTCAACAATAACGTCAAGGCAACTTTTTATGATTCCGAAGAAAAATCCTTAGTATCTAAATCTTATTGTTAACAGAACATCTGAGATACATGTAGATTATTTATTAAAGCATATTATCCGTCAATTTTGATTTTGAAACCTATCAACTGAACCTGCTAGGAGTAGACGTTACCCGTGTGTTTTAACTCTGCATTGACAGTAGTTAACCCAATGTTCTATACATTTCTTGAAATTGTTTATCTTTACATTCTGATCATCAGAATGAATACAGGATTTGCTCGTTTACACTTCCTTATGTCCGACAGTGAATTAGCAAATCGAGTAAAGAATGAGTATAACTTGCTTGTAAGTTTATGCGCAAATGACTTTGTCAATGCAATTTTTTTGGACGATACAAGGAAAATATAATACACAATATCATCTCGTTTCAAAACGAAACTTTAGGTTAGATCGTATGTATTTTCCTTTCTGTAACTGTTTGTAAGACTCTCTTGTCTTATCATGTCACTGGTAACTCATTTCCTTGTTACCTCGTATAATACCCATATTGCTGATATCAATAAGATAATGTTTTGTTTTCCAGATTTTATCTTTCCACTGGCATCCTTGTCACCATGGACCACTCTGCGTGGAAGAGGTACAACTCCCCCTCTCTCTCTCTCTCTGATCGGAGTTTTGTTTTTTTAAAGAAAACTACTTTGTTTTTATCTATTTGTAGAATAGGTCCATTGTATTAATTTAATATTTACAGTGCGATGTGTTATTTCTGAGTATAAGCACATTGTCAATCGACGTCATTTTGTATTTGACATAACGTTGACGCTTTTTGCTGAAAACAAATTTTTGCAAAACATAAGATATGTTTGAACGTATAGATTGTTAGTTTTGTTTTTGATTTTAATCTTCCAGGAATACGTGGACGCCTACTACCATGCATATCAAGAGTTTCATAAAGCTGTGGAAAATTCTCCGTATAACGTAAGTGTATGAAAGAAAAATGTTGGTTTTCATAACTTTTCTTCTTGTATATTCGAATATAAAAAAAAAATGTTTCTTCCAGAGGGACGGAATGATATAAGTATAACCACAAAGACACTCTCGTACACAAATTTTTCGGCTTTCTGACCGAAAATCAAGTGCAAAAAATGTATATGTTAACTAAGATCTGGCATACACGATTACTGAACAAGACATGTATTCATGTTGTTGAGCCAAAATAAAAAAAAACCTCTTTCAAAAATATAAAGCGCACTAGGCGAATTTAGAATGGTAAGAGGTTGTGAGAATTCTGTCTTACACTCCTATATAGAGCCAAGATAAGACCTGTTTGAATTCAATCTTTTAAGGCACGGTCCATTTGATATTCTGGGGGGGGGGGGGGGGGGGGCTTGGGTTTTTTTCGAAAAAAATAATTTTGCTCTCAATTTTGATGAAAAAAATAAATTTGCTTATGGTGTGACAGAAAAAAATAATCTTGCTCTTACAAATAATCTGAATTTGAAGAATTACCATAAAATTTCGCCAAAATTCTTGAAAAATTTTCAGGCTCGCTTCGCTCGCCGCAGTTTTCAAATTGTATCAAACAATTTTTGGCTCGCTTCGCTCGCCATAGTCTTCTATCAAAACATAATTTCTAATGGCAAAGTTCATAGATATCAAAAGTGATACATGTTTGTGAATGAAAACGGGGCTTCATTTAAAGCTTAAATATATTAGCAATATTTATGTATTTCTATTAATACATGTTGCTTGTATCCCATAGAGTTCAATCTTATGTTCTTGTAAGCTTGGAAGGAGATTAACTTCAGTTATTCACCAATTTACAACATGTTATATACATTTACCTAAGTTATATAAAATATTGAGAATTGTATTGTAAAATCTTTTATCTCTCTGTTTAAAAGTGAATTTAATACTTGCATAAAAATAAACTAATATATTAATATTACGAGTTTTGAGTAAAAATATAAATAATTTCTATTGATAAAACACATTCGCATCACTTTGTTTAAAAAAAAATTCCTTGCTCCAACTTTGCAAGAAAAAAATAATTTTGCCCCGGTCCGGGGCGAAAAAAATAATCTTGCTCCGACAAAAAACCCAAGCCCCCCCCCTGAATATCAAATGGACCATGCCTAAATTATCACAATAGAGCAAAACAAAGGACTGACGATTAAAAGACATGCCAATGAGACTGTGCGCGTACAGTCATATTACTTCAAAGCTCAAATAAGACACGAGGAATTCAGGCAAATATCTTCATAGTGTCAGGCTTGCTTTGCCAATAACATTATCTAGAACATGGTTGCACTGTTTGGTCATCCTTGCCTGAAACGAAGTGGTTTAGACTTATATGTGCAGACAATAGGACTGCCTGAAACAAGTTACAATATTTCTGCTTCTATTTCATTCGCAGAAAAAGATACGGTTCACAAAAGGAGACATGGTGGTCATAAACAATAGGAGAATGGTGCATTGTAGAACAGCGTATGGCGGCAAACCTGGTCAGCGCCATTTACAGGTAGAATTACACAAATAAGGCCTTGTCAGTGGCTTACTATGTCATGCGTCATAGATGAACTTTGATACTTCAAACATGGAAATAGGGAAAATGTCATTTAATATCCAATATTCCAGGAGGTTAACAAAGGCGTACTCCAGTGATCTGAGTCAAGATCACTACCCCCCAGACGACATCGGTCACATGGTTACGTGTACGAAAGCTTACTCATGGCGACGGAAATAGTACATGTAACCTATTTTCAAAGATAATTTTCTTCAAACATTTTGAAACATTTCCGTTTATTTTGATTTTATGGCTGATATTTGGCTTACTTCCGAATAGGACTTAATATATATCTTTATTGCCAGAAAATCCTAATCTACAGCATTGTACAAAATTATGTCTGGAACCTATATTTTTAGAGAAAAAAAGCTTCGTGGTCTGTTAAAAAGATATTTTTAGACATTGATTTTGGTTTACGGATCCACTGTCCCTTATTTTGCCAGGGCCTGTGAAACAAAATGTGGAATAAACTCTCTTCTCCGGGGAACTATATGATTCAAGAACTTCTGAAGAAACACGTACCCTCCAGACTTTGACACTGAAATGTCAATCATGTCAATCATGTCCGTTTGTAAAATCCTATTAGTCGGGGGGGGGGGGGGGGGGGGGGGGGGGGGGGGGCTTGATCCTCCAAAACCGGCCTAACTTTGTAGCATTTTTGCGCTCTTTCAGATAAAAATTTGTCTCATGGAAATTTCCATTGCAAAAGTGGTGTTTTTGGGGAAAAACATGTTTTTTTATGTCAAAAATCACTGAAAATAGGAAAAAAATTATAACTTTTATATGGTTGATGTTTTTAGAAATTGAAAAGTGTAAATATATAGTATTTTTGATGCTCTTTCAGATGAAATAAGTTGCAAGTTCCAATTCCTATTTTTACTGTGTGTTTTGGGGTAAAAAAGTCGAATTTTTGCTAAAATTCACAGAAATTTGAGGAAATTTTAATTTATTCCTGCTTCTCAGCTCCTCAATATTGCATATGATCGTTCAATGATGATTTAAAAAACATCTATAAAGTCTCCTCTTTCAAATGACATATATTTTATATTCTTATTTTTTTTTGCAAAATCCTCGAAATTAATTATTTTATACAGAAACCTGTATTTTCAATCAGAAATCTCAGATTTCTGTATATTTATTTAAAGAACCCTGATTTGTTATGAAAGCAATGATTGAAAGCTATTTTCTAGTGTAACTTTTCACACTCTATCAGATTATATATGTTTTACTAACATTTCATTCAAAATCATAGTGTTTTTTTTGGGAAAAAACGTATTTTTTCATTTAAAAATAGCTGATTTCTGGAGAATATTTATTGAATCTATAAAAGTTCTTGAAATGATAGCAGGAATGTATTTTGAACTGTAATTATTTAGGTTCACTCATAAATTACATGTATGAAACATAAAAGGTATATTTTCTACATAATTTTGGGGCAAAATGTCTGTTTTTTGTCTAAAAATTACAGATTTCTGGAAAAATTTTATAAATTCATTTTCTTTGCTAAAACTACACATTTAAAGCTATTATCATTATAGAAAGTAATCATCTTGTCAGATGATTGTGAAATTAAATGTAATAATTAATTAAAACCATCATTTTGGGGTAAAATATGCATTTTTTATGCAAAAACCACTTATTTTGTGAAAATAAGTACTAGCTCTTTTAATTTGCCTAAATTGATATGTTTTAGCTTTGATATTATGCTTTTTCTTATTATAAATGGATAGGAATGTTATTTGATAACTGAAATTTAATTTACATCTTATTTTGGGGCAAAAAACCTTATTTATGTGAAAATTTCACTTATTTCTGTGAATATTTTTTAAAATTTATATTTTTTATTTAATCAACACTGAAGAGGTTTCATATAATTGGATGGCATAAATGTGATCAAGTTTAATGAGTTAGAAAAGATTTCTTTGATTATCTTTCTATTTTGGGTGGAAAATCTCGATTTTTATCTAAAAATCGCTAATTTCTGGAAAATCCTTATTACTATGAAATCAGACGTTATTATTATTTATATTCAAAAGAGTTCCTGGGTATATCATACTTTGTCCTTGTTAGTCATATGCATTTGACATATCCTCTGTTAATTTAATTGATATTTTGGGGCAAAAAATCTTATTTATGTACAAAATTCACTTATTTCTGTGAAAATTATTTTAAATCTATATTTTTTATTCAATCAAAGCTGGAGAGGTTTCATATAATTGGATGGCATAAAAGTGATCAAGTTTAATGAGTTAGAAGAGATTTCTTTGATAATCCTGCTTTTTGGGTGGAAAATCTCAATTTTTATTTAAAAATCCGCTGATTTCTGGAAAATCCTTATTACTATGAAATGTGTCGTTATTATTTATATTCTAAAGTGTTCCTGGATATATCATAATTTGTCCTTGTACGTCATATGTTTTTGAAGTATCCTCTGTTAATTGAATTGGTATTTTGCGGCAAAAAATATGTTTAATATGAATATATAGCCTATATCAAGAAACTTACTATTGGAAGTCTTATATTTCAGTTAAATAGGAAATACAGAGGATAATAATCATAATTTGAAATATGAGACTTTCTATAGTAAGTTTCTTGATATAGGCTATATCTAATTAACAAAAAACACATTTTTTGCCTCAAAATACCCATTAAATAAACAGAGGATACTTCAAAAACATATGACGTACAAGGACAAATTATGATATACCCAGGAACACTTTAGAATATTATTCAAATAATAACGACACATTTCATAGTAATAAGGGTTTTCCAGGAATCAGTGGTTTTTAAATAAAAATTGAGATTTTCCACCCAAAAAAGCAAGATAATCAAAGAATCTCTTCTAACTCATTAAACTTGATCACTTTTATGCCATCCAATTATATGAAACCTCTCCAGCTTTGATTGAATAAAAAATATAGATTTAAAACAATTTTCACAGAATAAGCGAATTTTGTACATACATTAGGTTTTTTGCCCCAAAATATCAATTAAATTAACAGAGGATATGTCAAATGCATATGACTAACAAGGACAAACTATGATATACCCAGGAACTCTTTTGAATATAAATAATAACGTCTGATTTCATAGTAATAAGGATTTTCCAGAAATTAGCGATTTTTAGATAAAAATCGAGATTTTCCACCCAAAATAGAAAGATAATCAAAGAAATCTTTTCTAACTCATTAAACTTGATCACATTTATGCCATCCAATTATATGAAACCTCTTCAGTGTTGATTAAATAAAAAATATAAATTTTAAAAAATATTCACAGAAATAAGTGAAATTTTCACATAAATAAGGTTTTTTGCCCCAAAATAAGATGTAAATTAAATTTCAGTTATCAAATAACATTCCTATCCATTTATAATAAGAAAAAGCATAATATCAAAGCTAAAACATATCAATTTAGGCAAATTAAAAGAGCTAGTACTTATTTTCACAAAATAAGTGGTTTTTGCATAAAAAATGCATATTTTACCCCAAAATGATGGTTTTAATTAATTATTACATTTAATTTCACAATCTTCTGACAAGATGATTACTTTCTATAATGATAATAGCTTTAAATGTATAGTTTTAGCAAAGAAAATGAATTTATAAAATTTTTCCAGAAATCTGTAACTTTTAGACAAAAAACAGACATTTTGCCCCAAAATTATGTAGAAAATATACCTTTTATGTTTCATACATGTAATTTATGAGTGAACCTAAATAATTACAGTTCAAAATACATTCCTGCTATCATTTCAAGAACTTTTATAGATTCAATAAATATTCTCCAGAAATCAGTTATTTTTAAATGAAAAAATACGTTTTTTCCCAAAAAACACTATGATTTTGAATGAAATGTTAGTAAAACATATATAATCTGATAGAGTGTGAAAAGTAACACTAGAAAATAGCTTTCAATCATTGCTTTCATAACAAATAAGGGTTATTTAAATAAATATACAGAAATCTGAGATTTCTGATTGAAAATACAGGTTTCTGTATAAAATAATTAATTTCGAGGATTTTGCAAAAAAATAAGAATATAAAATATATGTCATTTGAAAGAGGAGACTTTAAAGATGTTTTTAAATCATCATTGAACGATCATATGCAATATTGAGGAGCTGAGAAGCAGGAATAAATTAAAATTTTCTCAAATTTCTGTGAATTTTAGCAAAAATTCGACTTTTTTACCCCAAAACACACAGTAAAAATAGGAATTGGAACTTGCAACTTATTTCATCCGAAAGAGCATCAAAAATACTATATATTCACACTTTTCAATTTCTAAAAACATCAACCATATAAAAGTTATAATTTTTTTCCTATTTTCAGTGATTTTTGACTTAAAAAACATGTTTTTCCCCCCAAAACACCACTTTTGCAATGGAAATTTCTATGAGACAAATTTTTATCTGAAAGAGCGCAAAAAATGCTACAAAGTTAGGCCGGTTTTGGAGGATCAAGGGGGGGGGGGGGGTGCACCCAACCCAGTGATACATCCCAGACTATATGTCGCTTGTTAATTCGAGAAAGCAAACTCATAGAATGGCACAAAGTCATTTTTTTTCAAGACTATTATAGTTTCTATTATCTTTTATCTAACATTCTATTATCTTTTATCTTTAACAGGGTGGATATGTCTGCATTGACGACTACAAGAGTCGTTTGAACGTGCTAGAGAACACAGTGGGCAAGAAAGGCCCGGTCAGGCACGTCTTCAACGGAGATTGGTTCTGCTAGACCACACAGTGTCTCAATCTGTCCATTAATTGTAAAGCTTCATATAAAGCACAATGACATTTATAATTCAAGTCAAATGTAAAGTCCATGTACAATAGTGGGAAAAAACAAGAGAACTTTCTGATTTGATATATTTACTAGTAAGCAGATGTTCGAAATTGCTTATTTTCCTTGAATAGATTGTAATATCAAATGGATTATGTTGGGGTTTTTTTGTGTAAAGTTCCGTCAAAATTAAGCATAAAAAGGTAGTTCTTGAAAGATACACGAATATACAGAATTTTTAGCTCACCTCGACGAAGTTGAGTGAGCTTATGCTATAACCCCACGCGTCCGCGTCCGCGTCCGTGTCCGTGTCCGCGTCCGCGTCCGTGTCCGCGTCCGTGTCCGCGTCCGTGTCCGCGTCCGCGTCCGGTTAAGAAGTTTGGGGTATCTCAGTATCTGACAAAGTACTAATGCTACAGTAACCAAACTTGCACAAGTGATTCATCTTTGGATGCTGAGGTGAACCCATGCATCGGATGCAGCATCTGACCTACATTTTCCGCTTGAGTGACTTGGTTAAGAAGTTTGGGGTAGCTCAGTATCTGACAAAGTACTGATGCTACAGTAACCAAACTTGCACAAGTGATTCATCTTTGGATGCTGAGGTGAACCCATGCATCAGATGCAGCATCTGACCTACATTTTCCGCTTGAGTGACTTGGTTAAGAAGTTTGGGGTAGCTCAGTATCTGACAAAGTACTAATGCTACAGTAACCAAACTGGCACAAGTGATTCATCTTTGGATGCTGAGGTGAACCGATGCATCGTATGCAGCATCTGACCTACATTTTCCGCTTGAGTGACTTGGTTAAGAAGTTTGGGGTAGCTCAGTATCTGACAAAGTACTGATGCTACAGTAACCAAACTTGCACAAGTGATTTATCTTTGGATGCTGAGGTGAACCCATGCATCAGATGCAGCATCTGACCTACATTTTCCACTTGAGTGACTTGGTTAAGAAGTTTGGGGTAGCTCAGTATCTAACAAAGTACTGATGCTACAGTAACCAAACTTGCACAAGTGATTCATCTTTGGATGCTGAGGTGAACCCATGCATCGTATGCAGCATCTGACCTACATTTTCCGCTTGAGTGACTTGGTTAAGAAGTTTGGGGTAGCTCAGTATCTGACAAAGTACTGATGCTACAGTAACCAAACTTGCACAAGTGATGCAGCATCTGACCTACTTTTTCCACTTGAGTGATTTCGCATTTAAAAGCCAATATTGAGCAAAGTATAAGTGCTACATGTACCAAACTTGCATATTGGATGTATCTTTGATCAAACTTTCATAAAATGACCTTGACCTACTTTTTCCGCTTGAGTGATTTTGCCTTTAAAAGCCAATATTGAGCAAAGTATAAGTGCTAGATGTTCCAAACTTGCATATTAGATGTATCTATGATCAAACTTTCATAAAATGACCTCGACCTACTTTTTCCGCTTGAGTGATTTTGCCTTTAAAAGCCAATATTGAGCAAAGTATAAGTGATACATGTACCAAACTTGCATATTGGATGTATCTTTGATCAATCTTTCATAAAATGACCTTGACCTACTTTTTCCGCTTGAGTGATTTTGCTCTATAAAGCCAATATTGAGCAAAGTATAACTGCTACATGTACCAAACTTGCATATTGGATGTATCTTTGATCAAACTTTCATAAAATGACCTCGACCTACTTTTTCCGCTTGAGTGTTTTTGCCTTTAAAAGCCAATATTGAGCAAAGTATAAGTGATACATGTACCAAACTTGCATATTGGATGTATCTTTGATCAAACTTTCATAAAATGACCTTGACCTACTTTTTCTGCTTGAGTGGTTTTGCCTTTAAAAGCCAATATACATGTACTAAGAAATATGTTTGAATTGAATTTTGCTGTCACGAGGTGAGCTTTGTAATCTGTGATTACCTATGTTTACCTTGTCATATAAGTCATGCGCAGATGTAGATCTTTTTCCAAATGGAGTGGGTCCACTCTATCAAAATATATGTGAGAAAGGAAGGAAGAAACAAGTCGGACAAATAAGCATTTTTGACACCCTCTCCTTCACTAGATCCACTCATGGTATAAGTGATAAAAAAAGTCTGGTTACCAAATTCCGATTTCGAGGGAACCTTAAATCGTCGTACGTACAAAATATTTTTGCATTAACGTGTTGCTCGTGACCTCTATATCGAGAAACAAGAAGATGCCACCTTGGCAGCAATTTGATGAATCAAGGGGAAATCATTAAAATTTATGGGAAAAGCTTAAAAAACGCATCATTTATGATAGATAGAATATCATATTTGATATTAAATGAAAGCTAATTCTTTATTTTTATACTAAATCTAATATATTTGCATTTTAAATAAAATTCGGCATCAGCTCAGAAGATAAATAATCTCATAAAATGATATTTTAATTTCTAACATTTGCATAAGTGTAATAAGCTGTCCATGCGTTGTAAAGCTATCGTTGGTTTACACTTAGACCCATAATATAAAGCGCATTAACGTTTTTAATCCTTATCAAATGTAGAGTCAATGTATGATTGTGAAAAAGACAACCTAATATATTTGCATATCATTTGCTTACCAAAGTTGGCAATAACTCAGAGAGATCTTGAATATACTGAAAGCGAAAAAGACAATCTTTGTTTGATTTATTTTCAAACATTTTCACGACCAACTCCTAATCGTGTCGTAAAAACCATGCAAATTTATGGAACGCCACAGCTGCCTTATGACAGCGATAGCAATATCATTAAGGCATTTCACTATACTACTCTGTCAATTCGATATATCATTAAGGCGATTCACTATACTATAAAGACGTATTGATATAACAGGAAGCCATTTTTCTATATCATTAAGGCATTTCGCTATATTACTCTGTCAATTTGATATATCATTAAGGCGATTCACTATACTATAAAGACGTATTGATATAACATGAAGCCATTTTTCTATATTATTAAGGCATTTCGCTATATTACTCTGTCAATTCAATATATCATTAAGGCGATTCACTATACTATAAAGACGTATTGATATAACAGGAAGCCATTTTTCTATATCATTAAGGCATTTCGCTATATTACTCTGTCAATTTTCTATATCACTAAGGCGATTCACTACACTATAAAGACGTATTGATATAACATGAAGCCATTTTTCTATATCATTAAGGCATTTCGCTATATTACTCTATCAATTTGCTATATCACTAAGGCGATTCACTACACTATAAAGACGTATTGATATAACATGAAGCCATTTTTCTATATCATTAAGGCATTTCGCTATATTACTCTGTCAATTTGCTATATCATTAAGGCGATTCACTATACTATAAAGACGTATTGATATAACATGAAGCCATTTTTCTATATCATTAAGGCATTTCGCTTTATCACGCCTCAGACAAAAATGTTGGAATCTGATTGGTCAGATCATGGTCACATGACGCCGTGAAAAAAGCCGTATCAGGCTTGTAAATCCGTATCGGGCGAGTAGTTTATTATGACGTCAACGTGACGTCGTATCATGCCGACGTAGCAAAACAAGATGGCGGCGACCAAGAGATTTGGGCAGACTTCATCAACAGAAATTGACGAAAATAAGACTTAAAGTTAATTCGTAGGTAGATTCCTTTTAAACAATTTAAAAAAATAACAATAACAATTGTTTTCAATGATTGATACGCTTAAAGGGAAAACATTTGAGTGAATTGTATGATACAGAGACCCCCACACATACAGTTAGAGGTCTTCGACGTGATAAATTCGTTACACGGTTAGTTAATGACCTGATACGGAAAAATACATGGTGTGAAAAGAAAACCCGTATCGGGCTCGGCTTTCGCCTCGCCCGATACGGGTTTTCTTTTCACACCATGTATTTTTCCGTATCAGGTCACTAACTAACCGTGTAACTAATAATATTACTCTGTCAATTTGCTATATCACTAAGGCGATTCACTACACTATAAAGACGTATTGATATAACATAGAGCTCCCTTTTCAAACTATTTTGTCAACTCACTATTCTATCATCTCATTTTTACATATCATGAAGATACTTTTTAAACTATAAAGATATCTTGATATAACATTGTGCTACCTTATTACATTATTATATCAACCCAATACTCTGTTATTTTCAGCTAAAAATAGCAATATTTTGGTAAAAACACTTTAAAAATTCACTTAGAATCTATTAGTATCTGTTGTCGAAATTCTTTGAAATTGATTATTAAAAAAAGTCAGATAAATTCCTAATGTTAAGAAATTTTTCGTTTTCACAAGAATTTGTGCGGATGAAGGGGTTATTGTATTTGATCACATATGGATAATGTAGTTAAAACTTCTATCCTCTTTTCCTGTGGACAAAAGGTCATTGTTGTTGTGGGCAAAGGTCAATTAAGGTCAGCTATCAAGGACAAGGTCGTGTTGGTCTAAAATAAAACAGTAATAAAAATATACTTATATAATTATGTTATTGCAGAATAATAACATCTAAAGTGCATGTTATAATCCAACAATTTGTAATAAGAAAATTCTGATTTTTTATCAATATCAATATCAAGCTCGGATCCAGAGGGGAAGGAGTCCAGACACCCCTCCCCCCCCCCCCCCCCCCCCGCCCCCTGGAATTTTCGAAGCATAGTTAAAAACTATAGATAAACATATTTCATAAGATTAAGTCCTGAATCCCCTTTTGTTGTCACAATATTTGAAAAACATGACATGAATTTATATCGGAAACTTTCATTTTGATAATATTTCGCCGTCAGCATTCGAAATTTTCGCCCCCCCCCCAAAAAAAAAGAATAAGATAAGATAAGCTTTATTTAGAGTCGACATGTCACAATAACAGGTATAAAACATAAGCTAGAGATACTGAGCTTTTAGACCGACATAAAGAATTACCGGATCATGAACCCCCCCCCCCCCCCCCCCCCCCCAGTCTTCCGACCCTTCCACATGCCTGCATGGTAGGTGTCATGAACTAAGTAGAATCAGGAATGAAACAAACTTTATTCAAAGGAACGAAATTGCCCTGTCTGTGTTGAGTATCATTTAAGTTAAAAGATTATAGGTTTCATACGCCATTCCAGAAATTTAAAAGATTAGTTATCTGCTAGGAAGAGATGTCTTAATAAACTCTTCCTTGGTACCTGATCTAATAATTTGATATGGCCGATTTAAACTTTCAACATTGGAAAATTAAACAAGAGGCCCAAGGGGGCACATCGCTCTCCTGAGTTGCAAACAAAAGAATGTTATTGGACAATTTGGTTGAGGCCTTGAGTACATGCTTCCTATAGGGTTTCGTGAAATTATGTGCAACTGGTTTGGATATGTCGAAAATGTATAAGCCAATCACAGCCTTTGTAGATGACCTTGAGTATTTGCTGCCTGTAAGGTTTCGTGAAATTCCGTGCAGCGGTTGCAGAGGAGAAGTCGAAAATGCGTCAGCCAATCAGCCCTCGGAGGCCGTATTTGCTGACAGATCGGCACGAAAACACAAACTTGGTAGAGGATCTTGGGTACTTTTTGTGTCGCCTGCGAAGCATAGCGACACTTAGGGATCACTTTGTCCGTTGTCCGTCTGTCCGTCTGTCCGTCCGTCCGTCCGTCTGTCTGTCTGTCTGTCACACTTTGGGTGTCACAGCCCATAACTTTTGATTGGTTAGTGATAGGGCTTTGATATTTCACATGTGTATTCCTTGTGACAAGACCTTGCTACACATACCATAATTTTTGACCTAGTGACCTTGACCTACATATTTGACCTACTTTTCAAAAAAATTAAAAATGGATACATCTTTTGATTGGTAGGTGATAGGGCTTTGATATTTCACATGTGCAATCCTTGTGGCAAGACCTTTCTACACATACCATTATTTTTGACCTTGTGACCTTGACCTAGATATTTGACCTACTTTTGAAAAAAAGATAAGATTCGCTATATCTTTTGATTGGTTAGTGATAGGGCTTTGATATTTCACATATGTATTCCTTGTGACAAGACCTTCCTACACATACAATAATTTTTGACCTAGTGACCTTGACCTACATATTTGACCTACTTTTCAAAAAAAATTAAGAATGGATATATCTTTTTATTGGTAAGTGTTAGGACTTTGATATTTCACATGTGCAATCCTTGTGGCAAGACCTTTCTACACATACCATAATTTTTGACCTTGTGACCTTGACCTAGATATTTGACCTACTTTTGAAAAAAGATAAGATTCACTATATCTTTTGATTGGTAAGTGATAGGGCTTCGATATTTCACATGTGTATTCCTTCTGAAAAGACCTTTCTACACAGACCATTAAATTTGACCTTTTGACCTTGATGTAGATATTTGACCTACTTTTCAAGAAAAGTAATATTGGCTATATCTTTTGATTGGTAGGTGATAGGGCTTTGATATTTCACATGTATTTTCCTTGTAACAATGCCATTCTACACATACCATTATTTTTTTTCCTTTTGACCTTGACCTACATATTTGACCTACTTTTCAAAAAAATTAAGAATGGATATATCTTTTGATTGGTAAGTGATAGGGCTTTGGTATTTCACATGTCTATTCCTTGTGACAAGACCTTTCTACACAGACCATAAAATTTGACCTTTTGACCTTGATCTAGATATTTGACCTAGACCTACTTTTCAAGAATTTTGATCCACTTTCTAGAATAATAATCAAACCGCTTCGCAGGCGACACAAGCATTCCTTGGATTGCTATTTTTGTGAAATTCTGTGCAGTGGTTTCACAGGAGAAGTTGAAAATGTGTCAGTAAATCAGAGCCTTCCATGGCCATATTTGTTGACCAATCTGCACGAAAAACATAAATAGGCTAGAGGACATTGAGTACTTGCTTCCTGTAATGTTTTGTAAAATTCTGTCCAGCGGTTGTAGAGGAGAAGTCGATTATGTAGAGAGTTTACGCCGGACGGACGGACGACGCGCTATGGCAATAGCTCTTCGCTCAGGTGAGATAAAGATGAATAGAATCTATCCCCAGATGTGATCTAGGACAAGGAAATTCAACCCGAGTGTCCAGGATTTGCTTGTAATGTACCACGACGAGGCTTGCCGAGTCGTGAACAAAAGCAAATCCTGGACACGAGGGTTGGATTTCCGTGTCCCTGATCACATCTGGGGATTGATTATTTTTCTCCCACTATCAAAAAGCTAAAAAAAAAATAGATTTTATGTATTCTTTTTCATAGTTTTGATCGGCTAACGAAGCAATTGTGCATGACATCACAAGTGACGTTACAGTCAAAAGGCACGTGAAAATGTTATCTTGCCCCATAGGGGTAAGGGTCCGCTCACCGGTTTTTAGAGTAAACCCAAAATGTCCAGGGTGGAAAAGCTGAAATAGGGGAAACTGAGTGGTTTTGAAAGGTGGGTTGAGAAGACCATTATGAAGATAGTCTATAATGGTAAGATGCATATTGTAGAGTATGCCTGCCTTGTGTAAAAGCAATAAAAATTTTAGGTCACATGACTAATTTAGTCTAAACATAGATATTTTAAAATGCGTACCGGATTTTCCCTGTTTGACAAGACTTCATAAGGGAAAATATGAAGTTTTTGGGTTTTTACACATTTTTTGAGTTACATGTGTTGGAAATTTTTTTAATTCGGCTAGAATGGAGTATAAGATAATAGCTTTAAGGAAATATAAGCATTATTTCTGAAATTTTTTCCAGAGGACCAGAAACAATACACAGAAAAATGGCAAAAACCATGAATTTTAGGCCAATTTTCTTAACCTTTTTCAGCAAAAATATATGATATTTATTATGTATAGCAATCTTAACATGACCTTGAGACTAGTATCGTATAAAAGCTGTAGATTATAAAAGACAGATTGATATATAGTATAATAATGTGAAATATATAGAAATAAAATGAGATGACGTCAAATTATGTATGATTGCGCAATATTTCTGTGCCGCATGACCGGGTAAGAGAAACTGGTGAGCGGACCCTAAGACAAGGATATCTTTTTCCAGCGTTTCCATGGATATCCCAGTCCACAGGAGAGAAAATTATAATACTAATCCGGCTGGCAAAAGTCTTCCTCCTCCCTCCTAAAAATCAACTGGTTACTCCCTTATTACATACGATATTTTCAAATGATGCTGCGCTTTCCCATACAATCCATAAACACGTACACTACATCTTGGCACTAAAAGCTCCGCCACACTATGTACCGCGTTCTGGAGTGCGTGTGACAATGTTTGAAATAAAATATTTGCCACACGCTGCCGAACGCTGAGGTCGGTTATAAAAGATCAAAAGAAACCGCTTTCTGAGCGTTTGCCTAACGCACGACTAAAGTGTAACAGCGACTGCAAAACGTTGATACTTAGCGTGTGTGTAACGTGCTTGTAACGTATGTCAGCGTACGCCAACGTGTACCCAGCACATTTCAAGCGATCTCGACGCAACGCTCGTACATTTGTATAACGTTTTGATTGCGTGTTGGAGCGTTGTATGAGAATTTTCATTTACTTTGCACCGAAGTGGTTAACATTGTTTATACGAGGAAACTTTATCATGTTCATGCCGGAGGAAGAAAAAGAAGAACGTAAGATGTCTAATTCATGGCCTTGCATGGTTGTTATGCCTTTTTCTCATTCCTTATCTCTTGTTTTGTCTTTATTACACGTAATATCAATTCAAATGTGACTACACAACGATTTCAGCTTATCATCATAAAACTTTCTTTTACTTTTTTGTAACTACAATCATTTCAAAAAAATTGTAAGAAGGATATAAGCAATACAAAAATAGATAATAGAATAAAAGTTTCTTTTACATTTGATGTGATTCAGCTTGAATTTCAAAATAATTTTTCCAGTATTGAATTTGTTTATAGTGTAAGTGATTTAGTCGCTACTCAAAAAGTTTCGTACACGCCGAGAACGCCAGGCAGTCGTCAGAGACAGGCTCCGTACACGTTACAAACACGTTGCGCGAACGCTAGACTATTACGAGAGTGTTCGTAACGTGTATTAACGTGTGAGTCACGTTCGTGCAACGTATAGCAGCGTGTGCATAACGACTGTATTGCGTTTGAGTAACGATCACGGAGCGTGTAACCAACACGTTCGGCACACGCTGCCGATTTTGTGCAGGTACAAAATTTTTCGAAGCCAACTGCGTATAGCACCACGTGAGAGCGCTCTCGCAACGTCATCATAACGTCGCCGGAGCGTGTACGACGATCATCCAGCGTGTTAGCCAGCGACCCTACACGCTGGCATACGCTGCTGTCAAACGTTGTACTTAGTGTGACAGGGCCTTGGGAGTAATGAAACTGATAAAGACACTAATAGAGGAGATTATTCCAGTTCTAAAAAAAAATAGATAAAAAAAACCAAAAAAAAAAAAAACCAGACAAACAAAAACAAAACAAAACAAACAAAAACATTGCAAGCTCGCTTTCGGTCGCCACTTGTTGTATTTACTTATTAGAACTATTTAAGATTTTAAGCTTTTTGCTTTATTTATGATTAGAAACAGAATTGTCAATTATTAAGCGAGGACTTTATTTTCTGGTGTGTGCTTTTTCTTTGCTCTTCAAAAAATTGGACTTCAGGGCCATCCTGAAAACAAGAGACCGAATTGCCACATCACAGGCACATGTAGAAAGAGGGTCAATATCCTGTATCACTGTTTAAAAGAAATCTCAATTTTTCTATTAAAAAAATAAGTCGGAAAAGGCGTCAAAAATAGGTATCGGATTTTTACGAAATGAACAAAGTTGAATAATACATCCTTTCTGATCACTCAGATACCATTTCATCAACATTCTCCGAGCGGTTTCGGAGAAGTTGAAAATGAAGAAAGTTAACGGACGGACGGATATAGCGAAATGCCTTCATGATACAGAAAGATGGCTTCATGTTTTATCAATACGTCTTTATAGTATAGTGAATCGCCTTAATGATATATCGAATTGACAGAGTAATATAGCGAAATGCCTTAATGATATAGAAAAATGGCTTCATGTTATATCAATACGTCTTTATAGTATAGTGAATCGCCTTAGTGATATAGCAAATTGACAGAGTAATATAGCGAAATGCCTTAATGATATAGAAAAATGGCTTCATGTTATATCAATACGTCTTTATAGTGTAGTGAATCGCCTTAGTGATATAGCAAATTGACAAAGTAGTATAGTGATATGCCTTAATAATATAGAAAAATGGCTTCATGTTATATCAATACGTCTTTATAGTATAGTGAATCGCCTTAATGATATATCAAATTGACAGAGTAATATAGCGAAATGCCTTAATAATATAGAAAAATGGCTTCATGTTATATCAATACGTCTTTATAGTATAGTGAATCGCCTTAATGATATATCAAATTGACAGAGTAATATAGCGAAATGCCTTAATAATATAGAAAAATGGCTTCATGTTATATCAATACGTCTTTATAGTATAGTGAATCGCCTTAATGATATATCAAATTGACAGAGTAATATAGCGAAATGCCTTAATAATATAGAAAAATGGCTTCATGTTATATCAATACGTCTTTATAGTATAGTGAATTGCCTTAATGATATATCGAATTGACAGAGTAGTATAGTGAAATGCCTTAATGATATTGCTATCACTGTCATAAGGCAGCTGTGGCGTTCCATACAAATTGCCCTCAAGTTTAGCCATAAGATATTCTATTCATAGATTATACTTTTGTGGTAGTTGGAGAAAAACAAGAGAAAGTGAACAAAGAAAAAGACATGCAAGCTAAATGCGTGTACTTATATACTGTATACTGTATCTAGCTTTCTTTAGGTCAGAATAGATAAAATTCAATAAGACGAAAGCACTTTAATATTTATGTTGTGAGATCTACCCCGTTTGATCCCTCCTCACTCACAATTGCTTATGATTTGATGGTACAGAAATATTCCTTAAAAGTACAAAGACATAATGTTTTATTTTCAATATCTTGAAAATGCTTTCAGCATTTGTCTCTTCTGAATAAAAAGCTGGTATTCGTGTAAATTTTGAACACATTCATTTAGAATGATATAAGTTGTCTTGGCAACAAAAGTGCATGCCTTATGGTCCCCTTGTGGTCAGTACTTGACCATTGAATAAAGCACTACAGTCCTGTGTAATGGAGAAAACAAAAATCTTACAGCAGCATTCAACTGGTAAATCTGTCTAATTGCTCTATTGGAGAGAGACTATTGTTTGGAGTTGCATGCCCGATAACCTGCGCTTCATATCCCCGTGTGTTGGCGGTTTACTACCTTTTAACCTTATTCTCCAGCATCCCTACTTCTCTCATTAATTATTCATGAACTTACATGGCAACCAAAAATGGAAAACAAACAAAACAAAGAGAGAAACTTTCTTTATACAACCATTCTTGAGAATCATACTCTTGCTTGTAACATCTCTCACGTAGAACGTATTGTTAATCATGGACGCTGTAGATTTAGTAAATAGAGATCCAAACAATATCAACGACCATCTGAAGGTAGGTAATGATTTATTACGTCATGCCAGCAAGTCACTCAAATCATAAAATATACGTTATTGAAATAAAAAAAATCATATCCCATCTCAACGAGAAATGATGACAATTTTTATATAAGACTTTTTTATCTGTTGAAAAACATACTTCTATGAATTAAAAAGTATTTTGACTTCGTTCTGTGATTTTCATATCAATGAATTAAAAAAAAAAAAAAATCGTGCTAGCTAGTCCAGTTAATTGTCAGTTTCTAGCTCCCTAGTTAGTCTCGGTTACCTGCATTGGTCAGTATAAATGCGTAAAACTGTGTACCTTCGTGTCTACTGTGAGCAGTTAGACAATGTCTATATTGATGGCGTTTTTTTTTCACTGATTGATACATAATTTGATATCTTTTCTATTGACCCATCATCTTATTCTATATTCTGCTTTCCTATTTGTCAAAACGATGTTCTAAAACATAGGTGTAATCAAAATATCACATCATTAAACATAATGAATGTTACACGTCTTCAAATTCATAGCATCGTTTAAGAACAGGTAAATTTGCAGCAAAGACCAGACATACACGTTTCGGGTACTTATCCCTCGTCAGTGATCCCCTATATAAATAATGAAATATGGCCTAAGACTATGAAAATTATGTCCAAAAAATACCGACAGCTACAGGACCCACCTACAGGATCCACCTTTCAGATAAATGTTTGTGAACAGTAAATTTTGAATGTGTTTGAAGAAACGTTCAAGCTGATTGCCCTCGGGGACTCCTGGTCCACCAGCAGTGAGACACACCAAGTCGTACAAATGTTACACGTCTTCAAATCCTTAGCATCATTGATTTATATGGATGAAGTCATTGATTTATATGTTGCAAGATTACCAACAATTTACAATATCAGTAAATCAGAGATCACATTCATACAGACTTGGTAAAGAATAGCTACTACTCATTTGAACCTTGTCCCGAGTTTCCCTGTAATGTTGAATTCATTATTGAATTTCTGATTTAATCTAGGATTAGATTTTATAACAATTGTATTTTGTGAAACATCCCTCTTTGCTAGATTTTATTTCTAGGTTTGATGATTCAAGTATTGATCTGTTGAGACAGAAAACTTTATCAGATGCCGCAGTCTTATATCGTCTTAATTCGGGTGTTAGAGTCTGTTATGCATTTCGCATGACATTGTTTCAGTCAGCAGAGCTCACATGAACTTTGTCTCCTGTTCGTCCTTTTTACATTAATTTCCTTATTCTATATTTCTATTAATCTTCCTTAGCCTTGGGATATAATCATAAAGTAAAATAGGGAAGGACGCACCGAACAAGGGATATCTCGCCCCAAATGAACTTTTATATTAAAAAAATGTTCATATTTATATCTTGAAATATTAGTGAAACAAGAAAGCTTTTGCATTGAGGAGGAAGGGGATGCTCACGTTCTTTGATTCTGTCACGGTTATTGTGAAACAAGACCAAGGTCATCAATAGTGAATCTGTGAATGAAAGTCTAACACAAAATCCGCGATAAGATTCCAAAAATCATAATCAAAAGGCTTTCTTATTCTTGATTTTTTTTAACAGAATGTATAGATAGAGGAAAACATATTTGCCCCTAAATAATGATCGACATCGTTTCAGTTACATATTTATGTATCATTTCTTGTAAGTTAACCCACTAACCTTAATTGTAAAATTACTCAATATTTGATCAGGTATAAATCGGTTAATAGGTGTGTCAATCGGCTTTTTACGGGTGAACAACATTCATGTATCAAGGGAACTTAATATTGATTTCAAATATTTATTGAATGATATTCAATAGACCGGTTGCCTTTCCTTCTTGATACAATTAATGTAATTATAAATCCAATATTCGGAACCAAACAAAAATAAAGATCAGCAAAATACATTCATAACCACTATTATTACAAGAAACCGAATGATAGAAGTAATATTACTACAACTAGACCTGAAATAATAAGTTAGGTTAGGAATAGGCAAAATTGTATTCATTTTATTAGTTTCGGCCAGAGAAACGGGCAACAATTTAGAATTTATGACAAGACATGTTTCTAATGTCTCAGACCAAAACTAACTTTCGCCTGTCCAAAAAAAAAAAAAACCACATACTTTTCAAAGTGCGGCTCAGTCGAAGGATTAAGGGTACAAATTGAACAATTGCACGTACATAATTATTCCTTAAAACGCGAACTTGCATGGTCAAAATGATGAACATTTTGGATTGAGCAAGATGAAAGATATTGGTAACCCTAAGATTTTTAGATTTAGCATGTTTAATTGTTAATAATATCAAAGGGATTGGAAACAAGTTATTAATCAAAGATCTACATTGACTATTTATGATGCTCATACCAGGCTATACTCTGTACAGATATTATAGGTACAGTATATAAGTATAGGCTGATTAATATTTCATTTTGCATCCGTTGTTGACCGTCATATCCTCGGAGACAAGGGGCCAATTACGGTGTTTGTATCTAGCGCCTTAGTGAAATAGACATCATTATCAATTATTCACGTCCATGTTTTACTAAAGGTAAATAAAGGCACGTTTCTACTGTATCAAAGGAGAGAAAATGGCTTAAACGGGCCTGTACCGTCCACCAGAGAACCCATATCATTTCATCGGACTAAAATTGCCGAGATGTTCTAAGAATACAGGTGAAAAACATACTTGCTGTTTCCGGTTTGATTCAAACTTACAGTCCTCATGTCATAAGTGTTGTCTCAAAAATAAGAAAAATACTCACACTGAGATAAAAGCTTTTACACGAGTACTTCTTCATATATCTATAATCAAAACAAAAATAATTGCATAATATAATTATATCAAACAATGCAGATATAATAATAACAACGAGAGTAACAAGTTTTTGCATACCAGAAATGACTAAACCTTAGCTTGGTCGGTAGTTCTGAAGAAGTTTCGATTATGTGGTGGTGCCATCTTAAAGTTTTGTCAAATGTGGACGCAAAACACTGGGGAGACTATTAACTCTTCATCAATACATCAAGACCTATTCAATGGTTCGAGAGAAAATAAAATGAAATGTGTGAAAATAAATCATTTCTTTTATCATCGAAGAAAAAAAAATGTCGACCTTTAAATCACATTATCTGTATCAATTAACAATAAAGCATTTTAAAATAGTTAAATTGTATCCAATGCACATCATAATGTGTTCTATTAATCATGGAAATATAATTTTTAAACGTTTAGAGTTTCCTACTGACAGAGTTCAAAAGATGCAGAAACGGGTAAAAAAAAATTCATTTCTTAACACGCCCCCTAGATCCTTCTGAATCTTTCAGTTTGTTGATATATGCTAAATTTTTTTAAATAGAGGATCAAAGGAGGGTACCCGTGGCCTTGTCTTGGTTTAAACATATTTATTCCTTCCAGTCTGCATATTAAGTACAGAAATGTGAACAATATAGGGATCTGAAAAAAAAAAGACAGGGTGAACACACATTTCAAAAGCTTAAATTCAAATGTAACACGTTTGCGTTATATGATGAAAAAATGAATTGTCATTGACAAAAATACACACAACTACAGTTTTTTTATGTTTATATAATAATGAATAAAAGGGCAAGGATCATAATGAAATATGGTGAATATGCAGTAAGTAACTAGTATATAAGTAATATTTCTAAAGAGAACGTAATGCAAAAAGCAGTTGGTTTTCAGGATATACTCTTGCACTCGAAAAAATTTTGTCTGCAAATAAAAGTAGATTGTAATTTTAAGGAAAGTTTAAAGGATACAACAAATTTATCTGCAAGGTTTGATAGTAGCACAATAAAAATATATGTTGTCTCTATTTCGCCCCAGGAACAGTCTGGATTTTTTACAATATACACTGAAATAAATGATGGTTGAGGCCACTACAATTTAGTCTAAGTCTTGCGTGGAGTATCTGATTTTTCCAAATGCCTACATTACAAATTATTTAGGAACCGCATAGTTGACATAAAGTTTTGAAATATCAATTTTGACCCTCTTTTGATCAATGGTTGTGTCATTTTTCGATAACAACATATAGGGTTCCATAGCTTTTGTCCATGCTGCAAATGTTATCTTTCTTAAATGGCGCTATGAATTTGAAGACGTGTAAATATCAATATTCATTCCAGATGAGCCAAAGAGAAAGATTAATAATGAATATACAGAAGTACATAAATTATTCTCATATCGGCTCTTACAAAATGTATTTACACAAATCTGCAGAGTGAAAACAATGATTCTGCAAAAAAAGTTATTCTTATGTGGGAAAAAGAGCAATTCAATACTGTAGCTCAGAAAGCTTCCATCAATTTATTGGTTCGTCATGTAATGGAAAGCTATAAATGTGTATGTCAATAATGGTATCTATTGATTGGTCAAAGTCATTGAAAATATTCAACAGATAATTGACAATAATCTGATTACCGTTCTTTTGATGGCGCACAGAACAATTCCAGAAAGATACACCATTAGAAACTCTGATAGATAAGTCTTTAGTAATCCTTTGAAGTAACGATCTTCATTGCTAGACCTGAAGCGACTTTGTAACGGGATTATATAGGGATCTACAATGTCCTATTATCATGAAATGAATTTTGAATAATTCTAATCGGAAATGAAGTATTGGAGATGTCCATTTATACCTCAGAGTAGAAGACAATAATGATAAAATAATTTATCACATGATACACCCGTTATGCAGTTTCATAAAGCCATTTCATAAATGTATGATATGATGACACGTTACATATCGCTCTGCTTGAATGCGATTGGTCAGGCTTGGAACCTAATCACATAAATCTTGACAAATTTGACCTTTCAAATATCGGTCAACTGTTAAATTCAGACTCGGAGTCAATATCAATTATTAAAATTGTTGTTGTTGAATTAATTCTTGCATTAAAATACTATTCAAAATTGAAATACTTTTCTCTTACGCACAGAATATCAATACGATGGGGACACTACTTCTCATGGCGTAGCAGACGACTTCTATACCACGGCGTAGTTCGCCTCTATAGTTCTCGGAAACGTTGATTTCACGTTAGAAATACACATTTTTAGGCAATATCATGTGATAAAAAGAATCTCAAATGAATTTTCATTTCATACGATGTATTATGAAACTCGTTGTCCGTTTTATATCCCCTCGCCAAGGCTCGGGGAAATAAAACACACAATTCGTTTCATAAAACATCGTATGAAATGAAAATTCATTTGAGATCCTATATATATGAATAAGTAAAAAAAAAAAAAAAAAAAAAAAAAAAAAAAAAAAAAAAAACAGCCCCACCAACAGCTCGGCCGTTGTCGTTCCCGCCATCCACAAAATCAAAGGAAATTGAAGCAGGACATATTAATTTCCTTTAATGTAATAGTTCAAAAATATAAATGAAAATATAAAATGATATCTAATTGTGTTGTAGGTTGCGTTTGAAGACATCATAGCAGAACCTGATGGCATTAAGAGCTTGGACTGTGTATGGTCATGTTCCTACAGATGTTTTACATGCTGGAAGCAGTGTACTTACATGATCATGACCACCTTGTTTGGCTGCTGTATAGCCGCTGAGTGGGGTATAGAGTTCGCTTACGTGGCATTTTGGCACATATGGTACGTCACTCCTTGCTTCAAAATGTTGGAAATCAACTGCGGCTGCTGCAAGAAGCTTTATGGATTATGTGTACATTGTTGTCTGGATCCACTCTTTGAGGCTTGTGGTTTGATGTTCACCGCATTCAAACGCAGTGGATGAAAGGCAACGCCCCCTGACCCCGCCCACCTCCCGTCAAGGAATGTAATCTGTGATTGTACTGCTTAAATTATAAGCCGTCCATTACGTGAAATGTGGTGACTCTCATAAAACCATGTGTTGACAATTTTGTAACCAAAATTATTTGTACTTTGGATAAGAATTTGTTGTGAGACGGAAACGTTATGCATGTGATATAATTCGTGTATGTCTATACTTCTAACCCTTCTGTCAAACAAAAACAAAATCAAATCTCACAATTGTTGTGTCTATCCTATTTCTGAATATCAACAAAATTGAATTATTTATCGACAACTGCTATGTCTTTCGCATTGCTGAATTCTATCCAAATTAAATATTTATCGACATTTTTTAGTATCATCGTCGATTTTATTACAAATGTTCTTGACAAGTGTATGCAATTTTTTTTGGCAGAAAAGTCTCTTTCATGTGGGAGTGTCTTTCAGTCTTAGGTATAAGTAGAAACTGCTAGGCTCTCTCAATAAATTGTCAATGGATCCATCACCTGCATTTATTTTACCATTCCATGAATCTCAATTTGCCATAAAACACAACACAGCAAAATCAATGCACCAGCTTAGAGATCGCTCTCTCGCAGAACAGGACAAATATTTTATTAGCAGCATTTTCAATCAACCGAGTCAAATAGATTTCAAACGTAGTTTTTCATGATTAAGACTGGGTGTTACAGAACAAAGTACTCAGTTTGGTTTCATCAAAGTTCTTTAGAGTCATGATCTCCATCTCATTATAAAAATTACAGCAATAAGGAGAGACATGGTAAAATTCATCATCGGATATCCACGCTCAGTTTCGAAGTGCATCCGACGATGTAATTACACTGAAAATGTACATAAGAAAGAAAAAAAATCCTGTTTGCTAGTATCACTCGTCTCTTCAGCTATGTAGAAAAGTCAAAACCGATGAATGAGTAAAATTTCCTCAATTCCGTGCCTAATATGTCTTTCAACATTGTGGAAAAAGATATTATAGCATTTCGAATTTACATTGTATCGTCAAAGAAATAAAATATACAGTGACAAAGTCAGTCGCTTACGGAAGCCCGTAGGTGACAGGTATGAATTATAATTTATCTGGCGGTCTGTTGTACGTCCTGTTGAGAAGATTGTGGTCAGTGTACAATGAAAGCAAGATGAGTTTAGCACCATATATGACATTCTTTTGATTCAAGATACATGTTGTAATCCGACTCATTGATAATTGGAAATTCATCGATAAATGAAACATTGTAACATCGGTAATATACTCTGTAAAGTTTGGAATCTTTTAAACATCTTCACTTTTATTGACAGTAAAAGGAGGATTAATGAAAAAAAAAGCTCTTCGGCATACATGAGGATATATGAGGCACCACAGAGGGGAACGGCCTGGCTAGAGTACTCTGTAACGGGCAGTTGGCGAATGAGTTCCCCGCAATATAACATCAATACAGCCAACTGACCCAATAGAGGGCTGCCAGGTGCCCAGTCAGAAAGATAGAATACATATTAGGTTATGTTTACAAGTATTAGCTTTTACAAAAAGCTTGCCGGCATTTAGCTGACATTAAATGTTGCAAAATTCTAGTAAGAAAAAATGGAATAAACGATTTTTATTCTTCTTAGGCCAATCGTACATTTCCGGGCTTTTCAGTTTTTATTTCCTATTCGAGCTACGGAAATTTCCGAGGATCTGTGATTGTTGTAAGACGTATCGGTACAAAGACATTTCGATGCATCTTTCGGAAGAAAATGCACTGATACGATATGACTTTCATTTGTCAAGTCATCTAGACTCTTCAGCCGACCTAATGAGAGTATCTTATGCACGGGTTCTGAATAACCTTGACGAATATTTGCATATTTTGTAGTTGTCCACCAATCATATTGCCAAGATTTATTTTATCCTTGCAAGTATGTCACGATTGATTACAGTATACCGGCAGTCATGACTGCCGGTAATAATTTCGCTCTTCGTACGTATATTCACTATTTGCAATCGGAAGGGTCAATTACTTGTAGATGAGGGTGTTTTTGTAATATTGGTACAAATGTGTAGTTGTTTTACCTTCACGTATCTGGTAATTCTTTCTGTTATTTACCCCCTCTAAGTGTTTCTCTTTTTGGTGTATGAGTGTTATAATAGTGGGTGTTGCAATGGAGTTTTATCGGAGATCGCCTTCTTTCTTGAACATTTTTTACTCAATAGCGACTACGTACTGTAAACGTTGTTATTTTCACTGGGAGAAAATTCGCGATAATAACATTAAGTCCTTTCTTTTGGGGGAAATAACGTCTCTGCCTTTGCAATAGGGTTATTTTCGCGTGGAAAATTTTCGCGAAGTTCACTGATTCGTGATATACGTTAAAACTACTCCCACGCGAAAATTTATATGTTTACAGTACTTGTCTTACTCAAAATATACAAAATTGTGATGATTACATGAAATCCACATATTGTTGTTTACAGGCTTGGCTTGACATTATAGAGAATAAGTGTCTTAATTTGTGTTTTGTTACGGGTATACAACACACAGCAAGTGCATTTATCGTACATGTAATGCGCGTTAGCGCATTTCATGCGATAAATGCACTTGCTGTGTGTTGTATACCCGTAACAAAACACAAATTATGACATTTATTCTATATATATGCACCCTAGTTGTCTATTTCATTCTTGTTTTCTGAAATCGCGTTTTCTAGGTAACAAGGTGACGTTAAAATTCAGCTCACCGTGGGCTCAGTTTGCAGGTTAGAACAGCCGTCGCGGCATGTTTCTTTAGATCTAATGCATTGTGACGTCACGAGTGTTAATACACGAATTGCAGCACGTTTCTTTCAATAGTAACATCTCAGGGAATTACATTGGTTGTGCATATATATAGTAATAAAATATCCTGCTGTGTCTCTAAAGCATATATAAGTATACATCCATGATTTGCTTGTTTGGAGGTGTATTGGAAAGTATTGTACTTACTCAATTTAAAACCGACATCTTTGATTTTACAAGTAATTTTATCAACATTGAAATATATATGGTATATTATAATAATTTCAGTGACCATGTACGTATTTCAACAAGTAATGTGTCATCTGTGATGCTTTAGACTGACATAGAGACAATCCAAGAAAATAATAATGAAGAGCGAAATTCTAAGATGTGGAAACATGATCTAAAATTCATACCAAATATAAAGAGCCAGCTAAGGCGAGACTTATTAATACCTTCAGCTTTTGAGAAGATTTTTATCAGATTTGGCGACGAAGAGTACTGAAGCACTGGTAAGACAGACAACCGATATCCCCAAGACTTGCAGTTCACCGGCAGAGATGCCATCCTATTGGTGGAAAATATCAAAACTGAAATATATGTTTCCTATTGTAATGTTAAACGTCTTTAAATTCAAAAGCATCATTTAAGAACAGATAAATTCTATTGTAAAAAGTGATACGACATGTAAATATTTGAAATATCACCCGATGGCTTGTTACGTAGGTCTTTGGTACACAAAAATATGTTGACTTGTATACTCTAGAAAATGTTTGCCATAGAAAAGACCAAAAACCATAAATTTCTATTAAAATCCCTTCTCCGGATTAAAAAGTGTATGACACCAAAACGTGATGTTTGTACGATCTCGATATAGTGCAATAAAAGTATAAGATAAACGAAATAAGTGATTTAATGATTGTAATAAATTCATTGCCTTTATTTATTTAGGCTTATATACTACATATCCTTCAAAGTGTATATTTGTAGGACTCCCCGGTTTTTGTAGATATATCTAAGTTTCAATTGAGAAAAATTCTTACCACTCAAAGAGAATTTGGAGATTTCATTTGAAGATTATCATTTGAAATGGAAAGTACGCAAGATGTAACAAACAGAGACCCGAACGAAATTAACAGTCACATAAAGGTAATGTTAGCACATGTTGATAGAGAAGGGGGATTTCATGTTTTTCACATGTTGATAAATTCTTAGAAATCTTCAATATACTTTCACGTTAATTTTCTTGTGAATAACGGTGTATTTTTATCAGCAGATGTATATGTTCTAAGGAGGAGACAAATTCTTGATAACCAAGAAATATAGATTATCGTGATTAACTGTTTTGTATGCTGTAGGGAGGACACAAATTCTTGCATATCAAACGAAAATGTTTATCAATTTTCAGGTGCAATTCGAAGACGTTTTAGCTGAGGTAGACGGCGCCCACAGTGCTGTTTGTGTGTGGACCACGTCAACCTTATGTTTCGGCTGTAGTAAAACCTGTTGTTATAACGTTCTCAGCGCCCTCTGTGGTCTGTTTATCGCCCTTTACTGGGGCTTTCAGTTCGCTTGTTTGACATTCAGCCACGTTTGGTGTGTTACGCCGTGTACTCGGTATTTTACACTTAACTGTAACAGCATCCAGATTTGCTTCGGAACTATAATCAACTGTTTCCTGTCACCAATCTGTGAGAGCTGTTCCCTTTTCTTTAACAAAATTGTGGTAAAACAGAACTAGCAATGTAAAGTTTCCATGGAAATGTTGACAGGAGTAAATCAAACGGGCAGAAAAAAAAAAAAACAAACAAAAAGGCTATCTACAATTAAGCTATGACTTATGCAATTTACTTCATTGTACAAAAATAAAGGCATAACTGAAAGCAAAGTCATGTGTATATATTAAAACAAACCATGTTCAGTCAAAAAGAATATATCCTTAAATTATGAAATAAAAATCTTATATGTCTTTCTTTATTGTAATTCTTATATGACTTAAAACTTTACCACATGATTCAAACAGAGGGTCAATAATAGCCCTTAAACACCCACTCCAAATAACAGATACTGGTCTCAGTTTGATAGCAAATACTTTGAGGTAGGGCTGTATACACCATATGTAGTCAAACTGTAGGCAAGCGAAACTGATCCCCCAACACAACGCACAGGGAATGGCAAAAATGACAGAGAGAATTCGGTAGCACCAATATTTTGTTTTACCAAATAAAGAAAAACTAAGCTGCCATATCTGATCAAAGCTACGAATTCCTTCCGGTTCAGCAAAGACGTCGCCGAATTCAACCTGAAAAATGAAACGATGAGCAAATTGATTAAAAAAAACTTGACATTAATACAGAAACTTGTATTAGATTCATATTCGTTTTCTCTTCATATAATTGTGTAAGGGAATTCGGAAGGAAATTGTCGGTTAAGAAATGGAAATTATGTCCAACAAGACAACCATCCATGCGCACATTGTGTATTATATAGAATATTGTAGGCGTTGCCACACCTCGACGAAGAAGAGGGGGGGGGGGGGGGGGGGCTTATGCTATTGCCCAGTCGTCGGCGTCGGCGTGGGCAATTCCCGCATAACTATAAGTCCTACATCAACCAAACTTGCATGGATGCTGAATACAGTGCATTGTATTGAGGCTGTATCAGACACACATTTCACGCTTAAGCAATCTGAGGATGCTTACTGCAATGCACTGTACGGATGCTGCGTCTGACCTATATTTCATGCTTGAGTGACCTGGGGTGCGTTCAGGAACGTAGTCGCTCAATAGCACTTACTAAATCTACGTAGCTGAACGGACCGCTAATTGAGCCGCTACGTAGGTCTTATTAGAGCAGTTGCATTTATTTTACTTCTTACTTTACTTCTACTTTTACCTCACCTCTACGCTTCAGTGGTCACTGTGGTTAGGGATTAGGCCGTGGTATTTTAAAATTCGTTTTCCATCCTGGTGTTTTAAAAAAAGACACCCTCTAGTTAGGCGAAAACACACAAACATACAATTTTTGTATTGTTGTCAATGACATATATTATTCTGAAATTTTATTTAAGGCACATATCCACTGTACAAGTCAGGGGAGACGGGAATGTGAGCTATTATGGCTAAGTCTTGGTTTAAATAGATCCATTTGAGCCGTTTTTCATTTCGAGTAATAAAGCCGTAGTGGAACTTTTTTTTCAGTATGACAGGATACCTTTAGCAATCTCGAATTAATTGTGAGTGTATGCTTTTTATCTGGTATTTTGTCTCGAAAGGTACCAGTCCGCACACGTTAAACAGAATATTTCACAGCCATGGCTTTACATTGTTCAATACACACCTGTCCTGAGGCGATCCAACTACAGTTACCTTTTAAAGCTGACCTGTCACTTTTTTACCATTTAAATGTGAAAGTATAATCATCAGACGGACGGACATGCAGACGGAAAGATCATTTATTTATGTAGCAAAAATTACAATGCTTAATGTTTCTTCGTACGAAAAGGGGAAATTTACATAAAATGTACCCCCGTAAGTTTTATGTCTAAGATATGAAAAGTACCCGCAAAACGTCAGGGTAGGTCAGCTTTAAAAGTTAACTGTAGTCGTCAATACTCGAGACCAAGATTATGTAACCCCTAACCGCAGTGACCACTGAAGTAGTGGTAAAGTAAACTAAATGCAACTGCTCTATTAGTCTAAAAATTCTATGCTTACTCTCGCTACGTGTCATGTCGTCTGCTATAGCAACAATGTCAAGCGGTTGACAAATGTATTAGAGAGGTTTAGTTACAAGTTTTAGCGCGACGTGTACATATGACGTCATCGCTTCCTGTGGTCTTTGTTCAAATGACGTCATGACGTGACGTATAGCTACACGTTATGGACGTGTAAACAACGCTCTACACGTAATGACAGAACGGGTAACTTCTTCGAGAATTTCCACACTTATCATTGATTGAACTTCCAGTTTTCGGTTTTATAAAGTACGTTTAGGATTCTAACTTTCATTATGACGAGGTTTTACGAATTTCGATGTACATTTCTCGCAGATTAAAGTGATTGAAAAGAAGCTAGTTACACGTACACCTGTTTACATAGATATACTTAGACCTTCTCCGGTTCGTACGTATAACTAAATGACGTCTTCGTATTGTGACGTCAAACGGTAACGTGTACTTGTAAGTCATACGTACACGTTGAAATAACTTGTAACTAAACCTCCCTATTAATTCTGTATTTTTGATACATTTTTCATCAGAATATCTTTATTTTTTGTAATTTTGCAGCTGAGAATAAGTTTTCGTGAATAATTTTCCGGCTTTCTGATTTTTTGATTTATTGGAAACAAGAATTTAGGCGCAAAGTCAGCGAAGCGTTAGAGAAGCTTTTGAGAGGCAGAGTTAGCCTCTCAAAGTTAGCCACTCACTTCGCGGCTACGTTCATGAACGCATCCCAGGTATGGTAAAATTAGTTTAAACATGGTAAGCGTGGTAAAATTAGAATCTTCATTTCCAGCCTTTGGAAATTCTTTATCAACCAAACTTATGTTGGTGATGCATCTGGGAAATTCAATACTTTGTGCAATGTAGGTACAGATGCTGGTCATGCGACAATGTTGCCGTCGAGTTGAGCTCTGTCATCTCTGATGACACTATGTTCTTTATTACAAATATACTCCTGAACCGTATGAAATTTCACCAAACGCAACAATGGATGGCAAATTATGAAATATGTTTATTAGATTTCTAAAATAGGAATACGCAACAGGAAGAGAGGAAGGCTAGAAAGCTAATAGTAATACCCATTAAGACGCTGATTTTAGAAAGCTACAAGATAGACGCTGAAAGTTGGATTTGACACAAAGCCTTTTCGATAAAAAGTTCTTTGAGATGCTAAAATTCATTACGACATTTTATATTTTGTATAAAGCATACGATTTGCTAACCCATGCGCGGATCCAGCATTTTTGGTCAGAGGGGGTCCAAAATTTTAGGAAGTCTACCTATCATGTAGATACATATATATCGGTGCACATGATTGGGAGGGGGCAATTCTGAGGGGGTTTTGTTAGCTTTCTTTTCACGTTTATTTTTATGAAATTTATTTAGATATGAACTATTAAAAAAATTTGTCTTGATTCGATCGAGATGATTATTTATAACATTGAATATTTTACATATGGGCGAGCGGAGCGAGCCGCAGATTTTTTTTATTAATTTACATTTTGTCTATTTTTCATGAGAATAAATAGATAAGAGATGTGTCATTTTCCCAAATAATCAGACATCTTAAAATGATAAAGCATTGAAAAAGATGAAGGAGGTAACATCCTTTGAAGTAAGGGACTAGTGAAAATATGAGTTCCAGAGACCCACGAGAATTATATAATAATATATTATATAAGAATATATATTATATATATATTGCTTAGTATGAACAATTGAAAACAATTAAAGAATTTGCAGAAAAATTCGGTTTTGTATTTGTAAATGGCGAGCGAAGCGAGCCGAAATTTTAGGTTTCAAAGCCCTTTCATACATTTTTAGACCCATTTCAATTAGAAATGGGCCAAAGCTGGACCCCAACTTCGAAAATCTCAGGGGGGGGGGGGGGTCCAGACCCCCGGTCCCCTCCTCTGGATCCGCGCATGTAACCGGAAGTTTATTCAGGAACTACTTTCTGTTTTATGTCAAAACATAAGGTTATAGTGCCCAATGGTTATTTTCCTTGTTACAGTTCTGCTATGATGATAATTGACCAGCATGTACTATCATCATGATCATTATTAATATTAACAGGCATTGCTAGATTTTCTCTGATCTTCTGATCGGCAATTAGAACTTGGAGAGTAAGAAGGCGGTGCATTCTATAAATAACCACTCAGTGTCGATCATAGTGATTAATCACCTCAAATTATATGCACATCTATTGCATAAGAGATAATAGGTTCTTTTGTACTGCACAGAGAATTTGGCAGTGAAATTCTCATAAAACGAGCACGGATTCTATTTTTGTATCAGCATTCTATTTTCTTGAGATCGATTCATCATCACTGACAAATTCTAATTTATGTTTGACTTCTCGGGTTATTTACTTCAACTATAAAACAACTTGAATTATGTCTGAAAATTTTGTAGTTTTTATTGAATGTCCAAATATCACCTGTAGCATCATATCCTTCACATCCTGCTACATCTCTCGGTAATTTTTGGACATAACTTTCAGTCTTTTGCTTTATTTCATAGTTTGGATTGAGGATCACTGACGAGGGTTAAGTGTCCGAAACGTGAATGTCTGGTCCATGCTGAAAATTTATCTGTTCTAAAATGATGCTATTGAATTTGAAGACGTGTAATAATGTCCATCATGGTGATACCCTTGAATTGAGTCTCAAAATATGAAAAAAAAAAAAAAAAACAATTTCAACTGAACAAAAGGTCTCCACAATTCCTTCAGACATTGTCTCTCACAAAACCATGGAAACATTTAAAATGTTTAGATAACTGTATGCAATTAAAAAATAGCCAAAGATAACGATGAAAATATGAGGCGTTTTTGAGATTCGCATGAAAAACAATGGCGTGCTTATCCGGTTAAAGTGATTGTGACTTCCCTCTTACTTAGAGGCTAGCCCCGTCGTCTTTTATGAAGACTCTAATTTCGAATACGCTAATAGTACATAATAAAAGTAATGACTGTAGAAAATATCCCATTTGGCAATATAGTTGTAGGTCTTATTTTTGGCATTTACGAATACACAAGGTGAACACATGTAGCTTAACAGAAACTATCGAACAAATTCGCCAAATTTTCACAATCAAAACATGCATTAGAATCTGAAATATCTATTAAACTCTTTGAAATGTATTTTTATTACCTTAACAAGATCATTCATGCGCGTTGGATCTCTGTCCTCAATTTGCATTTGTTCCGGTTTTGGTTCAGGATGCACAATCTGCCGCATCGGCGTAGTTTCCGCGTGTACTTTAACAGTGGGAGTTCCGGTGGATACTGCACTATCAGACTGATCCTTAGAAACAACAAAGGGCGGGGTCTTTTTCTTCTCTATTTGCTGATAGCCCGGATCCCCCGGTTGCTGAGGTAGCACCGCTGGCGTGGAGAGAGGGATTTCATCACCTGAGATGTCATCGATACCTTCGTATTGCGACCGTCTGTCCGTCATGTCTAACTTCCGTTTAGAAAATAATTATCCACACTCTATGTAAATTAAAGACACTTCTTTTCAGTAAGTGGGGATGTGTATCAATACCGTAGACATGTATTCCGCGAATACCAGGGATTCAGAAACGGTAGAGAATTAGCGTCAAGGGCTCACGTCCCAGGTACGTTACCTGTGTGTTCTCGAGTCGACTCGGTGTCAAGATTCCCCGAGGAGGTAGCATGGCTAGGCGATCATACACAGAAAAACATGTACTGAGGGAAGGGAACGTCACAGTGAGTTATAGTAAGGCCAAACTGTACTTGATCTCCACCTGTATAAGAAGATGCGGAGTGACATTGTACCTCACGGCGGTAATGGAGCAGATATATCGTTAGCATTGTTTGTTTGTAGCTTGTATCATTTGTTTCATGACATTATTTGACATTTCTTAAAACCCGAAATAGGTTCCTAATATTTATGTCCATGCTAAACTGATGTGTACAAAAGAAAAAAAAGTAAAAAAGAAATGCTTAAGTACACATCGAATCTATATATTTTATCATTTGTTTCATGACATTATTTGACATGTCTTAAAACCCGAAATAGATCCCTAATATTTATGTCCATGCTAAACTGATGTGTACAAAAAAAAAAAAAAAAAAAAAAAAAAAAAAAAAAAAAAAAAAAAAAAAAAAAAAAAGAAATGCTTAAAAGTACACATCGAATCTATATATTTTCGATGTTTTCATTTAAAAGAATTCCAAATGGTATGTACTAGTATTACATTATTCAGAAAAATATCTCTAGAAAAGTCCCAAAATTTCTAAACCAAAGGATATGAATTCGTCAACTCCCCACCTCCTCCCCCGCCCCGGCCAAAGGAAGTTCACAAAACAGTGAAAAGATATGGTGTAAATTCGTTTTTGTTTCTGTATAGTTAAAGACTTGGGAATATATTCTGAAAATGGAGTTATGATCATTAAATCCTTTAATATCATACCCCCTTTGCTGTTTTATGATGTATACAGTTTCTTTTTTGGTATATTAACATTCTCTAATTATTTCAACTTTAACCTGCATCAAAATACCGATATATTCAGATTTCATCAATTTCTCTTTTCTCGAAAAGTCAACGTAGAAATATTCCATTGTCTGCTTGATTTTAAGTACAGGCACACTCTCGTGATCGTAAAATTCAGATGAAGCGCTGTACAGTTCTACGTTTATGTCTCTTTTAATTCACAAATTTATATTTTTGATAACGACTCGTGTAGCGATGGACGGTCTCGCTGTCCGTATCTTGGGACAAATAATGCGAGTGGGCCCTGGATCATTCTTTCACCTGTATATTGTATTTATCAGCAATGAGTGGGACGGACTTTATGGATAGACTACAAAAAGCATGGACTCCATATATGTTCTTGATGATCTTTTGGGTGACTCTCTGCAATGTACAAGTAAGCAATTTTTGAAAGTCTTAATTCATTTCTATGATAAATTATAGCAATGTTATATAACCAAATTCCAAATTCTTTCACACCTGAATGATCGTTTTAAGATGGACACAATGTTATAATTTATTGAATTTTAGACGATGTCCCCAGGAGCAGAGAACATTAATTTGGCACCTTTGGAGCGAGCAGAGTAATCGACAGAATGGCGATCAGCACAGACAGGAAATCATCAGATATTTCTACACTTACCATCGGAGATGATACATCCGTGGTCTCCGTGGAAGACGAATGCTCGTGAGTAAATGTAACATTGGGAAAAAATAAAACGATGAAAAAATGGTATGTTATACAGAAGCGGATGTAGATTTGGCTCTTTTTAAATTTCTGTCCTATTTTACAGAATAAAATGCAGATCCTCCACCAAGGTAGTCATGTTCGTAGCAACAATACTGAAGGTTTTCACTGTGGTAAGATATTTTTATAGGAAAGGTAATTGTTCTCTGTCTCTTTACAGTTTCTTCAGCAAGCTTCATATAAACCATAGAGAATTAAAATATTTATGATCTTTCAGGTCGAATAATGTACATGTATAATAGAGTTACGATGGTTACTTTTGTTTTAATAGATATCCGCGTCCACCACTATTCTGTACGGAGGACTAATTGTAACTGACCAGCGGTTGACCAGTCCAGAAGCTGACGGATTGTTCAGACTTATATATTTCTCCAGCATATCTTTCTCCTACATTATCCGTGTTGTGTACTCTGTCCTCCTTATCTTCGGGATCTTGTCCGCCTTGGTGTCTCTCCTTGGCTTGCTGGATTGTCTATGTACCAAACAATTATTCAAGAGGAAAAAAGCGGTACTAGAAAATCAAAAGCATTCCCTTTTATAAAATATACATTGTAGATTTCTTACTTCAATTGTAAAGAATTGCTTCTTGAAAAAAAAGCCGAATTGTTAAATTTGGATAGTGTGGTTCACAAGATATTTCGGATGTTAAGGCTATATGATGTATTTTATTTTCATGTTTTTGTACAGTTTTCCGGTATTTTGACCCTATCAGCTGTACTGAAAATAATCCTGATAATCGTTTGGGCCCTCAGCTTTCAAAAGGTTGGTTTATTCAAGTGCAGAACATCAAATCTGCTAGCCAAGTGCTCTAAAAAAAACTATTTTTTAAAGAAATAACTACGCTACACTCTTATTTGTAAAGTGCAAAACAAGAAAAAAACCTTCTTTTTAATGTCATCAATGAGAAAAACGAACAAATATACTAATTATTTTACTGTGACTTTAATCGCCACCTATGTACAATAAATGTAAACGTCTTCAAATTGAATAGCACCATTTAAGAACAGATAAATTGGCAAAATGGACCAGACATGTATTCTATAACTGGGCACTGTAGAGTCTATTATTCTCCGTATTTATTGTGTGTTTCTACTGCCTCCGTTTGTTTGTATGTCTCTTCTCGTGAGAATACATTCCGCTGTTTTTATTGTTAGGGATCTGCTCGCTATCTCTGTTCTGTTAGATTTTTTTCAAGATTTGTTTCATGTTTATTGATTGTGATGTTAGACTATGATTTTGTGTTTTTGTATGGCTTTCATTAACTGATTTAATGCCTCATCACTACATTAAGCATTGTGCTATTCATTACAGGTGAAGAGCGAAGTGACCCATCAAATGAAGGTCTTATTTCGTCACTTCTATTGGTTGGCGCCTCAATGGAATGCTTTTCAAGTGAAGGTGAACTCAACTTTCGAAATTTCTTGAGTAAAATATAGATATATGTATTTGAATAATTTTAAAACTTTTTCAATTTCTTCTCTAATTAAAAAATCAAAGTTTAGAGCAGCGATTACTGAATGCCGAAAGTTGAATGTTGCTCACCGTAAACGACAAATATGGATAATTACCATATCCCTGTATACAGCACAAAATCGATAATTCAGAAACCGAAGGTATACAAAATCAGGATAAAACAGGAATCAAAGCAAACAAACAAAAACTTCCACCACATGAAAAGAAGCGAACCCCCGATATGGGAGTGAGACCAGGTGCCCAGGAAGAGTAAGCATCTCCTGCTTGCATGCAATACCCGCCGCTTCAATTCGGTAGAACTGTCACATCTGGTTACTTAATATTGTTATAGTTATTACTAATATTGTTATAGTTCTCCTGCTGTGGAGTTGACACAAACACAGGGATCTATGAACACGTGATAACAGATGACGTCAGAATCCAATGGGTAATTCCAGATCATGTGCCACAGTCTTGTTGCTCGGGCAACAATGTTCCGGATAATGACTTCTTCTTTACATCCGATTGTCCTTTATCAATAAAAGAGGTAAAATCATTGTAACGACAAGAATATTTTAAGAAAAAAAATTATATTTGGTAAAGGACAATTTAAATCAACAGTTTGCAGTTTTATTCCTACAAAGTGAATAAGGGTGTAGTAATCAAGCTGTTTTCTTATTCCAAAGCCATGTATTGGACCATTTATGGCGCATATAGAGCGGTACAGGATCCCTGTCCTTTGTGTACTTTGTCTAGCTGCCATATTGGAGGTGAGAATCATACCTTAGGCTAGTCTAGAGGGTTTTATATTCGAAAAGAAAGATCCTCATTTATGCATACATATAATAATGTCGAAGGGTTCCAACTCTCTACCCTCTTGAAGAAAATTCCAAATCAATTTACATGCACCAGACACGTGTTTCGAATATTAAATTCTCATCAGTGATGCTTTCAGCGGCGCCACCATAAATAGTTTCAGTAGCGCCCTCTTTAATTTTTTTGAAGTTAGATTTTTACATTACAGAGAGCGCGCGGCTCCAAATTTCCTGTAGGGTTGATTCAGTGGCATATCCAAATAAAATCTATGTTCAAAATAGCATTGGAGGGATGGTGCTAAGATGTTAAACTCCTTTGATTTCGATGATATTTATCGGTGAAATGGCTACTATCCGAAATAGCAAAAAAACATATTTTATGTCTCATAGATAAAAGGCCAAACAAAGCTTATTTCAGGTGACAGAGCTGGAAAAATTAATTAATACACTTGACAAACATCAGGCCACGGGGAACGATTTTAACAGCTCCACACTGCAACGTGAAATAAGTGTCTATATTAATAATGTCGAAGGGTTCACTTTAGCTGGAAGTCTAAAGAGACAAAAAATCAAACTTTTTGAAGGATAATAATACGGAAGTGTTCCAACTCTATACCTTCATGAAGGAAATTTCAAATCAGTATTTTCTGATAAGTCATAGAAGAGAAATCACCCTTTTGAATCATGTTCTTGACCTACACTGTATTGAACCATCATTAGGATGGCACAAAAAGTCAACCGGCGAGTTCAAGCAATATTTAAAGTCAAAGCCATTTGTTACGATGTTTCTATCCGGATTACGTGCTCATACTTTTCATTCCGACGCAAGAAAATTCGAACGCAGACTTGTGTTCTTAAGAGAAAGTTCTGTTTTATATTTTATCATGGATTTATGAGCCTTTTGATTATTAATTTTTTGGTGTTTTGTTTGACCTTCATTCACGGATTGTTGTATATGATATCCTTCTATATGTTCAGAAAAACGTTGAGTTAATTTGACGCCTAAGAAAAGCTGACAAATTTGGCTAGTCTTTGGCACCAGCGTATGATCAAGGAAAGAAGGGGATCTCCAACAACACTCGGCTGTAGCACCCACAGCAAAACTCCAAAACCCCAATGCAAAAACACAGAACAGACATCCACAGGAAGAGACACAAAAGGGACAAGGAACACCGACTCACACCATAGAAACATGTAACATAAAAGACCACACATAAACCAACGAGACCAATGGGCAACCGGTGCCGACTTAATACGACCATCTGCCACGCAAGTAGCAGACGGTGTAGAAATCCTGGATTACGTGCGCACAACCCTCCCACTTTTCCGATTACCTAGAGGTCTCGAAGAACGTACTATTGTGGTGTAAAACAACCTCCTCACTGTTAGATGACCACACACAAACAAGACTGCATGACGCATGGGTTCAAGCAACAGAGATGAATATGTAAATGGATATAAATAGAGGGCGTACGTAATACAGTCCGTGCCGATGTCATATAGTAAACCTTCCCCCACAGAGATCCTTCCCCCCGGAAGGTTTTCTATAATAGAGAAGCTTCCCCCCTGGGGGAAGTTTTACTATATAGAGAACCTTTCCCCTTTGTTGCCATAGAAAACCTTCCCCCATACCGTTCTCGGCTCGACTTTTACTTGTTTTAGAGAACCATAGACAAACTGTATGGGACTGAAGAGGGAATATTCTCTATTATAGAAAATAAACCCCTCCAAATCTAGAAAGTGTCCGATTCAAAGCGTTTTGAATCGGACACTTTCTAGATTTGGATGGTTTAGCATCCTCTGGTTTTATTTCTAGAATTTAAATTTTTGCATTTACTTAACAGAGTGCGCGGCTACAAATTTCCTGTAGGGTCCATTCAGCAGCATATCCAAAAACATTATGTTCAAAATAGATGTTAACCTCCTAAAATTTCGATGATATATTTCGACGAAATGGCAAGTTTCGGAAATAGCAAAAAATATTAATGATGTCAAATTGATAAAGGGCCAAAACAAAGTTTTTTTTCAAGTGACCGAGCTTGAAAGAAGTAATTAATAAACTTAACAAACATCGAGTCACGGGGAACGATTTTAACTGCTCAACAAGAAATAAGTGTTTATATTAATAATACGGAAGTTACATGTATTTATATCACAGAACCCATCAAATCAACGAAATGTATTTGATGTACTTGATGTGTTGTTTGAAAGAAAGGATGGGATCTCCTACAAGACTCAGTTGCAGCACCTATCCCTTTGCGAAAACATAGAGTAGACAAGCACAAAAAAGAGACGCAAAAGGAACAAATAAACACAAAATACGACATCGGTGCCGACTAAAGACGGCCATCTAGCATATTTACAATGTTCTTGTTTAAAAAAGACATATACTTGACATATACTTGATGAAACACTTCGGAGCATCGACGCGCGTAAATAAAAAACGCATGAGGTCGAATAAATCAATTTAATTTTATTTCATTTTATTTACATATTCATTTTGTATATGGGTGAATGTGTTTTAATTAATTTAACATTTTGAACAAATACGGTCTAAACATATTAATCACAGAAAGAATATTAAGAAACATTTGATGTTTACTTTTCACACTGAACTCCAAGGATCTGGATCGAAAAAAACATATAAATTATGAAGAGAAAAACAAAAATTCAAGTCCAATTAATTTTTTTCGTTTGGTCTTTCATATGTTTAGTTATTATCCCTCGAATAATCGAAAACACTTTAAATCTTATTTCAAATAGCAAGTCATCTTTAAATTTCCATGGATCTATCATGGAAGAAATTCAAAAACCAAAGACGATATAAAAAATTCGTATGGCTTTCCGGATTTGGGGGGAAGGTTTTCTATGATGGGGGAACGTTTTCTATATAGAGAACCTTCCCCCTGGGGGATGATTTTCTATATAGAAAACCTTCCGTGGGGGATGATTCTCTATATAGAAAACATTCCGGGGGGAAGGTTCTCTACATAGAAAACCTTCCGGGGGGAAGAATCTCTATGGGGGAAGGTTCTCTATACGATACCGGCTGTAGCGAGATCATGTATGTTATCACCCGAGGAGTCCGACTGACATTCAGAGAGGACAGGTGGTCGGGGTCCTGTCTTCTCTAAAGAGGTTTGGACAGACCATCATGGATTCCCGTCGTCACAGTCAGTTAGATTGCAAGTCTTAAAAATGCGCTAGTACAAGACTGTAGATTGGTCAAGTACCAAGCCTAGTGTCCGTCTGGTGACATTTCGATCATATCCACGGTATAAAAAGCATTTGATTATTCTAATGCATTTTCGATGGTTATGCTGTTTACCTTTGATCCTTCTTATTTTGTTAATTATGTCATCATAAGATGCAGACTGTGTAATACCCAAGTACCATCAATCAGTGAATGAAAGTAAAACCAAATTCCAAAAAACCACAATCGATAGGCTTACGAATTTTGGTAAAATACAAAACAGAACTTTGTGCTAAAAGAAAATCGGACAAATACTAGTAGATGGAGACAATGACACAAGCTCCACTGAAACACGAGGGACAACTTATCAAATGAACCATCACCAGTGCAAGTGCGAAAGGCGAAAGACAATTAAACGAAATTAAATGCAGTGTCTAAGATCGAATCAAACAATACACTTAATATGTGCTTTTAAGAATGGCAATGCATCTCGAAGGAATCAGAAATTTGAGGATCTTTGATGAACAAAATTGCATACGGTGCTATAAATCATTACGATAGAACATATGTTTTTCAATATTATTAATTTTAACTGTTAGTCCACTAGTATATCGTTTGCCCAATTTCATTGTGCTTCTGTACTGAATTTATTTTTTCTGATACCAAGTTCGATCAATTATTCTTAACATATGGGGTATCTCCCTAATTTTTCCTTTAATTAGCTTGCTTTTTGACATAAAGTCTAGGTCATGTTTGGAATTTCTCTCTTCATGACTTGCGACATTTGGCATCACTGATGATGCATTAATTGTTGAAACACTATGAAAGGTTCATTTTTGAGTCTGTCCTTTTTCAGATTTGTGCAATAATAACCACACTATATGAAATAAGGAAGATTCGAAGTCTGCTTGATGAACAACAGGAAACAAACGACGGAGACAACAATACTTTCTGTGAGAGGTACTCACAAGACGTTGTCAATGACAATTCAGACCATTTTTTCATTTTACCCCAAAATTACTTGACTGATTCATAATTGCTCTGTACAGGTCGTATTCAATTTAATATTGATAATACGAAAGTCTTTTCGAAATGCAGCTGCAACGGAGAAATGCTAAATACTGTGTATTGAATCCCCCATTGGAGCTAATTCATGCATACAGTATTCTTTTAGTCTGACAATCTACCGTTCACTAGCTGCATTTCAACCATTGGTTTGTTACCTTTTTTGAATGAATCTTGGATTTTGCTTTGATTATCTTATTGTATAAATTCATTAAAACTAGCAAATACATGTTTTCACCCGATATTGTCTAGCATTGACAGAGTCAACATTTTAAATAAATGTAATCCCCCTGAAACTCGATTTTGTCGCCATATTTCTTCCTATATTAAAAATGGTGATTAAATCCACATTCGAGAAAAATATACATGTAAAGCATCAGATAGCCATGAACATATAATTTAAATGGTATGTAACATGACTTCCTTGGTTCGTGAAGAATTTATACCTAAAGTAGTTTATTTTCAGACTAAAATATGCATGAATCAGCAGCAATGAAGGAGAAGCAGAAAAATATCACTTTTCCGTTGCAGCTGTAACTAATTATATTCCATTTTAAGTTTTTTAAATGATTATTCATCAGACGGCAATGAAACCATCTTATAAAATGATCGAGTAACAGCAGTCTACAATGAATTCCTGAAAAAGAAACAAGTAACATTTATTGATTAACATTACAGATTCACTACCACAAAGGTCATGTCCATGGCTTTCTGCATTATGTGCATTGTAAGTAATATGGTAATTTTGTAATTATTCAAATCTTTTCCTGTACATAGCTAGATTGTACATGTATAATGTGTCAATGTAATAGTAAAAATCATTCTCTTATATCATTAACACTTCCGCGTATAATCGAATAACTTGAATAATATCATAATTGTTTGAAAAAGAAAATCTAGAAGTAAACTAGGATTTTGGCACAAAGTCTTGATCAACTATTTTTTATTGAATGTGAATAAAATAAAGAAAAATATTCCAACTTGACATTTCAAAGGATAAAAGAGATTTCATAAATATAAATGTTTGTCAAGATGTCAAAACTTTAAAATTTTTATGATTCATACACTATTTCACTACAGATTCCGAGTGCTGTCCTTACTATTCTGGGTATTGTTTTCTGTTATGATGAGATATTTTCACATCCGCTTATCAGAGAATTATGGTCCGGTATCGAGTTCAAGAACAGTAATCTACACACAACAATGACTTTTACTTTTGTAGCCACTATCACAAAGGGAATCGCAATGATCAGCTTCTCATTGGTCGGAATTTCATTCTTACGTCAGAGCTCCGTAAAATTCGTTAAAATGGTAAGTATATCACTTGGTGAGTGTCACTGCTGGCGGACCAGGAGTCCCCGAGGGCACATGTAGCCAAGTTCGATCAACTGTCTCTTTCGCGCATTCGAACATTTCTGTCGTCAAAAAATCTTGAAATTTCTAAAACGTGGGTCCTGTAGCATCATATCCTTCCCTTCCTGCTACGTTTTTTCGGGATGCTTACTCCTCCCGGGCACCTGGTCCCACCTCTGGCTTGCTGGGGGTCCGTCGATGTTTAATTTTGTGCTCTATTGTGAGTGTTGTTGAGATTATCGTCAGGATCTTCTTTAACTCATTCGGTACATTTTTAGACATAATAATTTTCACACTCTTTAGCCATATTACATTGTTTAGATAAAGGATCAATGACGAGGGTTAAGTACTCGAAACGTGCATGTCTGGTCCATGCTGCAAATTTATCAGTTCTTAAATGATGCTATCGAATTTGAAGACGTTTAACATTTGAACCACTTGGTTAGTGTCACTGCTGGTGGACCCCGAGGGCACATATAGCCAAGTTCGATCAACTTCGGTTGATCGTCTGTCTCTTCAACGCATTCTAACATTTCAGTTGTCAAAAAAATCTTAAAATTTAGAAAACGTGGGTCCTGTAGCAGCATATCCCACCCAACCTGCTAAGTTTTTCGGTACATTTTTAGACATAATAATTTTCACACTCTTTGGCTATATTATATTGTTTATCTTGAGGATCAGTAAAAAGGGTTAAGTACCCGAAACGTGCATGTTTGGTCCATGCTGCAAATTTATCAGTTCTTAAATGATGCTATTGAATTTGAAGACGTTTAACATAGGACTAATACAATAATTGTTACCATTGGAAGTCTGTTATTAAGTCTGGGTCTAGTTTTACGTGTAGCACCCCTTTTTATGTCTCATGTGTGTGTATTCCACTGCGGTTACTGCAACGTCGTCTTGATGCAGATCTCCTTACTCTGAATATAGATACATTACATTAGTAACACAGAATGCTCCTTATTCTGAATACTCTTCCAAGAAAATCTTTTAAGACTTTATTATTGAAAAATTATACTTATTGCAAATAAGCAATTGACTAAAATCATGTACGACCATATTCCTATATTCACTGCTGTCAAAAATTTGACATTTTCTCTTTATCCCCGATTGGTGGTTGGTGATGTTGTTTGATGTCAATTATTTGTTGTAACATGCGTGTTTGTTCCGTCGCGTAACTGCAATGTCGTCTTGTACATTTTTCATCATTCCTTTGTCCGTAGACTATTTGTCTCGGAGGATATTGTTGGCTTGATTATAAGTGTATCTTCACAGTCTAATTTGCAACAATCAAGGGGTGAAACATTCTGTGGAATGCACGGTCATTTTCCTATTCTGCTATTCGAATGTTCATGGTTTGCTAGTCTAGATCCAGAGTATCACCCAATAGATAACATGATTCGTCGAAATGCACACATTGTGCGCTAAAATCAATCATTGTACATATGGTATATTCATATACTTGTATTAATTCTTCATGTACAAGGTAATATTGTTTTCAAAACGACTAAATGACTAAATTTCTTGATTTTCCCATCAGTTCCTGGGTCTTATAGTTATACAGCTCATCATAACCTGGGTCAATGTAGCGTGGTGGATAGTATTTGTTCAAGGGGTAAGATTGACTTCTTTTGATACTTCTCGCTTAAGCCTTTCTCTTTCATCTGCTTGTCATTTTTGAATAACTGTTTACTGATCATACATGTAAATTTGTGCGATTGACTGCCTGTTTTGTTTTGACAGATTGAAGATTTAATTCAAAGAAAACTGCGGAATATTTTACAGCACACCTTTACGTCAATGGAGAACCACAAAAGCTATTCTTTCTCTATGGAAGGGGCTTGGAATAATCTCTTTGCTAGGGTATACCTGACGAATTTTTCATTTGAAATGCAAGCTGACAGTTCCTATCAGTTTAAATGAAACTGATAACTTGTATGACTTTTCATCCGAAGCCTTTAGATCTATGAAAGTATTAAAAGCCAAACTTAAAATGGTAAAACTAAGCCGACGTGAATAATATTGAAATGGCGTGGTGATGAAAAAATCCTTTTTTCAAAACTTGAGATTTTTTTTCTTTCATTATGTATGATCAAAAGTTAAAGAAGCTTTTTTGAATGAATCTGATGAATATTTATGCCTATTTCATAAATTGATAGTACTTGTATATACTATTTGATACAGACTGAGTGCTGTGGCATAGAAAGTATCAAAGACTTTCACGCCATAACCTCAAATCAGATATTAGGACCAGTTCTGGCTAATATTCCAGTCTACTGCTGTACGACAAATCCCTTCAGCGAATTATATCACGGACAAGACACAAAATGTACCGTGAATTTGGAAAAAGATCTGCGTTTTAATACAGTAAGTATGTACTTATTTCGACAGCGGTTATTCTTTTTGATAAATGAAAAGGTAAAAATTTAATAAAATGAAAAAAGAAAATTGCGCCAGAATCATCAAACGCCTTTTAAAGTTTTATACCGTGGATATGATCCTGCTGTCACCAAACAGACACTTGGTTTTTTACTTGACCAATCTAGTCTTGTATCGGCGCCTTCCTAGAAGAATTGTACTCTGAAATACTCTGACGACAGGATTCCATGACGGGCACTGTCCAAACCTCATTAGAGAAGTCAGGGTCCGACCACTTGTCCTCTGTAACTCGTGCGCCCTCTATTTTTATATCCATCTGCATATCCATTTATGTGTTGTTCGGGCACCTGTGTCATGCTGTCTTGATTGTATTGTCCTGTAGCATCATATCCCACCCATTCTGCTACGTCTTTCGGTACACTTTTTCGACATAGTAACTTTCATACTTTTTTGGTATATTACATTGTTTAGATTAAGGATCACTGATGAGGGTTATGTACCTGTACCCGAAACGTGCATGTCTGGTCCACGTTGCCACTTTATCTGTTCTTAAATGATGCTATTCGTTTTGAAGACGTTTACAATTACAATGAGGAGGTTAATTTACACCATTAATGAACGTTCTTCGAAACCTCATAGTAACCAGAAAAATGGGAGGGTTTTCGCACGTAATCCAGATAACCGCATAAATTGCTACTGGCGTAGAAGATTACCTTCCTAAGTCGGCACTGGTTGCCAATTGGTCTCGTTTGTTAATGTATGGTCTTTTGTGTTTGATGTTTCTGTATTGGTTTTAGTATAACAGTGCCTTGTCCCTTTTGCGTCTCTTGCCGTGCATGTCAACTCTGTGTTTTTACGTGAGTTGTTTTGGTGTTTTGCTGTGGATGCTGCAACCGGGTGTTGTTGGAGATTCCCTCCTTTCTCTTACAGCTAGAACTGATGAAGTTGTCTACAGATTCCCGGCATTCATTTGAATAATAATCTCCGTAGAATGGACATGTCAGGTTATTGTCATTCGCTGGAAATGCTTTAAAATGCTGAAGTTACGATCGTCACGTTAGTTTTAAGATAGATACTAGTAGTCAAGAGAACACCAGCGAAATGACAAAATATGCAAATGAGAAAAAGAGAAATCCGTGAACCCCCCATATATTGTCTCGTGATGATGTAGATACATACTGATATCCTTATGCTTATGTTCTTGAAATTCATTGAATAACACAAAGATTTTTTTTTTCAGTCATGTAGTATCAAATTACTATCCAGATTCAGATGGTATAGTACGACGTTTTTTGTCGCATCGGTCATTCTCCTGGCATTGCTGGTAAATTTATACGTTTTCATTAAGTTTAAAACAATACATAATATAAAAATGAATAACTCATTCTCAAATGTAAATTTCACTTTTGAGATTCGCAGTTCAGTTGTAGATGGGTAAATTTAAAGTTGATTAACTTGTTTCTACCTAGCTATTGAAAGGAATTGTGTAATACTCGGAAATATAATTTCGAAAAGAAAATTAAGACATCTTTGCATCGTTTTATCGTTTGAATTGTCGTATTGATAAATGTTGATTGTGCGTGTATGTGTGTTTCACTGATGAAATATGGGTCATAATTATCATATTTTTGGAAAATGAATCAAAATGTTGTGAGCATTCAAAATTTATATTACAGAAAACTCTAGTGATTCCCAGTGTAATTGAACTGAAAAATGCAGGTGTCTGTTTCAAGGAAAAACCTCTGCCAAGGTATGGTTAATCTTGTCTCTTTGCTGATATTCCACTAGCAAACTGAATGTACATTAATTTGCGAGAAAATAACATTTGAGTACGTTCAATGTCAAACTCAATAAACATGAGTCTAGATTATGTAATTTGTAACATTCAATCTGTACCTTTTACTTCATACAATAGACGACGCAGGATAAAGAGCATGAGACGAGTTAGTCGGGTAGGGAGTGTAATGTACGGACCGACATACAGACAGCCACCGTCCAAACCAGCCTGGAGATCTAACTCTATCTTCCAATGTCTGTCTCCACAAACAGATCACGGTTATAGCTGATTGTCTTTGACATTTTCTTTTATGCATACTTGCTACTTTCCTTTTGGAAATTTACCTGTGTTCGTACGTTTAAAAAAGAAAATTATATCCTTCACATACATTATGAGACACATTGTTTCAAAATACGAAAAGAAAGCTATCAATTTTGTACTCCTTACATAGTATCAAAATGATTTATATGAATAAACAGATAAATTTATTCTTTGTCAGTATAATCATTGCCCAGACTTAATGTGTAGTTGACGGTGATGTTCCTAGATTACCGTCCTATGGTATCTATATTTCACAGCTCATCCGGTATGCTAGAGCATGTACTGATGTTTTGGATTTTCATAGTAGAAATTTACAAATTACCAAGAAACTTTTAGGACAAGGTTTTCGCTTTCACAAACTAGTAAAGACTTTCTGGAAAATTTACAAAAATTATTGTCAACTTCTTCTGAAATTCGGACCAATACAGGCAACAAGGTACATTACTTTGGGTATTTCACAACCTGCATTTTATGGTGACATTGTTAACAAGATAAGAAGGATCAAAGATACACAGCATCAGTATCGAAAATGCGTCAGAATCATCAAACGCCTACGATATGATCCTAATGTCACCAGGCGGACATTAGGCTTGGTACTTGACCAATCTACAGTCTTGTACAAGCGCATTCTTAAAACTTGCACTCTGACTGACTGTGACGACGGGACTCCATGACGGGCCCTGTCCAAACCTCTTTAGAGAAGACAGGGCCCCGACCACCTGTCCTCTCTGAATGTCAGTCGGACTCCTCGGGTGATAACACACATGAGCTCGCGGCGGCAGAGCACGGATTGTATTACGTACGCCCTCTTTTGATATCTATTTACATGTAAACGTCTTCAAATTGAATAGCATCATTTAAAACCTGATATTCATCTGTGGTGCTTGGGCCCCTGCGTTTTTCGGTCTTCTTTGCGTGTGGTCATCTGACAATTAGGAGATGGTTTTACACCACAAATGTACGTTCTTCGAGACCTCTGGGTAATCGGAAGAGTGGGAGGATTGTGCGCACGTAATCCAGGATAACCACACCTTCTGCTATTTCCATGGCAGATGGCCGTCCTAAGTCGGCACCGGTTGCCATTGGTCTCGTTGGTTTATGTGTAGTCCTTTGTGTTTGATGTTTCTGTGTTGTGCGTTGACGTTCCTTGTCCCTTATGCGTCTCTTTCTGTGCTTGTCTGCTTTGTGGTTTTGCTGTGGGTGCTGCAACCTGGTGTTGTTGGAGATTCCCTCCTTTGTTTCAAAATCAGTGCATCGCATTGACCTAATTATGTTCACGTTCTTACAAATGAAAAAGCAATACCGTCACAAGTTCGGAAATGTTGCATGTAATTTGATTACTAAGATGACATTCTATAACGTATTCCATCAAAGTTTTCTTTAATAACGAAGGATCTGGATCATGTGCTTTAGATATACATTCATACTTGTTCATTATTCTAGGCAGAGACTTTACCTATATTCTCATGACTGTCATTTTGAAGACATATTACAATTGCACCACTTGGTGAGTGTCACTGCTGGTGGACCCATGGTCCCCGAGGGCACATGTAGCCAAGTTCAGATCAATATATTTGATCGTGTTCTTCATAAGCCTTCAAAATTCACTGATCAATATATGACATGGAATTTTAAAAAGTAGGTCCTTCCACATCATATCCAATCCTTTCTTCCACTGTTTTGTATTATTTTGAGTATGTTTTCACTGTTTGGATACTCATTGATCTTGCTTTAGGATAATTAACGAGGGTTCTATATCCGAAACGTGCGTGTCTGGTCCATTTCTTAAAATTGACCTGTTTTGATAAATGGTATGCAAGATCACACTGAAAACTTTACATTAATAATTTGGATGGTCTAAATGAGTTAAAGAAGATCCTGACGATAATCCCAACAGCACTCACAATAGAGCACCAAATTGAGCATCGACAGACCCCTTGCAAGCTAGAGGAGGGACCAGGTGCCCGGGAGGAGTAAGCATCCCATGTTGGCTAGCCGCACCCGCCGTCGATGTTCACGCACGAAAATGAAAAGAATATGTAAAATGCATGCACTGTCTGAGGCCACGTCTATATAGAAAGTGCTATGGCGACAATGTCAGGGAAAAATATTCAAAACACTTACTGTCAAAATAATAATCACTAGTTCGTACGTTTGCTGCTCAAACATTTTATTTTTGCTTTAGGAACATTGCAAGAGAAAGTATATTCATGATAAATTTCCGGAAATGAGACCAGATGTTATTGCATGTAACTAGAGGCCTTCTCATCCATCTTCAACAAAGCAAACTAGTTTATTTTCTCTGTCAGCATGTGTTTTATTGCATAATTCACAGCCTTAATTGTTTCTGATTGAATCGACAAAGCATAATATCATGCATAAGGGCAAATTAATTTAATGTTTACTTTAACAATGTCTTAAAATATATATATATACATGGTTCCACGAAGTGCCCTGTCAATATCTGTTAACAGACAAAATACCCTCCAAAACGATTGGTCTTGACTCTTGGTGTCACATAAAATAAGCTCGCTGAATCATAAAGATGTGTATGCTTATGACACCAGATACGCGGGCTTACAAATCCATATTCAGAGTTTCCTCAACCTTGTCTCATGCTCTTTCATGCAGTTTCTTTCGTTCAAAAATGGGATATTAATTGGACCATAAGGCAGTACATCGTAAGTAATAAAGCAGTATAGGAAACCCACAGTCTATTGCGATAACGTAACGCAGCGAAGATATAACGATGAAAATAGTAATAACTAAAATCGTCTCTTATCCGAAAATCCTAAAGCGAAGAGCATACAAAGCCAGTCAAAAATAGAGAACAATGCAAACAAAATCGAAACAGAACACTGCGTGAGTAGATGCAAATCCAAAAATGGGACCTCAGTCAGCGCCCATTCTATGATTGTATACCACATTCGTAACATCAGCTTTGATATGAAGTTGTCAATCCGGTCATTCAAAAGGCTGTCATAATAATATTACCCAACCACCTACCATTTGAATACTACAGATTTCATTGAATATTTCGTCAAAGTTTTTATCAAGCATGAGACTTTCTGCGCCATATGTATAAATGAGTTAAAGAAGATCCTGACGATAATCTCAACAGCACTCACAATAGAGCACCAAATGGAGCATCGATGGACCCCTAGCAAGCTAGAGGTGGGACCAGGTGCCCGGGAGGAGTAAATACATGCACTGTTTGTGGTTCTGTCTATATAGTACAAAGTACAACATATTTGTTCAACTGATTTATTCATCCAGGTACTTTGAAGATGAAGCAAACAAGTGATTTGTTCTGAATATTGACGCATGATGCTTTAACTAGCTTTTACCTCAAAGGGGTGGGGCAATCTTATGGCACACGGAAGTGACGCGATGCAACCAAAATCCGGACCACACCTACAAAAGAATTATCCAGATCTAGGATTTCTTTTTTGCAAATTTTGTAAACAATGTTGTTTTGTTGACAGAGATCTGTTTCCTCCCAATGTAATCAAGCAAACATAAGCTTCTCAGTAAGCCTTCAGCTGCTGAATGTGTCATAGATATACATATTAAACACCACCACTTTTATATGGCCACACGGGCTTTCAGGCTCCGAAAGACATAAAAAAAGGTAAGGGTATCAGAGAATCTAGAGTATTTGATTAATTAGCACTTAATAAATTATATCCCGTCAGAAAAGGAGGCTTTGATTGTTCTTTATTTCTGGCTACATTGACTAATTATTTTACAGAGATTTTAAGATTATTTCTACTTATTTAGTGAATGAATGTCAAAACCCAAAATCCCAACTCAGAATTCAAAATTTAAAACCAAGAGATATAAAACAATTTTTAAAAACACAAAATCTAAACATTTACTTAAATATTATACCACGGAGCAAACATTTATCCCAAATATTATTGAAGAGATCAAATACTGGGGGAGGGTAAACATCTAGCAACATCGGTAACGCTAGCCGTGTAGAAAGTGTCTAATTCAGTTTTTGGATATATTGAAATATATGGACAGCGATATACAATTATACACCTGGCTGATTAGTTTCTCGATTGGCCGCCTCGCCCTCAGAGAGGAGATTTGCGTAGGAATAAAGTATGAACATATACTGTCGACAGGAGTTTATGAAACGCTACCACCTTAGAAATATGTAATTTTGAAGATGAATTTTTATGGTGACCATTGTCGTCAAAGGATAACATTAGTTTTGGGTACTGAGCAAATGTTATATTTTCGTGTGTGGACATCGACGGCGGGTGTGGTAGCCAAATAAGGGATGATTACACCTTCCGGGCACCTGGTCCCACCTCTAGCTTGCTAGGGGTCCGCCGATGCTCAGTTTGGTGCTCTGTTGTGAGTGCTGTTGAGATTATCGTCAAGATATTCTTTATCTCATGTACACGTCTTCAATTTCATCGCATCGTTTAAGAACGGATAAATTTTCAGCATGGACCAGACATGCATAAAACTAACCATAACATACTTAGTGCAATTATTTGTTCTTAAATTAAAGTATCAATTGCACTATAGATACATTAAATCTTCATACTTCGATCAATTAATGAAAAGCTGTATTCTAGGGGCAACAATTAAGGACTGCGATACTTTCTCAAGATAAAGTAACGTCGGAAAAAGTAAAAAGTTGTCGAGTGGTACAAATAAACATCAAAGAAGTACCACAGTTATTCAGTCTTAAGGTCGAGAAGGCAATGCCAAATCGTGAAAATTCGCATCGGAACAATTGCCCGGAATGAACAACATTACGAAGTAAGACCAGGTGCCCGGAGAGAGTCAGCGTCTTCTGATTGCATGTAACACCCGTCGCAACAGCTCCATGGAAACCCGACAAATTCGGTGATTGTCTCGATGTACATTTTGATGTACATATAAGGTAAGTATTACTTGTTTGGTGATGATGACAAACATTCAATTACAATGTCACTGATTATTCTGGAAAGGGTGATCTGATATGCTTTTATAATATCCCCGTTTTGACCGAAGAACTTCCTCAATGAGGATTTCAGCCGTTGTGTAATATAACCCTGAACAAGTAGCGTACTTGCAAGCCGTCTGGCTCTAATGAAGATATCTTCATATTTGGAGCATGCCCTGGCGTACCGTATCAGCTAAGACACATAAACGTCATGAGCAGGAAAAGACGGAATGTTAAAATATAGAATATCAGAATAATTTAACGTCAGTCTTCAAAAAGCGATGAAACCTAACATTATACACTGTAATTAACCTCTGAAACACTTACTGGTATCCATGTTATTTGTCAATGTTTCACTATCTGATAATGACGCTTTCTATGAAGTCTTTCTTTAGTTTTGTTCCTCATGTTCCAGTTGTATTTTACGGACATTCTTTAGTAACATATCTCCAATTGACCGACTTTAACCTATTTGGACATTACCGGATTTGACACGTTTCTATTTGGCATTCGCGGCGGGTGTTACATAGAGTCAGCAGAAGCTCACTCCTCCCGGGCACCTGGTTTTGTCTCAATTCGGGGGATTCGCGTTTACCTAGTATTAAAATGTTTGCTCAAATGCTATTTTGAACATTGGTTTATGAAAAACAGTTTGGCTGGAAGCATCACTGATGAGAATTGAATATTCGAAACACGTGTCTGGTGCATGAAAATTGGTTTTAACACAATTATGCCATGTTCCCCTGGATATTTGACTCATGAACTACAATTGGTACTTCTCCTCCAGTATACTTTGCCTTGTTTGATGGCGTTTTCAGTGTTCCACTATCTGCCTATGATGCTCCCAATAAAGTCATTTGTCTCCGTCGTTTTTTTGGGGGTCCACCATGTTCCAGTTGTGTTTCGCCTTGTTGATAGAGTTTTCTTGTGATTGTTTTCGTTGTTCTGTTGTTTGACGTTGAAGTTTTACCTCTGTCATTTCATATCTAATGTGTGTATGTTCCGCTGTGATCATCGTCTTGCTAGGGTTCTTCTCCTTATTTCACTATTTTACAAGGAATTTGCAAAAATAATATTACATAGGGGAAATGAGTAGTGCCTTCATCAAATCAGATATTACTTTCTATTTCGAAAACTTGTCACTCCATTCAAAACTATCACCGAAATTAAAGGAGGTTAACATCTTAGCACCATCCCTCCAAGGCTATTTTGAACATATATTTTATTTGGATATGCTGCTGAATCGACCCTACAGGAAATTTGGAGTCGCGCACTCTTTGTAAAGTAAATGTACAAATCTAAATTCAAAAAGTAAAAGATGGCGCTACTGAAATGAATTTTGGTGGCTCCGCTGGAAGCATCACTGATGATAATTTAATATTCGAAACACGTGTCTGGTGCAGGAAAAAAATGGTTTGGAATTTTCTCCATGAAGGTATAGAGTTGGGACACTTCCGTATTATTTTAATCAATACGGATGTGTTCCAACTGTTTACCTTTTTGAAGGAAATTTCAAACCAATTTCAATGCACTAGACACATGTTCGGATATTAAATCCTCATCCGTCATGCTTCCAGCCAAAGAGATTTTCAGACACATCCCAAATTTATGTCAGTAGGGCCCTCTGGTTTTATTTCGATTAAAACGTATATATGTGCACAATGTAGATTTAATTGATTAGAATGATTTATACAATTTTTGCTATTTCCTTTCAAACTTTACTTCCATTACTTATTGTTGTCATCACTTGCCTCTGTCGGAATAATGCTGGAAACATTGTTTTCTTCAAAACCTATGATCTATGAAATGTGTTAATAGCATAATTTAAGAACAAACAAATTTGCAGCATGGACCAGAAGTTATAATACACATGTTTGTCCATAAGAAAATTAAGCAAAAGACACCAGCAAATAGAGCGAAAGTATTCTGTTACACAAATACGATTAAAATCTCATCAATCTGTATTAGGGGATACAGATGTACTTTTACCAGTTTCCCCCTTATCAATTGTACAATTCCAGTTCATGAGATTGTTGTGAGGATTCAAGCAAGATAATCATCGTATAATATTAACGACCCATTTCCTACGACATCATGTAGAGGGGTCGCCTTTAAATGGTCAGCATAAATGATCAAAAACTTTTTGGCTTTTCCGTCAGAAAACATAAGTATTTTAAGGTTATATTCTTTGTTGAATCTTAATAAGGTCCGATCAAAACAATCTGTTACTCTTATGGTAATGAAGTAGGATTATATCCTGAATACAGAAAAAAATGAACTATGTAAGTGATATCGTTCGAGAAATTATGAGACTTTATATCGTTTTATATTAAATGGACATCTTAATATTCTTCTTCAATGAGTTCTTGCTTTAATTGTACCTTTTGATGTTGAAATAAGTTAGGATCGTTTAAAACACAGACAAACATAAATGTCTGCTGATCCATTCCAAAAATTTTGTCACAATAAGATAGTAATTAGTAGTGATCACTTTTCTCCTCAATTGTCTATAGTGAAAATTAAACTCCAAATATTATAATCACATAAATTCTTGAAAAACATAAAACAAAACTAAGATGGGGAGAAGATCCTAAACACTGAAAACAGCAGAACGTTGTCTGAAGATAAAAGAAAAAGAGATCAAACTGACGGAGATAGTAAAACAGCATCATAGAAACACGAAGGAAAACCATCTTCACAAAATCTAGTGTAAGAACGTAATTTATTGTAGATGGCGCTGCTAGATACACGCGCCGTATTAATTCGCACTATGGCCATGGGATCAGAAATTAAGATGAGAAAACTGCCAAAGTCTGAATGTATGGAATTAATCCAAAGAATATATTCCGTTCACAGAAAAGGGAAGGATCTCCAGCATGACAACCCTGCAGACACCCAACGAAACAAACCCACAAGAAACTGACACAGATTGACATCAGACAAAACTACAAACCACACAAGGTCGCTAGAACATGATACAAAATAATCGAAACAGACGCACAGAAACATCAAACATTAAAGTCAACACATAAAAGGAAGGAAACCAATGTGCAACTGGCGCCGACTTTGGACGGCCATCTGCTATAAGCAGATGGTGTACAGTAGTTATCCGGATTACGTGCGCACAACCCTGCTACCTATCCGGATACACAGAGGTCTCCATAGACGCACAATTGTTGTATAAACATTAAACTTCTCATTGTAAGGTGTCATCACAAACGAGAAAGCTAAACGCCGTGGCCTTAAGTATGTATCTAAAAAGTTTATTGCATGCGTTTAACAGTCTGTGCTCTGCTGGCCGAAGCGATCTCAAGATCAATCACCCGAGAAGTCTGACCAACTTTCAGACAGGACAGAAAAGTACAACTGTATACTATGAGTACGGAGGAAGAATAAAATTATTATATCTATCGTTATAATCTAGTACACCTAATGCGTATTCCAACAAACAATGTATCATCAGTGATGCTCATGGCCGAAAGAGAGGAATTTCAGATAGTGAATACATGAAGAGCGAAATTCAGAGCCAACTAAGGAGAGGCCTACCCCTTACTATCAATATCAGACATAATTATAATTATTGAAATATATATGACAATGATCAGTTGTATTAATTTCAGGTCGATATGTGCATTTCAACAAATAATGAACTAATGAACACATCAGTGATGCTCGGGGCCAAAATGGTGGAAATCGAAATAATGAATATATTAAGTGCGAAATTCTAAACATGATCTTACATTAATGCATAAGATTAAGCTAACGACAGAACTATACAGTCAGGGGGTTACCTCTTAAGCCCTGGTCACAACCCGCCGTGTGTGCTTTTAGGACGTGCGTGTTTGTGGAGGCTACGTGCGTGCGCTACGTTTTTCTGAAGATGCAAGGAAGGAGGTGACATGATTACGGAAGGCGTGCGTCACGTACGTCGCACGCACGGTTATATGGATGGTTACACGCATCATATGTAGCGCAAAAAAGTAAGTACGTTGCACGTACTTACGACTTACGTGCAACTTGCTTACAACGTACTTTCTTCGTATGGCTTCTACGTTAATGTAAGGATGTCGAATTGACACTTACTGCTAACGCACGGCGTTTTCACTTCCTTGCGTCGAAGACGCGTTGCACGTTCTTGCAACGTACTTGCAACGTGCGTGTCGTACTTCTTGTTGAATTCTTAGACAGCGAAAGTTCTGTATGCACTAAAACTGCTACGTCCTGTCTGCGTGTTCCCAAATCTGCAAGGAGGACGCAGGGAAACCTACTGATACCGCACGGACACAGTACGGCTACCCAAGGTTTGCCTACGTTTTTGCACGCAGACAGCACGTACGTACACGTACGGCGGGTTGTGACCACCGCTTTAGGTTTAGAATAATTTATAGAATTTAGAGACGGAGAATTTACAAAAATGATTCAAGTCAAATGCCGAAACCTTGTAAAATAAGCGAAGGATATTATCGGAAACTAAAGGTCCAAAAACAGAGACTTCAACAGTGGTTAAAATTATCAATATTGAATTATATGATAGTTCATATACATTTCTAACACTGAAAATTTAGAGGACTACTTTTTCTATGTTGTCCTCATGACTGACTTTGAAATACTTTAACTCATTTGAAATACGACTGGTTCTTTTCAAAAGAGTCTCCGAGCTAACATGATACGAGTACTTGGATGCTGTTTCAAACCACCTACATTGCAATCGATGGTTCCAACAACATACATGTAATGCTCAAAGTATTTTACTCCAAGAAAGACGGAGTTAAACGTAATAAAGCATAATCCCCCGACTCATGTTTAATATTTTTTCTCTCGATCTAGATGTGGTCATTCAAAGGCTTAATATCAAGCATAATTTTGGTGGCAGCTATATGGTCGTGCAATGGTCACGTTTACGAGAATCCTCTACCAGGTAAACTTAGGGATTGTCTGAGATTCATGGAGAAAAAGTCCAACATACTCAAGACACCATCTGAAGCTATAGATTACATGTGTATCAACAAGTACATATACCAAACACCTGAACTAAGATGGAAGCCAAACATAACACCAGAGATTGATAGCATGTTATTGAAAGACCTGAAGCGGTGTAAGAAGGACTTGGGTCTAGGCCAGACAAGCTCGAAAAGAGTTTTGTACACCAAAAGAAGTGTGAGAAATCATCTTATTAAGGAAAAACGAAAGAAAAGACAAGCTGCAGGAAAAGTCTTCAGAAAAGAATACCGAATGATGACTAACGAAGAGAGAGCTAGATTCCATAGGGCGGTGTTATTACTGAAACAGGACACGGTATGTTATTTCTACATTGCAAGGGAAATTTAGAAAAGGTTGGAAATGAATCTCAAATGAAATGCATAAATTTATTAGAATTTTCCCAAACATAGTACACATGTTTATGGTGATTAAATTTTGAGTCGATGACGAAGTTAAAATTTTTAATTGTATATATTTGAAACCAGAAGGATGAAATTAATTTTCATTTTATTCTGAGGGAAATGTTTATCTATTCCAGTCAGTTCAGCCCAATTTGTACGATGCCATTTGTAATTTACATCCTAATGTAAGAGCTCCAAATGCCCACTATGGTCCTGCTTTCCTTGGCTACCATCGGGTTCTGCTCTGGTTGTAAGTATAGTTATATAAATGATCTATTTTGTTAAATGTCTTCAAATTCAATAGCATCATCTAAGAACAGATAAATTTGCAGTATGGAACATATATTATCGCAACGTTCCGTTGAATAGGTGTACACTCGGCAAAACGTCTTCAATGTAACAACCAATTTTGATTTTGGTTTTTTTTATATCTAAAACATTTTACGATCAAATAAAGATGTAAATGTTTAATTTAATGTGAACTCAATTTCCTTTTTATGTTTTATTAAAGCTTCGAGAAACAATTACAACGTAAAGTTCCTGGGGTTTACCTGCCTTTCTGGGATTCAACAAAAGACAGTTTGATGGCAAATCCAACAGCATCAGTTATTTTCTCTCAAGCATTTGCCGGAACAGGAAATGGAGTAGTTAATAATGGACCCTTTGCAAACTTCCGACATCCAGCCGTTGGAGTGCTGGTAAGAAACTTGGAAGCCGGAGGCGATCTAATGACACGTAGGGATATAGCAAATATAGTGAGGCAGACAAGGACAGCGGACATGATGACCCCATACGCTAGCTCTGAAAATAACCTTGAACTTTGTCATGCAAAGGTACACGCATGGATAGGAGGAACTCTGGACAATCTTAATTACTCCCCAGCAGATCCTTTGTTTTGGATGCACCATTGTTATGTTGACTATATATGGGAACTCCAGAGACAAAATGAAAGAAGAGGTGGCAGGGACCCTGATACCGACTACCCGTCTATGGATGATGGTCATAACGCTGATGGAATCATGTATCCATTCACAAACCTCAGAAATAAAGATGGCTTTAACAGAGGCTGGATCGACACATACTATGGGTATGAGGATGCTCCAGTGAGGTGTAGGAGAGATGACTCCTGTAGATCTACATACTATAAGTGTACTAGAGGACTTTGCTGTAGTCGTACTATAGGTGAAGTATACGGTGTTGGACAACAACAAACGTTCGGAAGGAAGAAGAGAAGCGCACCAACAAAAAAATCAAGTACCTATTCTGGTAAAGCAAGCTCTCTGGTTAAAAAGGCACCTGTGGTAACAAAACCAGTTACTGACATCCAAACACATTTGAAGAGTTATTTCCCATATCTTGCAAAACTTGGGGATAGTGCTGGTACATTTTACAAATTCAAACATGGACAGTCTGCTGCTATAAAACCAGGACCTGAAAAGGTTCAAGATTTGTCCTTTGAAGATTTGGACCTACACACCACTGGTCTATATCATTCATTCCAGAATTCGTTTACCTTGGATGGCGTTGAAGACACTAAAAATTGGGTTTACCTTCCAGTTATTGTTTATTATAGAAGACCAGCAGAAGTCAAGTATGATGCTCATCCTATAAGAAACGGAAAAGTCATGGCCAACATGGACGTGTATTCCACGACAAGGGCAGATAAGTACCACTTAGGAAAACCAGTAAAAACAGCTACAAGTTCAACGTGTAAACACATTGGCTCTGGTGCATTCAAAGTATACGTGAAAGCATATGGTCTCAGTTATGATGGAGTATTTACAGACTATGCAGTGGTGGACGAGAGACAACCTCTGTCATTTGCTCTTACTCAAGTGGGGGTACAAAATCCTCGTATGAAAAATACTACAGTATATGTGACAGCATATGATTCCTGTAATCGACAATGTAAGGCACGATGTCTTATACCAGGATCCAAACCAGCACGATACAAGCCATGTTCAGGAACCATCAGAGTCACTCCTGATGCACCATTCATGTATAGTAGTGATATCGCCGATGCTCACTTACATACATATGACTACAACACGATACCTCCATGTCTGTCTTATGACAAGATCTTTCTGGTGTTCTACTGCGACCAGAAAGACTCATGGCCTTGGCAACAATCCATGGGACCAGCACATGTATCATCTGCAAGAACAGCAGGCGGTGGTTACGCCCCTCCTAGCATGCCTAGATATGCATCTCAAAGGATGCCGGTACATGTACAAGCCCATCGCTTTGCTTCTCAACATAATTTTGGTTTCAGACCGCCTCAAAATTTTGCTGCATTTCATGGCAAATTTTTAAAATACTAATATTTTCAGAATAAATATGTTTGGCCGAATAACAACAACTGATTAAATTCTTTTTTATAAAAGTATGTTGATAATTGGATTTTACAATGCAGACACAATCAATTGTTTGATTAGCAGATGGCCGTCCAAAATCGGCTCCGTTGCATATTGATATATCTCCTTTTTCAATGACAAATATGGATAATGACCATATCCCTGCTTATCACATGAAACACCCATTATGCAGTTTCATAAAGCCATTTCATAAATATATGATATGATAACACGTTACATATCGCTCTGCTTGTATACGATTGGTCAAGTTTGGAGCCGTATCACATAAACCTTGACAAATGTGATCTTTCAAATATCGGTCAACTGTTAAATTCAGACCCGGAGTCAATATCAATGATTAAAATTGTTGTTGTTGAATTAATTCTTGCATTAAAATACTATTCAAAATTGAAATACTTTTCTCTTACGCACATAATATCTATACAATGGGGACACTACTACGTAGCAGACGACGGCCACAGCATGGTTCGCCTCTATAGTTCTCGGAAACGTTGATTTCATGCTAGAAATACACATGTTTAGGCAATATCATGTGATAAAAAGAATTTCAAATGAATTTTCTTTCATACGATGTATTATGAAACTCGTTGTGTGCTTTATATCCCCTCGCCAAGGCTCGGGGATATAAAACCCACAACTCGTTTCATAATACATCGTATGAAATGAAACTTCATTTGAGATCCTATATATATAGCACAAAATCGATAATTAAGAAAATCAGAAACCGAAGGCATATAAAATCAGGATAAAACAGCAACCAAAGCAAACAAACACAAACCTCCTCCATATGAAAAGAAGCGAACTCCCGATATGGGAGTGAGACCAGGTGCCCAGGAAGAGTAAGCATCTCCTGTTTGCACAAACACCCGCCGCTTCAATTCGGTAGAACTGTCACATACGGTTATTTCCATTTCGGAAGACATAGAGTACAATCATTGGTTGGATGGTTCAAATTATAATCTACCATTCTGGAGAGTGGGACATCATAGTGTATGACGAGTTCCCCATATCGACCGTAGAACTTCCTCAGTGACGAGGTTAGTCGGTCACAAACATATCCCTGACTGAGAAGCTTATATGAAAGACGTCTAACTCTTAGAACAAAATCCGTATATTTGATACTTTCTCTGGCATAGCGTATCAACTGAGATATGAACACACCATAAGCAGGCGATGAAGGGATGTTGCAACTCAGAAAAGGAAAGTTTGTAATGCTGAAATTGAAGTCGTCACATTTGTCATAGAGTGAGGTGTTCATGTGACCATCAGTGTCGTAGGACAACAGTATGTCCAAATAGGATGCTGAATTATTTGTAGTTTCTTTGACTTTAATCTACGAAGGATAGATATTGCTGAGTAATCCGCGAATTTTGGATTTTGGATTATTGATGGACAACACATCGTCTATGTATCTGTAAGTGAAGTTGAAGTCAGAAGCGAAGTATCTTTTCCCTTCAGAGACCATTTTAATATTGTTGTTTTAGTATGTTTGTTTTTGTAAGTTTGTCTTTTTGGTGTGAGTTTGTCCTTGTTTGTTTGTGTGGTTGTTTACGTAATATACGTCACTTGTTTCAATCTTGTTTATGGGTTCCGTTGCTTTCGCTTCAAGGTTGTCTCGTTGCAGATTTTTTTTCTTTTTTCAATAAGACACAGTTAGAGTGAATACAGCGAAGCATATCGACAAGAAAAATTCTAAACTATACCAATACAAAATGATCTTTAAAACAAACACGTAAGACAAACACATAACAACGGAAGCCTGGTGAGAGCGCTACCATTGAAAATTCCAGAACCAGATTTAGATAGTTCCAATTAATTAGTGAAACATGATTTGAAGGAAATACTAAAATTGAAAACTAATCCAACACCCCGAACAATAGGGTACCATACTGCACTGACTATGGAACGTCATCCAAGATAAAAACACTTTATCCTAGATGGATGTCTCCCTGAAAAGCTTGTCTTAATTATCCATACATCTCCCGTGTCGTGTTCATTTCTTGCTTTGTCACTTATATTGTCTTTGTGGTCGTTGGGTTGATTTCGTTTGATGAAGACTATTGTTACATCCTACATTTTCTTGAAATATTTTGTTTCAGCTAGCTGTATGATAAATTGGTCGAGTATTATTTTACCTTAATAAACTTACCTCTCTGAGAAACAAAATTCAACTATCATCTCGCAAAAATTATAAGCAATACGTTTACAAGCAAGAACGACAACTGCAAATATAAATTTATTGTCGTTAACTATGACAAAACCTACTTTGTAAAAGAAAAGTACGATTCAAAAAATAACTACACTGAAACAGATATTATTCAGATGTTAAATTTTCTGATCGACAACATTTTTGTGGTGTTCGGAGGAAAGATCTTCCAACAAATTATAGGAATTCCAAAGGGAACCAATGGTGCCCCACTCCTTGCAGACATTTTTCTTTACTCGCACGAAGCTTAATTCATTCAATCTTTAGTCTCTGAAGGGAAAAGGTGCTTAGCTTCTGACTGTAACTTCACCTACAAATATATAGAGGATGTGCTGTTCATCAATAATCCAAATTTCGCGGATTACCTCAGCAGAATTTATCCTTCGGAGCTTGCAGTCAAAGAAACTACAGAGATAAATTCAGCTTCCCATTTGGACATAATGCTGTCCTGCGACACTGATTGTCACATTTATACCTCTCTCTATGACAAACGCGACGACTTAAATTTCAGCATCACAAACTTTCCTTTTCTAAGTAGCAACTTCCCTTCATTGACTGTTTATGGCGTGTTGATATTTCAAATGATACGTTATGCAAGAGCAAGTACCAAATACATAGGTTTTGTTCTGAGAGTTAGGCATCTCTCAAATAAGCTTCACAATCAGGGATACGTTTGTGACCGACTAACATCGTCACTGAGGAAGTTCTACGGTCATCTCGTTATACGCTATGATGTCCAATTTGGTAGATGATACTCTTTCTTAACCCATTTGAACCATCAAGCACAGAATATGCTTATGTCCCGAAATGGAAGTAATCGGATGTGACAATTCTACCGAATTGAAGCGACGGGTGTTGTATGCAAGCAGGAGATGCTGACCCTTACTGGGCACCTGGTCTCACTCCAATATTGGGAATTCACTTCTTTTCATGTTGTGGAGGTTTTTGTTTGTTTGCTTTGTTTCCTGTTTCATCCTGATCCTGTGTGCATTCGGTTTATGATTTTCTGAATTATCGATTTTGCACTGTGTATGGATATATGGTCATTATTCATATTTGTCATCTGCATTTTGTAATCCGGATATTCGTATTATTTGCAACTAGCATTGTAATCACAGAAACGGCCAACTACGTTTGGTTATTTTAAAGGTTTGGGTGTGTTGGCCTTAGATCGGTGTGCGAGATAAAATTGGACCTAAATTCAGAATATAGCCAGCACGAATCGACAAGTTTTTTTCAGGGGATTACGGATACTTAACGATCGGTAATCATATTTCAACGCGTTTATCTTAAACGCCTTAAAATTCAATAGCATCATTTAAGAACAGATAAATTTGCAGCATAGCACCAAATATGCATGTTTGGGTACTTAACCCTCGTCAATGATCCTCAATCTGAACAACGGAATATGGCCAAACAGTGTGAAAGTAATTATGTCCAAAATGTACCGAGAGACGTAGTAAGATGGATGGGATATGATGCTATATAACCTGCTTTTCAGAAATTTCGAGAAATTTTGATTACAAAAATCTTCGAATGCGTTTGAAGCGATTAACAGAAGTTGATCGAACTTGGCTACATGTGTCCTCGGGGACTCCTGGTCCACCAGCAGTGACACTTACCAAGTGGCACAAATGTTAAACATCTTCAAATTTAATAGCATCATTTAAGAACAGATAAATTTGCAGCATGGACCAGACATGTACGTTTCGGGTACTTAACCCTCGTCTATGATCTTCATCCTAACAATGTAATATGGCCAAACAGTGTGAAAGTAATTATGTCCAAAAATGTACCGAAAGACGTAGTAAGATGGATGGGATATGATGCTACAGGACCTACTTTTCAGAAATATTAATAACAGAAATTTTCGAATGCGTTTGAAGATCAACAGAAATTGATCGAACTTGGTTACTAGCTTAACTATCAATGAAAACCTCCATACATATGGCCTCGGTGTGCAACGTCTTTGACCTGAAGCATGGATATAAACTCACAACATGGTGCTTGAATTCGAAGCGGATGCAAGTGGAGTTCCTGCTTTATTGTCAATCTTTCAGTTTTGCTTAAAAGATTCAGGCAAAGTCAGTAATCCCCTGAAAACTTAACGATTCGTGCTGGCTATATCCTGAATTTAGGTTCCGCTATTATCAAGTACAGCGATCTGAGGCCAGCACACCCAACCCTTCCAAATAACCAAGGGTCGTTGGCCGTCTGTGCGTTTACTAACGTGGCAGATATAATGGCTGTCCTAACTCGGCACCGATTCCTCGTTGTTGTCTGTGTAGTCTTTTGTGTTTAGTGTTTTGATGTCATCTTTGGTGTTTAATATTCCGTCTTTTTTGTGTCTCTTATCGTGCTTGTTGTCTACTGTGTTTTGTTCTGTAATGTTTTGTAATGTTCAACAAATGTCAAAGAAGATCATCAAATGAAGGAAAAAGCAGAATAAGCAGCTTATAAATGTGCCCAATTTGTTAACTCACCATAACTTTCTCAAACTTTCTGTAGACATGAATATGACAATATACCTCCCTCATTAAAGCTGCATGAACATCAAGAAATTCTACCATCATAGAATTTATAGAGTTATGGTCCTCCCCTTTTGGATGTGTATCAAAAGGTCAATTTCAAAAGTTCAAAAGTCAAAATCACTTCTGATATCTTAAGATCTTATGACAATATCCCAAGCCATTCAAACTTTATGCTAACCAGTAAAGCTTAAGACAGACAATATCCTTGTGTTTAAGATTACTAGAATGTGATAATAAGAAATGTTCCCTTATCTCTTTAAGTATCTTCTTTCATCTTATTTTCCATTATTCTTTCAATAAATCAGCAAGACAGTAAATATCTCTCAAGAATACTTTATTATTATCTTCTAGATTCATTCTTGGATGTATTGTTGTGTAAGGAAAAAAAGTTATACAGTTACTTTGCAGAAACAAAGTATTATGTCATGTAATGCACCGGTCATAACAAACCTACATTAAATGTTGCCCATTGGTCCAAACAAATCATGTGACCACAATGATCCAATGAGGTACACCAATAGATGAGGATGGATGTACAATAAGTTTGATGATGTGTAAAAGGTATGTGCTTTACAAAGAATAGAGTTCCTGAGAAAACACACATAAACAAGATCTTGATATCAGAGCTAAGACTGAGTAATAGATTATGTGCGGATAAAGATGACTAGAGAAAGAAAACATCTGATTGAGGTATACATTAACAAAGAAAATTCCCAAAGTCACAAAATTAAACCCTTTCTTTATGAAAAATAAAAGTTATAAAATAGGCAAAAGTAATGCCTAAATCTTTACACTAATATAATCTTCATACTAATATTTTTGATATTTCATTTTTTTTTCACAAAAGCCCTAGATTTCTTTTTGAATGATAATTATCAGATTTTCCTTTTTACTTCATTGATAATTCTCAGATTTTCCTTTCAATGTCAGAACATTTTCTTTATTATGCTGACATCTTTTACACGAGATTCTATGATAAATATGTGACAAAAGTATGATCCAATTGAAGATAGAATCCTAATAGAACAATAACAAGGAAGTGATATGTTCCCAGACTATATGTAAAGACCTAATTTCTAAGCGTATAGAATTGGTACTAATTGTTCCCTGAATCTGATTGGTCAACAGAAGTGAAGAAGATGGACTCGTTAATGACTTGTGGTCTGTTAAAAAGCTGGGCAAACAAGAAAAATAAGAACATTGATGGGTGAAATAACTTAAAAATTAAACAATTCAATTTTCTTAAAAAAAAATCACTATATACATGCCTTAGTAAATATGAGATCCATATAAAATCAAACCTGTCAGTATGTCAAAGATGCCCTTTATATCATACTAACTATTCAACTACAGAGAAAAATGTAGATTCCAGTACGATGGAAAAAGGTCTATATCTTAACTGCTACATATACCACAAATATCAAAGGAGCTGATAAGATAAGGGCTGTATTTAGCCCTGAATCTCATCAAGTAGTTCTTCTACATAATGATCTGTACACAAGAAAAACTTGATGATTACTCAAATGTAAGGTATTTGGAGATTCCTCATACAACTTTTATTTTGGTAAGCTTATTTCTAGATACTTAAATTACAGTCTAAAGAGTAGGGGGTAGCCATGTTGAAAAGAAGCTAATATCGATCAAAAAACGTTGAAAATTAAGAACAATCCCTCTAATATGGATATCTATAAACTTTAAAACATAGTTATAGTCTAAACAAGATACTAGAAATTAAATTCAAAAGACTGGTCTCAATTTTATCCATAAATTTTAAAATCTTGTGTCTGAAATATGATTGTATTTGGTATTCATTGACTACAAAGTAGGTATTTTACCTCGAAATACACATTGTGTAGAAATAAACTGCACATTCCTCTTTATTTCATTCCAAAATCTTGTGCATTTCATGTGAACATGCTTAGAATAAAAAAATGAATGACTTTATAAGGGGAACAATTAAATTTTGCTTATATTATGGCCTAAAACACAGAGTTGTAAAAATACCCCCACCCTCCCTTTTTCAGTTTTTTGTCTCGGGGGCATCGTTCCCCCCTTAGCTACAGAACCCCACTTTGTCAAAAGATGTGTATTAGTGATATACATCTTCTGTAAAAGTGGCGTTCTGTAGCTGAGGGGGGAACAATGTTTTAAAAAACTTTTCCATTTTCCATTGGTTTCTATAGAAAAAAGACATATTTTCCCCCAAACTTTAGGAAAACTATGCATGATAAATCTTATGCAACTGCTGATTATGATGAAACCAAGAACTGGCATCAATTTTGTGAAAGAATTTTTTTGAAGTTCCCATTTTGAAAATTCCACTTTTTCAGGGCAGATTTTACGCCTTATCTTATCAGCTCCTTAACCTTAATATGAAAGATCAATACTTAATAACTTTAATGGTTCAATAAATGAACTTTTAAACTGTTCATCTAAATACCTCTAATTTGTGCAACCTTCCTTTTCCAGCCTAAACATAAAATTTCCCTATTCTAGGTAAGAAAAAGATCTTTTTGTTAACTGAGTTACCTCCCATTCCCTGTAATCTTGTGATGCTTTCCATTGAATTTCAAACATTCCCAATTTGGAAAATTTTATTCCATAGCTTTTACAAATAATAAACTTAAGTTCTTCAAACCAAAATTTGGAAATAAGTTGAACTTCTGAAAATTTCTTGTAGTCAAATCAAATCAGAATGTATTATTTCGTTGTATGGAGAAGCTTTTTTTCGTCATAAAACTAATCATAAACCTTAACTTATTATAAATAAATAGATTACCGCTCTTGACTATGATCATTCTGAACACAAAATGTAAACAATATGAAATTAACAACAAAGGAAATACTGCATTGTAAATGTCAAGATTTTGATTACGATAAGGACGAAAGTCAAAGCACATCTCAACAAATAAAATACATGCACTGAAGGATGAATAGTTTGTAATTAAAACGATACAATGATAAAATCATAATGTATTTTTCCTGGTACGTAATGCCATTTAATCGTAGGGACACAATGTTGTCGTATTTATATCATTCAAAAAATATACACATATAATAAGCATATCATCCTCTCCTATGTAGGTAAAATGTATACAAAGCACTATGAATTAGGAATGACGACACGTAATAATGAGATGAACTGACAAATTTTACCCTTATGACATATACACTAAATGGTCTCTTTGTTATCAAATAAATACCTTCTTTTCACAAACCATGGGACAAATTCTTTTATACAACCAAATACTAAAGTAGAATTGAGACAACTGTCTTTAGATTAAAAACTGCAGAAACTATGAAATGGTTCATTTGTTATGAGAATAGCTGTTAGACATCTTAAATTTGTACATATTACTGTCATTTCAAGTTTTTTATAAAACAGGTCGTCATGTCTACTAAATTTCCGATTTGAGCAAAACTACAAATACAGATACAAAATGCAACGTATTTACACATACAACATCAATGAATCTTTGGTATTTACTGTAACAGTATATTCATCAACTTAATCATAACCTGCTTTATCTAATCATAATAATAATAAAAATAAAAACACCGTACAGCATAATGGAAAGCTAAATACTGAAAATGTCTAGAGTGATACACGGAGAAGCATAAACTTTCACAAAGCAAATTCATAATTAATCCTGATAACAGTCTAACGGACTGATAATTGGTAATTCTGTAGAATGAATTTTTATTGCATAAATCAACCAACATATTGCACATAGACAACTCAACAGAAACAATCAAAATAAAGAAGTGATGCGGTGAAATGTATCTCTATGCAATTTTTGTTTTTAGAATGTTGTCTTTTTTTTTTTTTAAATCAAGATTTCATCTTTGGAAAATTTTTTTCGTAGACATAAATTTGTTCATCTTTCAAAGAAATCCTCGTGATTATACAGAAACACCATCACTGATGATATTCAAATACAAGGATCGAAGTAAACGTTACATGTCATTGAAAGATCTAATTCATTGAAAACAAGAGAAGCTAACAAATAGAATTAAACAAACAAAATTTAGGTGAGTTTTAAAAGAAGCAAACAAAAACTCAAAAAAAGATAAGCCAACAGTAATAACAACAGAGTAGCACTATTATGATGAAAGAATGAAAAATGAAGAAGTTTTGATTCTCACAAAGAAAGCTAATTCACAAATCACTCATTGTACAACAAAGTTAACATGCTCACACAAGGCGGGCATGTAGTACTAGTCATATTTAAATAAGTCAAGTTTCAGTTAGACTGAATGTAAAAGTCAGCTATAAGTCATGATAATGCTTGTTATATCAGGAACTCAAGGCCTCAGGTATACATGATATACCAGGCTCTCCCTGCTTATTGATGGATAGGTACATATCCTGACTGGGAGACAACCGCCCCTGATTTGGTGAGATCCTCCCCTGATCAGGTGAGATCCTTCCCTCGTCGTGAGAATTGGGCCTTTCCTCCGTTATATATTGTTCCTCCGTTCGTAAGTAATGTTCATTCGGTGACTGCTGTAAGACAACTGCTCTTTCTGCCGCAATATTCTCACTAAACACCTGTTGACCGTCTTCAGAAGCTTCCTCCTTAACAACGCAATCTAGAGAAGAGGATTGTAGGTTGAGGACAACACTGTCACTAGGTGGCGTTGTCCTCATTTCCATGGTAACTGCCATTTGACCATTCCTGAGGAATGCCTCCTCCTCCTCGTAGCTTGCCTCATCTTTGACATCTGGGTAACCATCCCTGTTAAAAATTCAAAATATTTTGTTAAGAGACATAACAAAACCAATTTTTACTAGTTATTTTCTTCAATTCTACAGTATGTACAGTATGTATGTGAGGTTTTCATGTTTGTTCATTTTTCACCTGGTTCTAAGCAAGTAAAAATAAGTCTTGCTATAAAGATGTATGTAAATTAAGAGTAATTTGCTAAATTCAAGATGAAAAATGTATAAGTGGCAAATATCTCCAAACAATGAAGCCTTGTGAACAAATGTGGATCTCCTGTGAACAAATGCAGGTCCCCCAATAAAGTCTAGTGAACATTTATTGATTAACAGAAATGTAATCATCTTTTGTATTTCAAATGAATTCATGCTCTTCTCCATTTCATTGCAAATATTTGTACCTCTCTGTCCTGTGATCTTGCACTTGAACAGTTGAACAGTGCAATACACTTGAGGGTGTTTTGAGGAATTTCCTAAAAAGTTTAATGTCGGTACAGGTGAATGTTTAACTACGATTTCACAGGTGACTCACCACCATAACATTATATCAGGTTGTATATAAATCAATTCTTTATGCACTTCAGACAAACTCTCATGTTTACAGGTAAAACTGCCGACATTAGTAAACAACTATTTCTGTTTTAGTTTCCTTGTCTTGTCATGTTATGATATAAATTTATGTCTTGTATCTTTTAAATGTTTTGATTTGTTGCATAAAAAGTAGAAATAAATAGACACCAAAGTAAAATCACCTGCGTGAAAATGCATTAAGCAGAATGATGAAGTAATAATAAGACAGAAATGGTGCCTGTCAATGACCTGGTAACCTATAAAGAACATAAACTCTATGAATGATGGAGAGAGAGCAATGATTGATCATTTTATACTTATTCTATAGTTTGATGGGAATTTACATGTTTGTATTGCTGATGTGTCCATAATAATCATTTTCACTAAAACTTCAAATTTGCAAGTCACTAAACCACATAATTCTGAACTTTATTTTGTGTGCCAATGCTTCAGTCCCTTAATGAATAATCAGTCAAATAACCGTCTATGTTGTTTGAACAATCAAGGAACATCTCAGCCTGGTATCACTTCAAATTCACTTCAAATTAACATGTCAAAAAATTTTGTTTTATCATTTACAGCTGTGCAGGTCTTAAATAAATAAGGAATGCAATGTCTGTGACACTGCTATTTATACTTAATGAGTGCAATTTTCCATGTCATAAACTCATTAACTCTTCAGGAAGCTAGGTTTTTGTTTTCTTTTTTGTTACATGAATTACAGGTAAATCCGTAAAGTAAGATAGATGATGGACAGAATGCTTCATCACACGCACCTAGAGTTTGACAAATTGAAGACCTTGGACTCATTGGGTTCTTGTTTTTAACACTGTTAGTACAATATTCATTTCTCCTTATGTAGATTTGTTTATGACCACAGCTGACATAATTATAGTGTCAACTTCATTGACCCACTGAACTATATATGGGGGCTCAAGTCTGACCACTTTGTCCAGTTGTCAGTTTCTATGCGGACAATACATTTCTTTTCACCTGTAGACAGGTCAACTGACGGACGTGTAAGAATGTCTCCTTTGATAGGGAAACTGCTGATTTGTTCTCTTTAAATGAGCATTTGAACTAAATTCAAGTTCATGACATATTCAAAAAGTTGACTTTACACTCACTTAGGAGTTCACATGGAAAATCCTGTTTCATATGAACAAACTGAGCTGATCCACCACAAAAAGTGAACTTAACAAATCGTGTATCAATTAAGATGACCCAATATATAATGCACCAAGAATGTGGCCTGATACAATATGTAGAGAAAGGAAGCTAACATCCATTGTACTAAGTAAGAAATGCATTTACTGGAATCACGTACTTGCTGAGAATAGAGATTATCAAGATACAATATACTCACTGAGAAGGTGAAGTGTCCTTATGATAGTCCGAGCTGCTGGTCCTATTGGACTTCATAGACAGGTCCTCCACACCATCCATGGGAACGGTACCGTTACTATAATGATGATTCAGCAAGTTGGCCTGCTCTAACGCCGCCTGAACATAAAAGAAAAACAAAATACTAACAAAATGCCATATACCAAAAATGCCATATACTTAAATGTCATATTCTAAGAACTTTGTATTCTGAAATGTCATATACCAAGAATACTTTATATTGAAATGTCATATAGTTTAATACCAGATATTAGATTTATAACACTAAATTTATAACAAACCGATATGAATGCAGAAATAGACCTTTGCAGACTGGTATTTATTAGCGTTCTTCAGGTTGGTAGAGTGATGTTCTCTTGATCTAAGACCATATGTTTTTGGAATTATAACAATATTTAAGGATCTTACCCTCAGACTGGCGTTAAGATTTTCTCCAAACATTGGGTCAGGGATCATAGGACTCTTTACATCCTTGATGGGCATGTTCCTGTCAAGATGAAAAATACAAATCTGAGGTTGTTGATTTTTGAAAGGGTAAAGAAACATTGATTTTCTTGTAAAAATTTAAATTGTGGAGTTGAATGAAATGAATAAATATGACTTATAATTTAGCTTTGTCGTACATGAATAACATGGAGAAATTGCATTTACGTTCACTATTATTCAATTAATTTTAAACTGTTATATGATATCAAAATACTGCAGCGATAATCAATTCAACTTTATTTTTCACTTTCTTCCTTCATATAAATTGAAATGAGGATTCTTTCTGACACAATTTTCATCAACGCAAAGTTTTGTAGAGTTCAAGAAGTATGTCTTACAAGTGTTGATCACAATCATGATATTTTCGAGGCCTGCCTCTACTGAGATGGCGACGACGTACAAATTCTATATCATCCACCGTCCAATAAGATCCAAAGTCATCCTCATATCTTATAAAACATTTATGCAGTGACAAATTCGTGCGGATTGCATTCTGTGCATTGAGAAGAAGAGAGAAAATTGTGACAGTAAAGTGAATGTAGGTGTATTATAAGTCTACCAGGCCGCCCTGCAGAATCCGTGAAATCATGGGGGAAATTGAAAGAAGATCGGAAACGGTAATTTGAATGCTTTACTAATTTCAAACTGTCTATTCCCAAAAGCTGGTATTAAAGATCAATAAAAGATTTTCTTCCACAATTTTTACGGATTTTGCAACTGTCGCCTGGCAAACATTATACAATTTAATAACTTAACGTACCCGCCTAATTTTTGGGGACGCCTTTTGTAGAATTCTACCTCATCGACAGTCCAAACCGCTCCTTTAACATTCTCAACTCTCATAAAACATTTGTGAAGGCTTAGGTTGTGCCGCACTGCATTCTACACAAAACAAAACAAAAATTTACTACTACCAATCTAAATAACATGCATATATCATCTACAAAAGCAAGGGATTTGTTGATTGATGTACAAGCATTGCACGTGCATCCTAATAAAGGGTAAAATGTAAAAGGAATTAAATAAAGAATAAATAACAGAATACATGCAATTTTTTTTTATATTTACAGCATTTTTTTTTCCATTTTAGAAATAAAAGAAACAAAAAGTTTTGATCTACTGCAGATTTTTTGGCAAATGACAGAATAATGAAGTTTCCTGCTAAGCATTATGTATGAACATGTCTTACAAGAACAGGGTGATAAACAAGGCCATTATTTAAAAAAATTTCAAGATTTTGATTACCAATTATAATTTTTCTACACATTTTGAGAAATCAATCTATATTAAATATCTAAAGTGCCTCTTATTTCATAATCAAACATGACAGTTTGACAGGTGTTTTACAAGTTTCCCTTAAACTCATCAAACTTATGTATATTATGTATACCTTCATTACATTTCATAAACAAGTAAATTATTTGTATCTCGTTTTGGAAACACTATGACATGTAATTTTCATATGACACTATAAACTGGTCAAATTTCATTTCCTTTAGGAATCTGATTTATTTACCTACACATTTGGGGGACATTTTTATTGATATTTAGTTGTCAAAACGGAATCATTATTGACACATCACAGTGATGCAAAATCTGATATGAATAAATTTTACTATGAAATCAATTTTTGATAGCAACCATAAATTTTCTACCTGCAATTTCCAAACTACAGTACCGGAAACCGGGACAATGTACGCCCCACTTTAAGTCATATTCATCAAAATACCAAGTTTTTGTGGAAGTAGATGGCAATTTTATCTAATTGAATCAATAATATTTCAGGAATTTAAACCCTCTCTAAGTGCCTTTTCTTTATGTTTTACTTTTTTTTTACATAAAAATGTGAATACCTTCCAAGTGGCTTCATTTCGTCTGAAGTAAGCAAATGTTGACTGAAACCATTGATAGATTTCATTCAAAGTCAGCTGCTTGTGAGGAGATTCTATGATTGCCTAAAATTAGAAAAACAATAATGTAATTCATCTACGCTTTTTTTTATCTGGTGGTCTGCCTCTGGTGATCCACTACTTCAAAGACACAATACATGTACATTCATTTTTCAACAAATATTGACAAGCATTTGTCAAATTACTTTTTTTTTTTAAATAAATCTAACTGAAAAAATGGTAATATATATCAGTGGTAATATAACTTTAATAAGTCTGGCTTTGTTCTGAAGACAAAACAAAAGCAATTGAACATAAAATTGACAAAAATTATTCTGGTGCGAAGTCTTTTGAGGTATGACTCTGCCCTTTGCAATTTTTTTCATAACCACAAGCTGGTCTACCATAGAGCTTCACGATTTGCTAAAAGTTTGGGGGAAATTCCCCCTTAATCTAGCTTGGTACACATGGATATCTCAATTCAGCTTTATGCAGATTACAGTCTGAACATACCTGTCTAATGAGAGAAGCATAGGTAAAAGGTGGCCTAACGTCTGTACTTTTGTAGAAGTCTCTATTTCTTTGGATTTCTGTAAAATAATTTCATAGTTTGTAAATACAAGAAAAGTCTAAGTTTGAAGATATACTGATTCTGTTTTATTCCCTAGTAAACAATAATTTAAACTTTCTTTGTTTAGATAGGCAAGTATTTTAAAAGAAGAAATGAGGATCACTGTGACTTGTGAAGATGTGAAAATACATGAGTAAACTCCCCTAGTCATGATAAAGAAGAAGAGAGGCAATAAAATATGTTCACCTTCAGAGGTACCAGAGGATATAGGCAAGTTAGACTTGTCAGATACCCTCCTCCTCATAGGACCTCCTCCTCCAGTAGGTGTGGCTGGCTGGGAGGCCTGGGACAGGGGGGTTGGGGGCTTAGACATGGACGGGGGTGGGGCAATCCCCAGGGGCAGAGACATGGGGTTAGACACCAAGGCCACGGGGGTGGGAGGGGCTGAGACAGACGATATGGTAGTCATGCTTGGCTGCAACTTCAGTGGACTGGAAATTATGGAGGCTGGTTTGGGCGGACTGGAAGGAGCTGAATGAAGAGTTGTCATGGAAACAGGTGATACAGGAGATGACATTTTCTGGGAAACCAATTTCTGAAATAAAGTCAAACAATGATTACTGTATTATCTCTTTATATCAACTGGTAATATAATATTTCCTGCAGTTGTGTTTCTGTTTATAGTAATGAATCGATAAATCAATACTAATTATTGAGATCTGTTTAGCACATGCAAGGAAGTATTTGTAACCAATGAGATATATATTACAACGTTGTATCAGATGGTACCTGAGCAGTGGACGTGTCCAAGGTAGGATCTGCAGGTTTCTTCATGTGAAGATGGAGCATCATGCCTTGTAAGAGATCACGTTCCCTCGTCAGCTAAAACAGAAACAAAATCGACCGATATAGCTATGTAGGCATGACAATTCTCAGATTTCAGACTTTTGCAGCTCAGTATGTTTTGTGTGATTTTTACAGTAATAACTATGCATTCTCACAAACTAAGATGAGTGGGCTGGTTAATGACAGTATACAAATATCTATATTAATATCAGTGAATACACGAGGAAAGTCAAGTATCGGATTCTGATCCTTATCAGGCACTATAACGCTGAATTAAGTCTTCATGCGCAATTATAATAAGAATACGGATAAGGTTCCATTCTTCTAACATATATTTTTGTTACCATGGACGGCTTATAAACACATCTTTATGTTGCTTGCTGTTTAAACAAAAGATTGCCGATTTGGTTAACCAAACTGCAACGGAAGCTCATCTTATTTTAGAGACTGTTTTATCATGAAAGTTCAATATTCTCATATCGTCAATTTGGGTATTTTGCACTTGCGATGTAAAGTCACAGTGGACATTTACTGACCACTTTGTAGCTATATGCGAGACCAGGTGACTTGATGAAACGGCATCTCTTGCTTTCCATGCCGCACAAAGACACAGTCGGTATTTTCAGAGAATTTTGTATAAGGAAAAATTCCTATTATAGAATTTATTTTTGAACTCGCTTTGGGTTACTAAGTCATTAGAGCGGAAAACGTTCTCTGATTTGATTTATGTCAGATCAGCATTTTACCTCTATGATCCATTATCTATTGACACTTTGACAAGGTCTCATTAAAATCGTGTCGGGAGATTGTTTTGTTTTTATTTTATTTTTCTTGACACTTTAAGTGAAATGTTGACTATGAGAGACGTTGAGCACGCCCTACCTTCTCTATGTAGGCACATCACGTGGACTTCATCACGAATACCTTTATTTCTAACATGCGGAAAAGTAACTTTAGAACAACTAAAAACTGAAATGTCATACGGCAGATTATCTATGTTATGTGTACGTATATTCTAATGCTTCTTCGGGAAATGATGTAAAAATTGAGAAAATGTTCGATTGAACGCTTACCCTCGAACAAGTTCTGTTCATTTGCATAGAAGAAAAATAAGATTATTCACTTCTTTATTTTTTGATCGCAGCCGAATAAATTAAGACATAAAAGACTAAGTCGCACCGATTTACCGTGTTACGTCGCCTACGAACAAAACACGTTATGACTAAATAGGATAAAGTATGTTTTGCCCGAGAAAATAGATGGGAAAAAACTGAAGCGAATTTATAGACACGTGTCTCTTTTATTGTCATGGTACTGGCGGGCTTATGAAGATGAAAGGACAAGTTTCCAGAAAAGGCAGTCGATCGATGGCGTAAATACAGATTATTTTTGTTGGTACACAAATCTGCAGCCTAGAACAATCTCCATACCGCCTACCTATATCCGGTGAGGGGGCTCTGTAGAACAATGACACTCTAACCTACTAACCTAGTCTGTATAAGGAGAAAACCGATATCTTGCCGTTTTATAATTGTTTTCCTTTTATGATCATTGGTAATTTTAGTAAGCACTCCTTTCGCTCCTTTCTGTACTTGGTAACTGGCGATACTTTATGAATGACAAATTTCCTTCTCAACATTTGTAAAAAAAAAAACTTGAAAATAAATGGTCTACATTCTAACTTACATGAATGAAATTTATATTTCATCTGAAAAGTCGTCATTCGGGCAAACAGGCAGATCACCGACTAACCGATAGAGAGACAGGCAGATCACCGACTAACCGATTAAGAGACAGACAGATCAACTGACGGACAAGATAGAAAGGGGCGTTTTAGATAACTCATATGTTATATAGTACGCTAGCTGAATTCATGAATGGAACGTTAGGTAGTCTGAAGGGCATGTGGATGGGGTGAATATGAATAAGTAAAACTTAAGAATACATCTTTCTTCCTGTTATAAAATTGAAACAAATACTACTTAATAAAAGTCAGGAAACGCGCGCACTCGAATGATAATTTTCATAAGATAACAACAAAGCGTAAACACTTGAAAAATATAATATTTATATGAAAACAGAAACAAATACTGTAGTACAATACTTAGATGTTATAACTCAGGTTTTGTTATTTTCAAGTTGACCTTGCTATAAGTATAATTATGTTAAATACTAGTGTTGAGGACATATATAAAATTCTGCATAAATGTATGAAACAGGAGAAACATGAACCCAGAGAGTTTTGAAATGGTATTTTGGTATAATTCCTTACCTGGATCTCCAACTGACTAACAACCTGCATCTGTACTCGCGCCTGCGCAGTGCTCCTGTCATCTAGCTGATGTTCAATATTCAAATGTCTGAAAATAGAAACATTTAAAATGTACATGTACGTAAGGGGAATTACTGTGAATCGTAAAATATGAAGTCATCAATTTTTAAAAGAGTGGTAGGTGGGGTTGGTATTGAGTACTGACTTGTGGAAAGCTGCCTGGTCTTCACATGGTGTGTCACATCCGGGCCATTTACACACACCGTGTCTAAAAAGGATGGCGTTCTTCCTCTCAGCGTTGTCTACGTCAACAGCTACTGGCGGCTGACCAATTAACCCTGCCAAAAATAAAGTACTACCATTAATGAAGTTTTATTTATGGTCACAAAAATGTTTTTTTTTTCTTTTCAGTGAATCGTCTCATGCCATGATGACCATGCCTCAGAGTCATCTGAAATACTTGTGTTTTAAAGTTAGTTCTAGGAGAATCACAGAAACTACTTCTTCTTATGCTACATATGTATTACTATATAGATACTAGTACATCATTAATGCTTTATCTATAAACGCAGTGCAACGTGAAGTTCAAACTAATTCTGAGAGCACTCGGTGATATGAAAATAAGATATAAGAAACCAAGACAAAAACTCCTTTTCGTTTCATCATGATCATTGGACTTACCGGCAGGAAGATAATTAGAGTTAAGCCCGTTGGTCCATGCGGAGGGTGCCTGGGTACTGGGGGTGGATACAGTACTACCCAGTCCGTTAAAGCCGCCTTTCACGCCGTTCTCTGGATCCGCCCCTGACTGAGACGCCACCTCCTTCCAAAGCTGCTGTAACTCAGGATGCAGCATCATCCCTGTGAAAATAGGGCGTGGCATGTAAAACATAGCGGAGGGTAGCAAATCCCCGGGAAACGTCAGCAACATGCACACTGAATTCAGTTATAAACGTAAACAAATAAGATCCCGGCTTATTAACAGAATTTAATGAGAAGCGAGCTAACAAAGAACATGGTCGTGAAATTATAAACCACACGGATCGGTACAGGGTAGAATTCTCATGTAATATGTTCCAGTGTAGTTTATAACAATAAGCTAAACAATGGTACGTATAATCTATAAACACGAGTAAACAACGGCATTGTGACAAACAAAACAAAATTGGAAATGATTGCCCGCGGCCGCAATGTAAACCCCAACACAAACAAAGTTCTGCTCCATAGGTAATGTAATTGTAGAAAGTCGATATGGAGCGAGCTATCAAGGTCACAAACAAATAAACAACACCTAAATGACCCGCTTCATAATGGTCTTAATACCATTCAGCATTTTTTTCTCCATGGTGACTTTAATATTTCGGATGAGTTTGTTCAAACCTCTTTACGTAATATCGATTTGTCTAATAATTTTCTGAGATAAACCGAACCATTGAATGTCTATGTTTCAAGCAAAAAAAAAAAAAAAAAAAAAAAAACCCACATTTTATGGGTATATTAATACATCAAGTTACCTTCGGATTTTACTGGATTATTTTTTTCAAATGTGTTAACAATATCCAAGTTTCGCATGGGCGACAAAAGACTGCGCTATGATGCAAATTTCTAGGGAAACAGAAGGCAACGTTTCCCTCGAGAAGAAATACCATGCCTACTGCAATGACAGTAAGAATCTTCCCAACAAACAAGGCCATTAGCCGCTGGCAGCTCAATTTTGTAAACAAACAACTAGGCCACCCTAGATCGATGTAAACAAAGCCAGATATAAATAACACAAGTTTTATCAGTTCTCGAGCAAAAGGAAATATACAATCAACGGGCGCTAATTCTGTCGGGTTGGAAAAATAATCAGTTCATGTGGGATCGAATTGTCTATAACTGCTTGAAAAAATGTGCTATCGATTTTTGGCTGTAGTTATCGGGCAATGTTTATATAGTATTGCAATTTATCTTTTCCCCCATTCATAATTATGTTTACTGTATATGATTTATTCACAAGACTTATAATTCGTGTTATTTCGTTTGTTAGAATTTTTGCGTACAGATCCATCTGGCGTCATCGTTACTGTAGACGAAGAATTTTATTATCAAAAATAAATTATTAAAAGATTCGCAGGTCCAACAGTGCGACTTTTAAATGCTTTACAGGCTTTTCCTTAAGCATGCATTATGAGTATTAATACTGAAATTCGTTCTTAAACTGGGTAAATATCAAAGGTTGTTGAACCAAAAATCTGAGAATTTTTCCTGTGCATTAATGCAGCATAATCGTACGATAACTTTCATGTGACAAATACAGACCAAATATTTTAAAGAACGGATATGCAAAACAGGCAATAACTTCATCTGTTAGTTTTCATGGTGGACTTCTATGCATAACATCTTATGTGAAACCACTAATAAACTTTCCGAAAAAAAAACACTCATCACCAAACATTTTATTGAGCATTGGAAATGCAGTATAATTGTTTACGTTAAGAGACAATATAAATAATGGCTAGAACCCTAGCTATCCTCACCCTCCCATAAATTCCAAAGTATCGACATGATAAAGCCAAATCATTACTATTTTACTCCGTAACTCTATAGGACCGCATCATAGATTGTATAATATTTCACTTCTTTATTGCACATTTTCATATCTATCAGATCTGTTGGCCTCTCTCGATTCAAGAAACAATTTTCGCGGGAACAGGTTACAAAAATCAGCTAACTTGTACACAAGACATCTGATCTAGTTATTTTTTTCACTCTCAAATTTTTTAGTGTTCAGTAACAGAAAACCGACAGCGTCTAGATTTGATATGCAAGGATTAGGTGAAGCGTGTTGTTTTGTATCTTTTGTAAACAAGTATGTCAGGAATTGCAGTGTAACAATTCAATGCATCCATGACCAAGTCTACATTACTTATGATGTATCATTTAACCTATTTAAGGAAACCCAAAAGGATTGTCATTTCCATGCTGAATGCATCACATGATGGAGAGATAAACTAAAAGCCTGTCGCTGATCGGTTATGTACAAAATAACAATAAACTGATTGGACAGACCGGGAGATTGAGGAGGAAGATGTCTGAAATTATTTTCCTGTAAACCACTCCTTGTTTGATGTGATTTCTTCCCTTTCCACACTCTGTGTCTACAAATGTATTTTCAGCACTTTTTAAAATCAAATATATCATATGACAATGGATGAGCTAGATATAGATCCACGTATAAAGCTGTAAATGACTCCAACGTCAATGAACTTTGAAGAATATGAAACCAGTGTTCAAGGAGCATTATATTAAAGAATAGGAAGTGACGATCAAGAACCTTGAAAAAGTGTACATTCAAGGACACACAGATTGTACTTGCAAAGAGCTTTTATTTAGTATCATGAAGTTTGAACCTGACCTTGTACTTTTACAACTTTAAAAAGGAGCGTTGGTGAAACACGAATGCCCCGATAGGTATTTTTTAGTGTAAACATTTCCAAGTCTGTAAAGTTGGTCAAACTCCGAGGTCAAGACTTTTTATACCAATAGTTATTGTCACAATTATGAACATGAAACACAAATATGAACAAGGTTAATTTTTCAAAAGTCTATGTAAGTTAAACGCTAAAATTAAGGTCAAATTTTTGGTACCCAAGGAAAGGTCTTAATGCTACCACCATTACCGTTCAAAAGTACTGATCAAGGTAAATTTTTTTAAAGTACGTCAAATTCAGAGTTCAAGATGATGAGGTAAAATATGTTGATACCAAAGGAAAGGTCTTGTAATCGGGAATACGCATGTAGAACAAGAAAGCCCCATCACTAATCATTAAAAAAATATGGGTAATAGTCAATAGGTTAAAGTTTTTGTTGTTAACGACCTTCCCATATCACATTGTAACTGTTCAGTGTATGTAACTCACCTTGTTGCATTCCGAAAGGGGAGACAAGACAGGCCAGTAAGTACTGCCTCTGTTGTAGCTGGATCTGTTGTATTTGTTGTATGAGTTGTTGTTGTTGTACGGAGAGTTGCTGGAGTTGCTGCTGTGCTTTGCTGCCCTTTGACTTATCTTGTTGCTGCATGAGCTGTGATTGTTGGATAACGTTCATCTGTAACTGCTCATTTAACTCCTGTAACATTTGTTCATGAAGCTTCTGTTGTTGCTGGAAAAGAAAACGATTGAGATAGAATAATACACAACGACATACAGGGAATCTACACAACATACAGGGAATCAACACAATGTAATGGGAATTTACACAATATACTGTATATATCTCACTGTACAACAACAACAACAACAACAACAACAAGACAACAGAAAAATCTTTCTCACAACTTCTTACATAAAAGCCCACGACAGATATATCTATAAATTCTATTGTAAGACAACAAAACACAGAATAAATAACCCTAGAAACCAATATCTCATTGTGTAACAACAAATAACAACATCTCACTGTATAACAACAAATCCCAATCTTGCTACTAAAAACTGAGGTTTAAGGTAGTGTACTTCTCGCAGACTTTAGTTGAAATATCTCCGCCTTTCTGTCATCAAAAATTAACGAAGATTTGTTCCCGGTAAAGTTAGTTCAACGAGGACATTTGTTTATTTTCTGTGAATGTAACTAGTGACGTATAACATGTAATTTTGTATGTGTTTACTTTTTTGCGGAATTTCATTATTTAAAGTCTTCATAGAAAATATTCAAAACGATTTATACTTTACGTCTTATTCTTTCATAGTGTCACTTTATGAAATCAATTTTGAATTTTAGCTCAATATATGCATCTGCCTTAACATACTTTGATCATTTTGAGCAATTGTAGTCAAACCGTTGTAAACTACAAGAGAAAGTGAATACCATTGCTGCATCGCTTTATAAATAGTAAAGAAACAGTGACACGATTGTGTAGAGTCGTCCGATGATTATATTCCATCGATCAGACAGGAGGTCAAAATAAACAAAACAGACAACATAAATCAACCACTTGTTTTAACACGAACTCAATTTAGAAACATTATTTATTAAGTCCGCCCAAAAATAAAAACCGTCAAAAAGCAATAAAAGAAAAGCTCTTCCTGTTTTACCTGTAATGTATGTAAATATTGACATTTTACTCACACCAATACTTTAAATAAACAATGATGTATTTCAAATATGCAATCTGCATAAATGATAAGGTAAGAAGTAACAGGAGCGAAACCAAAGTAATGTACGAGCTAACAGAGGACAAGCGAGACCACTTCCTTCATTGCCGAATTTACGCATTTTAGCGCTTAAAAATGTGACATTACTAATATGATCGAAAGTGTATATAAAATCCATTTTGTTTTTTAATTTATTTTTCTTTATTTTCCCCATTTTTTTTTTGGACAAGAGTCCTACAAACATGCGGAACTGTACATAAGCATTAAGTAAAGCTGTTTATCATGGTCTTGCATTTCTTAGTGACAAGCATGAGTCTACAGAGACGTAACATTAATAATTTTTATATATGCTGATGACATACTTTATATTAATGTACAAAAGCGCATCTGTCTGCCCTATATAATGCCCTTGGTTATTTTCAACTTTATACCTGCTATATTTGTCAACAAGGTATCGCTGACAAGGAACATTTAATGAGACATGTAATTTAAGTTTCACCTCTCCATTTTGAATTCTCACAGCGCTTCCTTTTAGTTTATTTTCAGTTGATGGAGCACTTTTTTTCTAAGACATGAAAATAACATCTTCATTCAGTAATATCATCATCTTTTGACAACTTAAAATCTGAAATGATCCTTTGCGACTGCAATTGAAGGGGTGAAGGGGATGGTTTGACTAGAACAAAGGAAAGGGTACAGCATCCTACTACATGCAAGAGAGTCTAGTCGGGGGGGGGGGGATCTAAATCTATGACGATAGTGAAAAAACTCAGTCTCTAAGGGCTGTGAGGTTTCAAATTGATAGTCCTGTGATAGCCTCGCTCCTTTTACATGTATATCTATCGTATCCTACAAAGGTTTTGATTCTATTAACGTTAGATAGATACTTTCTGAATATCGTTCATGCAATGGAACTCATCGCCTTTGATCCGGATTACCATTAGAAACAGAAATTGTTCTGAACTGGTGGTAAGTATCAAAGGGGCGTGAAAATGCAAAAATGCATTAAAATACATAAACAAGATAAGCAACGAGGGACATGGATACATGCAGTTACAAAAGTCCAACATCAGCAAAATGTATGCAGACGTCTCAGGTCATCGGCACGTGAATTTCACACGGAAAGTTTATCTTTTTACGGCGAGCTGTCGGCACTTTGTTTATAGTGGCCAGGGGGCAGCAGACGACAAATAACACCTAGTTATAAACCAATCTAACGACAACGTAATAAACATGGCTACCGGTGCTGGACCTGACAGGTCAAAGTGGCCATGTACTGATGCATTTCACACCTTGTACGTCTAGGCGTGCGCAATTTTATGTTACAAACGTCTTTGTCCAATAATACTAACATTCACCGATCAAAAATATGTGTGTCTTGACAACAGCAACGATGTTGTACTATTTGTTGACTAAATAAAACTTGCTTTCTTTGATACAGCTCAGAACAATGGCACGATTCACTTAAAACGGGAAAAAGACAAGATGGTTCAGACGTTCCTTGAATGTAATCATGGTAATCTTTAATATCTGCATAAGTATTTCAATTTCTACATTTTTTTTTTTACAATGAACCACGTTTATTTCCGGATCATATTTCGAAATAGATAAATCGATCAAATAATCTTAAAAAAAATCCCATAAACCCAGACTGAGTGATAACATATCGTTGTTTGTTAATTTTCTTTGTTCCTGTTTTTGCTCTGATTCTCTCTCAATAAATTTAAATATAATCGAATATATCTCTAACCTCCAATTTGTGTTAAATTGCTGATCCATGCAAACGTAGTTTTTGTAAAGTGACAAACAGTTGTTATTTACGTTACAAAAATTGTCATGTATGACATTATATGTGACAGAAAGCTACACAATTTATTACAGTTCATGTTTTCCTCTTAGTATTTTTACTTTGTATCAGTTTTATAGCAAAAATATGTGAAGTTCATACAAAAAAGCTTAAATACATGCATTTTCAAATAAAATAACCTTGTTTCGCTAAGTTTTCCTGTTAATAGTTCATTTCATAGAGTAATTAATTTATGAACTGAATATGTGTAATTTGCAATAAGTTGACCATTTCCAATTCCAGATTTACAAAGTCCTGGATTTTCTCCGTATCTTATTTCAAGTATATCACACTATATGTTACTCATTCAATCTATTTACTTTTTACTTAATTATTTTCTATTTTTTTTGGTCGAATGAGTAAATGATTCTGTATATACAGTTTCAGTTCTGATCTGTAATAGGAAATTATGATAATGCCAAATATTCCCAAGTTCAGCTTTTTAACTTTTTAAAAAACGATTATATATGAAGAACTATTACTGGAGCAGACAGTTCGGATTGAAATAGACAGTTCGGCAAGAGGTAGTAGGCTCGATACTCGTACATGGCACGATTATTTGATTAAAAAAAGATAAGAATGGATGCAAAAGATTTAGTTTTGTGTTTGGAAAATAAAAGTAGTATTAATAGTCATTTATGATTTGACTGGGACCAAATGTACTTTATAATCCTTAATACCCATTCTCTGTAAGCACCAAAAAAATTTTGGAAACGCATGTTCTCCTATTTTCACGAAATTTCATATATGGGTAGGGATGAAAGCAAGAAATGAAAAATAATCTAAATTTTCTTGCCAAGTGACTTGGTTGCCATGATAACCAACTCAAAAGATATAATAATTGGTGTTAAAAGAAAGGAGGGGATCTCCAACAACACTAGGTTGCAGCACCCACATTAAGTTTCTTGTGTACACTTGATACTAGTATATGATATATACATGCTTGTGAGTTATTGATTGTAGCTTTTTGTACTACAGAAAAACCTTATTATTCCGTACCCGATGTTTCTTGGGTACATTCGGCCGTGTTATACAAAATGTAGATTGTAGATACAGAAAAACCTTGTTTTTCCGTACCAAACATTTCTTGTGTGCTTAAGTAAATGATTAACCACATGTTTTCATGTTATTGTAGCTAAACCTAATTATTCCGTACCTGATGTTGAAGCATGGTTTGATGCTGTAAAAGCTGCTGTATCTGGGGTGTGGTCAGACCCTGCCCCTGCATCATTTGTTGTACATGCTGCTGTAATAGCCCTTGCTGAGCCGCCATCATCATCAGTGGCTGGGGCGGACTCCCTAGCTCAACAGCACTGTTACATTTTGTTTTTCTCTTAGCCGCCACGCCGTTAGAGGGCGCTCCAGGAGAAGTTTCATTTGTAGGGGGCACTTTGGAACCATTTGGAGACGAAGGAGCTACATCCTGTAGAATAGATAATTTCTTACTAATAGTTCTTGTAAAAAATATAGAGAACCAATTTGGTTTCGATTTCTATTACCACCAATAAATGATTATGATTTTTTTTACTATGTAAGAGTCTATGACACAGAATGATACAGACTGTCCGTTAACAACATGATCATCATCCTACCTGTGCACTCTCCAGGTCACCATTCTGTGATATTTCTCCGTTCATCATATGTTCTGATACTACATCTTTTGTCGTGGACAAGTTTATTACACCAGCTTCACTCCGCTCCATTATTCCATGACTCTGCAATGAATTTATATAGGATGCCATTATGTTACTATAGGACACAAAGAAATTCGACATCACCATCATTTGTATATATTTTCCATTGAATATATTTTCCATTGAGAGATTTCAATTTTTTTTTCTCTGTACAGACCATTGCTACCGTTCGTGTCTCATTCCCTACCTGTGATATTGTTTAACAAGTCAGAATACGTTGAAAGATCAACTTAAAATAGAGGCATGTTAAAAGGAGACTCCGTATTTGGTGAAAGAACAGTCAAAAACAGAGCAAACAAGAACATTACAATGTAAAGAAGGAGTTGTTTAGTAATCATACATGTTGATATAAACAAGAAACTCTTGGTAAGATTTGATAATCGTGTTTAGTACAGGAAGCGCGTCTCGCTGACTCTGGTCTGTTTACCACACTAAAAACATGCAATTCTGCAAAAAAATGCCTGCAGCATTAACACGAATCTTTAGTTAAATCAACAATTTACAGAACAAAACACCGGTTGATTTAACAGAATGCTTCGCCACATCTTGCATGGCAAGAGTAAAACAAGGGTCAGTCATATAAAATTCTAGGCAGGACTAAAGCGCTCAACATCATTAGAAACTTTGAAAATGACGAAGACATTTGTTAAATGGGTAAAAATGGTAGTAAAATGTCCTTAAAAACAACAAGTTTCTCTGTAAGAAGGAGAGCGAAGATGTCACTCAATAAAAGTTGGTGACAGGCAGAAAGTTTTCGTTTGTTCCTCGTATTCATTTGTTAGAATTCTCCCATTGAAACATTTCCCTTGTTGGCAAAAGAACGCAAAACTAAAGTCCAGTTTGTCGAAAAATAAAATCTATTTTGATAGATAAAGTACGTGGCATTCCAAGTCTGATACGTTGAGGATGCCCACACATGACGACATTGCCGTGGACATAACACACACAAACACACACACCCTCATACACATTAGACGAGCAGCCCGTAAAACTACCAAAATCATGTCAAAACAACCAACAAACAAAACACCATCGATTCATGAAGAACAATACATTTAAAAGAAGTAGAACAATGGCTTCATTGTACGGACTGAAAAGGAAATTAACTGTACATAGCACTACCTAACCAGAACAAGAAACAAACAATTCAATATTGAAATAAACAAGCAACATTCTGGCACTCGTAATGGTATATTGGATAACAATCCTACATATTGATACTGAAATAGAAATCGTCATGTTTGCAATGTAAGAAATGAAAAGTGTTCAAACGACCATGTCCAAATGCGAAGATGATATACTCATAAATGATGATTGCCTGCTGTGTACGAAAGTATTTTACACTCTGTAATTAATTCTCGTTGTTTATTTTACTCCAAGTTCTCCGTGCGTATACCAATCATCTATGTCTACGAAGTAACCGAATGTCCATTTAGAGAGCAAAGAGTCCAGAAATCCATCTTTACTCACATTAAGAATAATTCGACGAGGCAATGGGCACAATTTGTACCCACTGGGACGCCAATGATTCGTTAGAAATGCATCGGCGGAAAATACTTGATTAGATGCATACATGAACAACGATCTTACTGTGGAAGCTTACTTAGTTCGCCAAAATGCGGAATGAACGACATCACAATGAAGTGAAATTCTTTTAAAGTTTATACCAGGAATAGAAGAATCTTTAATTAATAATCAATATTCACGATGAAATGAGAAGTGTTTTATACGCTACTGTTTGCAATATTGTAGCTCATTTAATTGAATATCGAATTTGTTCCATGTACTTTACTTTCAAGCAAGATAAAGCGTTACATCTTTGTTAGTTTTTAAGATATATCACCTTTGTTAGTCTGTAAGAGTATGACCCTGTACTATTTGGTCAAAGTAAAAATGTCTAGCAATGCAAATAATAGCAAACTTTGACGTGTAATTAAAATCATTAGATTAATAAGGTATTTATGATTTAAAGAACGTTTTAATATAACTTTTGAAATCTAAGGAATGAACTGGGGCGTACTAATTCCTATACCGAGTCAGTTTACCGTTTCCAAAGTCTAAACACCTCCTCTGTGATTTTGTGTATTGAACAACATTGTTTTTGTTTACCAAAGCCTTATACTTTAAACCGACCTTAAACAGGATCACAAATAGATAGAGATATAACATGACAATCACACCTGAATTATTAGTTCTTCATTGTTTAGAACTTATGACAATTATCTTCAATATCTAACAACAAAGGTAGATACACATCTCATATTAATTAACATAAAAGGAATATATAAGAGATTGGCTTGATCACTACCTTATAATATAATCCTGGCATACATCTAACTGCAGTGTATAAAGTATATATAAAGTCAGCACTTTTAATCGGACTGGTATCTTTATATAGACATTCCAATGACACATTTTAATATGTTCATATACTAATGAAAGTAATGATACTTATTAGTGTCAGGGTACAAATACACAAAAAAAAAATGTATGTTCTTTTAACTTGAAAATGTGCTTCTGTTGCAAAGTTTGATAACATATTTTTTGTGTTTCAGCTTGTTAATTCTCATTTGGATAAGAAGTTACTTGGCAATTGAAAGATATGAAGACTTTTAAAACACACAAAACCTCCCCTCCTTTCATGAACAAAATATTGACTTTCCATTGTGACTTTTCTGATAAATATTTTTCAATGCCATACAGGGAAGTTTCAACCAAGATCATGTGAAATATTATTCACATCAATGAACGGATTGTAAACTTACGAATATGATCCTGACAGGATTAACGGACAAACTCATAGATAGGATAGACTCTGCTAAAAATGCTAAGGGTATCATTCGAATTGGTGACATAACTGACTTTTATAGGTCATCCTTCCTGTGAAATGTCTATTTCAAATAGACGAGTCTAAAAGGTCAAAGAAGGAACAGAAAGTGAGTGGTTGAGTGTTAATCATACATGGAAAGGCTAAGAAGTAACGGTCTGTGATAGGTCCCTTTTTGCTTCTACTCGCTGATTCACCTTGTAAATGTGATAATTAGCACACCATGTACTAGGTCATAGCAGTCTAGGAGGTAAAATAGGTCTACATTGGCTGTGATGAGAAATTCATTAGGTTGTAAATAGGGCGTTTATCACTTTCAAACATATAAGAAAATTCGAAATCTAATTCGACAAAAAAGATTTTTTTTCTTTCATGGCGAAAAAAAAAGGCTTTCAAATAATTAGAAGCTAGAAAGGTCCTTTGATTATTCTGGTTGACATTGACCTTTGATCAATGTGACTGTCGTAAGGAATTCTCATTCGATCATTGTCAATTTCGGTGTACAGTATCATCAACATAGGTCTTTAAGTATCTGAGTTATGTTACAGAAACAAACTTTCTATAATACCAATATTGAACTAGACCTTTGTTGTCTTTATAAAAAAAAATGATAGGGGTCATACATGTACCTTGGCTATGATAACAATTATCAATGCAGGCGAAAAATTCATCGAGTTATTTTGATTTGAATATAAAATAATGGATGATATATTGATAAGCCAAGTTCTAGGTCACAAGGGTTTTTTTTACGGAAATAAGACAAAATATTTGTAAAACGTATTTTCCCGCTGTAACAGCTTACAATCAGTTACAAGAATAATGACCTTGACCTATTGACCCTAAATCAAAATCCAGTGTCTCCCCTTCAGTTCTGCGTGAATACATCATAATTTGATTTGAATAAATCATACAGATGTTATCATCTTAAATCCACATTTGAAGTCTGTTTCTCCTAACAATGACTTTTGACCCCAAGATTTCCCCTTGTTTCAGAATCAAAATTTGGCTTGGATGGTGAAATTATTCTTCTAAGAGTATTTTTCCTGACAGTGACCTTGGCCTTTGACCTAGTGACCTCAAAACTAATAGTCTTCTTCCCCTCATGATAAGTAAGCAGTATTGTAAGTATTTTTTCTATCCGTAACCTTGACATTTGACCTACTGACCCCTAAATAAAAAAAAAAAAAAAAAAACAGCTAAGACTTCTTTCCCATTTGGTAATTAAGCATACTAGTATATAAAAAGGAGCTGCTATGAATATGATAAGGGTTTGATTTAGTTCTGAAATCACTCGATTATTTCTCGTGTGCTTTCCTTCCAATTTAGAAAAAAGTTGGTCAGGGTAAAAATATAAAGTATAATAAGATTCCTAGTATGTAATTTGATGAAAGATGTAATGTAATAATTAAGTGTTGAAGAGGTAGGGCTACTATGACGGAAAACGTATGCATTATTTTACTCAAATTTGATGTTTACTATGCTTCTGCAACTTTTCATTTTAAAATTGGGAAATAGAAATTGATTTTGAGGTTATTTCATCAATGTAATCGGCAAACTTTGCATTCCGGAAAATGGTTTTATTTCGTTCTTTTCGGCCTCTTGTGCAGCTTTCTGGCGCCTCCTATGGATAGGTGAAAGGATTCTAGAGTTAACATATAGAAACTGAAATTGTGACTTAATGACGGACGAACGGAATGACAGCATAACGGACAAAGACGACTCTTATTGCCGCACCATTACATGGCGGGGACATGAAAAGGAAGTATTTCATGCGGAAACCTCATTTTAAAATATTGAAGCCATATCATGTCTATCACATACGAGTCTGACTTTCAAACGAGTCTGACTTTCAAACAAACATACAAACAATCCGTCTGGGAAAGCATACCTCATTTTCCGATAAAATTTGAGCAAATAATGTGTCAACTTGATGCAAAGAAGTGGAGCAATTGTCAATATTTACGTAAACAAAAATCTAGTATAATTAGTAAACTAAATAACATTGTCATTAGTGTTCATAAGAACAATAAATAAATAAATAAATAAATAAATAAATAAATAAATAAATAAATAAATAAATAAATAAATAAATAAATAAACATTAAGTGAACTAAAGATATTTTTTAAATTCAACGATCGCAAGAAAAAAAAAACTCCTGAAAGAAAACTATAATTACTTACCCGCGGTGGGGAAGGGGGACCACTCAGATTTCTAGAAGAGGGGTACTTCAGTTTCCCGCATGATTGTTCCGGTGAGAAGGGTGATACCGGACTAGTAGAATGTGAGCTTCCACTGTTACTAAGGATATCTCGTCGACGATAGAAGTACTCAGAAGGACTTATAGGGGACTGTTCTTTGACGGAATTCCTTACATGCGGGCTGGTGACATCTAGTTCTAACATCGCCCCTGGGTAGGAGGAACCTTTCTTTTCTGTTAAATCCCTCCGATTCCTCACATCCCCTTTGTGATTAACGTCATATAACTTTCTTTCTCTGTCATATAAATCTGAGATGCCATTATGATGGAGAAGTTTGTGTGAGAATTCCGGGTGATACTTTGGAAACATTTTTGGATCGTCCTTCCTGTCTTTCCATACACTGTGTTCCATGAGGTCCATTCGTCCGTCGTATACTCCGTTCGGTGGAGTTCGCATGAAGAATGGCGGAGGGAAGGATGAGTAGAAAGGCGATATGTCCCTGGAGTCAAATCTGCTCATTTCATACCTGTTCATCATGTCTATTTCAGGATTACTCCGTCCTACCAATATGCTCATCGTCGGTTCACCAACTTTTAATAGACACTAATAGCACGGAGAGAGATAAACTTTCTTCTACTATCAGTGAGACAATTAGTTCTTTACAGCATAACAATGCATTAAATCAATTCTACCAACAAACCACAAATTAAACAGGAAGAAATAATTTCGATTCTCCACTTTATTCAACTTATAAACTAAGTCATTAGATGCAGGAAGCCAGAAGATTCTTGCTTCTCACAATGGAAGGAAGAGCGGTGTTAGTTACAATTCTAAGTAACTAGTTCCGTCGTGAACCCAAAAATAATGCACCGTATACTTCACCTAAGTACATCAAGTACCTACAGACCTGATCGCCAACCAGTGCGCAGCAAAAAACAAAAGTGTCACTTCACCGTTCTTTCTGTATCATACCGTCAATACAAACTGTGTCAAATATCACAGAGAAAAGGAAATCAGTCCATCCAATTAGCACGAGTCAAAAACCATCAAACGCCGATACCGTTCCTCGTGGAATGAAATTAGATAACAGAGCAGTGCATCCTTCGGGAGAAAATAAAACTCTGGTATTGACAAAACGGTTACAAGCGACTGAATGAAAAATCCCTACAATTGAATGGAGTTGTACCGTCCCTGCAATATTTCTAGGAAAGATGAATTGTCGGATACGTTCCCAGGTATGAGAGTCGGTGGACGCTGTCGCTCAGTGCCGCGGAGGATGGTATACTGACAATGCGCCGTCTCTTCGCGCTGTCAATCAGCGCTTTATGTGTCAGTTACTAATATCATAACAAACATACATGTTAAATGGGCTTGTTACACGGTGTTTAATCACTCAGTCAAACGTAACATGTCAGTCGTTATAACTTAACAAGTCCTTTAATAGAGTTAATAACATGCCTCCGTGTAAATACTAATCCTTACCCGCTTAATAAAACTTTTATATATAATAAATAATACTATTAATACCGTGGAAGTACAAAAATTATTTCACAATGATCAAAGATCAATAGAAATGAACAAAGCAATCTTATATAAAAGGATGAAAAGAAATTAAGAATTATCCAAATGTTTTTAAATTTTTGTTGATTATTTTTTCATTACATGGATCTGACCTACATTAATCCAAGTTTTAGGTCAACAGATAAAAACATGTGTTGAAGCGGCGGGACTAGACAGAAAGCAATCAAATTGTGTTTATCGTTAAAAACAATTCGCCAGAGGAAATTTTCATTCACTGCCGCAGCCAGATGTAAAGTCTGGTTTCTTTAAATTTAACAAATAAATTATGTACAAACAGCCTGGTGAATTTCTATCGGTTGTGAGATTTGTTGGGTATAGTGATTCATTCATAAACTCGAATGCTTCTGTTCCTTTTTCGCATTATCTATCTACACGTGCATGAATGAAACAGGCACATTTTCACGGTATCTGAACCATTACGACCTTCCTAAATATTACGATTTCAATGGGAATGGTAAAATTTCAATTTCTAGGTGTTTCCCGTGTAATGTTACAATACTGGCAGAGGTTATAACGTGTTATTTTTAGGTGTGTTTCTAGTACATATACATATGTACTTTCCACTTTCAATTTTCGCTATGATAGAAACATCAAGTATCATCTACTGATAATTTGAATAAATCAAGACCATTTGCCTCATGTGTTTGTTTTTACTCATTACGAAAGTTACCATAAACCAAACATGCAAAAAATCATTACTATTTTCTTTCATTTTCATATTTTATTTTCATACAATATTAAAAGGACATAACTTACCTGTCATGGAGAGAGGTGGTGATTTTTCTACTGAGAGTTATTTCCCTTAGAATGGATTATTACAGTAAAAGCTGCCTCTGTCTTCTTGTCCTATATAAGAATACACAACCAAAGATGAACTTATTTAGATATTTACAGGTACATGACATTAACAAAATTTTTCGTGTGATTTTACATATATGCTGAAATAGAGAAAATTTTAAATCTATAATTTAGCTATGAATATTTATAGGTAACGGGCATTATGATTTACAGTATCTAAATTTAGAGACTACAATCTAAATACACGGTTCACGTTTCCCTCTAACTCTAAAATTACTTGCATAAATTGTGAGACAACTTGTCAAAACATCCTAATATATGCTCTTATTGTCATACAGAGGGTGTCAACCGGTTTATCATGATCTAAGCAAAATTTGAAAGATGCAAATCACAGATATGCATCAAACAATTGTAAAGTTGTAATCTTGTGAAACAGAAGCTTTTTTAATATTTATATGTCTATAGCATCTTTATGATTATCTTTTATCATATATACTATACTAGTAGATAATGTTAGTGAATATCTTTATTGTTTTGAGATGAGCATATGCATATAATCGTACAGAGGTGTACAAGTATTTTAAAGATGAATTCGGAAATTTGAACAAAAAATCAGAATACTAAAACATCCGCATACTTGGTATGAAATAAGTGAATGAAGCAGCAATTTCTTTGTTGAAAATTCCGACAATACACAATGATAAAAGGAACATTTTACACAATGATAACAGAAACATTTAAGGTTTCCCTAATGCAAATCGTGTTCTATGAAATTTCAAGGTGTGAACTCTCCAGACCAATAAATGTTGTAAAGTTGTCAACATACAACATCCCTCTTATGACAGAATTATGTCCTCTTCATGTAATATAGCGGGAATGACACTGCTTGCTTGTTCATTGTTTGTATGTGAGAGGCAGGGTGAGAAACACACATTCTTGGGCAATAACAATAATCAAATGACAAATTGTACGTTGTTTATTGTGTAAAACAATTCATGCTCTGTAACAAGAGCAGACCAACATAAAAATCCATATTGAAAAAAAAAAAAAAAAAAAAAAAAATGTGAGAAAAAAAAAAGAAGTCTGATAGAAGTATTCCTTCTAAAATTTTATTTTCAGTGAGGAATTTTTATCAAACAATCAAGAACTCGTAAAACATAAAACCGAGAAAAGCGGCTTTCACAGCACGGATTCCGATCAATCTTACGTGTGTGTACTTTTTTGCTCACCTGAGCATAGGTCAAATAAGCTCATGTCATGGTGAAACGTCCATTCTTGTCGTCTTTTACTCTCAGTCTGCACTGAATTTCATGAAACTTCCCAGGAAGAGAGAACCAAATATTTTCTACCGAAAACTTTTTTTGGACTCAATTGGTCAGAAGAGATGGCGGACAGTCGGTCAGATTGGCTGACGCCCTGAAGACTTTACTTCCGCATCTGCTGCACAGAATAATGCAAAACCTTTCAAACAGACCATAAACAAAAAAATCCCTCTACTGTACTCATAAAGGAGAATGGTACACATCTAAAACAAATACAACGGCATCCTCTCAGTATAGTTTATTTCGTAATTCAACCGTAACTTGCTATGGCATCGAAATCTTTGTTTATAGTACAGTATAGATACCAATCAAGAATAGATGCATATTTTCTACATCGATCCATCTTCAAATTGTAATGGTTCGGTAGAAATACATGAACAATCAAATGCTTCAAGGTTTATAATTCAGAATTAAAAACAACAGTATACATTTGTTTTGAATGATTACATCCCCTACCTCACTATTGGTTTTTACATATCGTGGAGAGATAAGAAGCTATGTAAATTTTCACGATACTTTTTTCAATAATTGAAAAGCTACTTTGTCATAACGTAAACACAGAAAAAGTAGTTCCAAATCTAAATACACTTAAATGTTGGTGTTTTGCTAAAGGATATAATCCTTGCTTTTGAAAATCGATAAGCCGCTACAATAAAACATATATGATGCATTCATAGCTCCACAAGCTGTGTTTACTAAACCCAATAAACAATGCACTTACATCGCATTTGTACCCTGCGCGTAGTAACCGCCCTAAACATGCTCATTTCTACACAAAATATTACTGAGTTTACATAGACAGACTTAGTTCTAATGAAATAAAAATCTGTTTTACTGACAATCTTTCTTCATTTGGTTACCGTTACACTATATTTAGAATTTAGAGGTCAGCTGTCAAATAATCTTATAAGAACTCTTAGTTCCAATATTCTGGAAATGGTCAACTGACGGTCTTATTCATTATGGACAATGCACCTAAGATATCCAATATGAAGGTTCAAGAAGCAATTGCCAAAGAATGAAGCTTACACATTTTGGGCTATTCAGACTTTTTCGTTCATATTTCAGATTCCTGGTAGGTGGTCATGAGTCAAAGTCACAAACAGCTCCTGTACTGTTAACTTCTTAAACCACTTATTTCATTTTCATTCTCAATGTCACAATAAACTTTTGCCTTTAGAACAAAGACTTTTTGACCTACACAGTCCAAAAGTCACATAAATGTTCTTTGAATCAAGCTTTTTCATCTTGACCTTGACTCAAGGTCATTGGCATAGTTTCAAGGTCACAACAAAATTTTGTCCGTTTCAACAATAAGCTTCCATCAGATTAAGATTAAACGTAATAAAAATAATGTCCTGACAGGTTATCAATGTTTAATCGTGACCTTAATTCAAGGTGAAGATGTTTTCAAGGTCATTCAATTTTCAGGAACAGATTAGCAACTTTATTTTCTAAATAGGGAACTAATAAAGCTATTTCTTTTCGGATTTAAACATTTCAGCTCCTAAGAAGATATGATAAAGGAGGAATCCGTCTGTTGCTTGCAACAGTAGCCATCTAGTTCTATTATGATGTTGTGTGTGTCTTGACCTTGACCAAAGATCATTGGCATACTTTCAAGGTCACAACAAAATTTTGTCGTCTCAACAATAAGCTTCCATCAGATTAAGATTAACCTAATGAAAATAATGTCAGGCTATCAATGTTTAATCGTGACCTTAGGTCAAGGTCATTCAATTTTCAGGAACAGATTTGCAACTTTATTTTCTAAATAGGGAACTAATAAAGCTATTTCTTTTTTTCGGAATTAAACATTTCAGTTCCTAAGAAGATCTGATAAAGGGGGAATCCGTCTGTTGCATGCAACAATAGCAATCTAGTTCTATTATGATGTTGTGTGCGTGGTTTAGGTTTCGGAAATATCATGATCGGAAACAGATACATAGAAAAGTGTCAGACCCGAAGGAAATCTCTGACAAAAATTCACTCGGACTGTTAAACCTTCTTAGTACATTTCAATCTTCGACTGACAATTTTGTGAATATTTCCTGGCAACAAATAAATTTCAACATCTCTGCGAAAACTCCAAGCAGATCGGACGGTGCGTACAGACAGACTTACAGACATGACAAGAACAATGTCGATGCAAGTTCCTGATCTTTCTTACGGAAGAGAGGAAGGATAAAATCTTCGATTTTCCATAGAAAATGGAAAATTTGAAGGATATTGGAAAGTTAAAACCCTGTGTTTCTAAACGTCTCAGGTGTACAGAGAACTTGCAGAGTTTGGGTAAACACAAGTTTTGTTTTGTCTAGGTTTTATCGTAGAGGCTTGCCTAAACATATCTAATGCTATACATTTGTCAGAAAACAAACTCAACTGGGTGGATTTTTCCACTAAAAGTAAACAAATACAAACAAATACCAAAGATATGCTACAACAAACCCGACACGAAATTACCTTCCAACGCTTGTTTTTGAATTTAAAACTTTTCTTCTCTTGGGAATATTTTCTATCCATTTCTCGACACGTATCGTTCTTAGAACAATTCTTTTGATTAAAATTCAAAGCAAAAGATCGATAAAAGCATCCGACTCAACAAAACTTCAGTCGCATTGACTTCCGAAGAAATTTGTGTGATTTGATAATTAAAGAATACAACATAAAATGGAATTAATCCATTCTCCATAATTATGAAGGTCCATTCGTACGTCCGGACTACTTGCCGTACTTATAATTCTAAAATGGTTCCTTTCTTTTCGTGAATGATTTATTCAATACTGATTTTCTAGGAAGGAAAGACTGAAAATATCACTGATCTTCTCTTTCAATTTGTACCACAATTAAATTTTTTTTTCGATTTCCATCTGGATGTTTTGGATATAAGGTGGACTACTATTTTTTTTGGTCTGGTTAGAGTTTTACCGTTTCTAACTTTTGTTTGTTTTTTTTGCAGCCTGGTTCATGGTTCGATAAGAACTATTCTTGTAAGAACTATTCTAAAGGTTGATAAAATGCTAATCATTTTCTATTTCATACTCATACAAAATATCATTTCCAAATTTTGTCTATATAGAAACTAGTTGTCATAGGAAATACCAAAATGAAATGGGGTGAAAATAGTTCTTTAATTCCGTTTTGCTGTTCGCTGATAGTGGAAGCATACCAAAAGGGTCAAGGTCATCGTGTGTTTAAATAAAGTTCAATGTAACCAGAAGTCTCTGATGAGACTGAAGTTCTACTGGCTGTTTTGTTATATTCATTCAACTTAAGTGACACCCATTTCAAGACCCTGGGGTCAGGGGCTCACACAAAATATCTGGTGCACATCTACACCACAGACACTTGTAAAATGATGCAAAAAAGAATTAAGTCTCCATCAATTATACTTTCTGAGAATTGGTGTTCACAAGATAACATTATAAGACTTACATGTATATATGAAAAAATGGCAATGTCCATTTTCAAAGACCCTGGGGTCAGGACCTCAAAAAATACCAGGTACACATCTAGACCACAGACTCATGGTAATGCAAAAAGAATTAACTCTCTATCAAGACTTCAAGTACACTTTTAGAATAGGTGGTCACAAGGTTACATAGACTTATATAGGAGAATTTACCACACCCCTTTCCAAGACCCTGGGGTCAGAGGCTAAAAAAATATATCAGAAACACAAAAAGACCAAAGAGTGATTTTAATGCAAAAAGAATAATCTCTATATCGCTTATACTTTTTGAGAATTGGTGTTCACAAGATTACATACACTTATATAGGAGAAATGTATTTAATGACCACACCCATTTTCCAAGACCTTGGGGGTCAGAAGCTCAAACAAAATATCAGGTGCACAACTAGACCATGGATCAAACTAAATACAAAAAGAATTAGGTTTCTATCATTTATGGTTTCAGAGGAGTTTTGATCACAAAAATAATATTTTACATATACATGTACATGTATGATATATTTACATTCCAATATTAAAACTATGAGTGTAGAAATACATGCTTCATTATCATTTATATTACAGAACTAGTTTGTTTCAGTACATGTAGTACATCACTACATATACAATTACATATGTATGCTGTGAAAACTATAACTGCCCTAAAGTGGACGAATCATACCCCCCCCCCCATCCCCCAGGATGTTTTTTATTAACAGGACCATTTATTGTATGAGATATGAAAAGCCTACCATTTAGAGTATACAAATAATCTGCTTTCAAATCTTCCTAACCAAAATTGCAACAAAAGCCCAAAGTCAAGGTTGCAAGTCCTGGTACCAAACTGTAGTGCTCTTTGTGGTTAATGTATATATGAAATCCCTACCATTATCTGCTTTCGAAATTTCAAAAGGTCACAAAGCCATGGTACCAAAATGTAGTACTCTTTGTGGTCAATGTATATATGAAATATGAAAGCCTTACCATTTATAGTATGAAAAAAATCTGCTTTTCCTTAACCTAATTTCAGCATACGACCAAAGTCAAGTTCAAGGGCACAGGGTCAAAAGTCATAATACCAAAATGTAGTACAAGTACTCTCTATGACGAATGTGTGCAAGGAATATGAAAGGCCTACCATTAATAGTATAAAAGAAATCTGCTTTCAAAACTTCTTAATCTAAAATGTTGTGTAGGGTGAAGGTCAAGGTTAAAAGATCACAGGGTCAAAAGTCATGGTACCAAAATGTAGTACTCTTTATGGTGGATGTGTGTATGAAATATGAAAGGCCAACCTTTAATAGGAAAAAGGAAATCTGAATTCAAAACTTCTCAACCTAAAATGTTGTATAGGTTGAAGGTCAAGGTCATAAGGTCACAGGGTCAAAAGTCATGGTACCAAAATGCAGTACTCTTTGTGGTGAATGTGTGCATGAAATAAAGGCCTGCCTTTAATAGCATAAAAGAAATCTGCTTTCAACACTTCTTAACCGAAAATGTTGTAAAAGGTGAAGGTCAAAAGGTCACAGGGTCAAAAGCCATGGTACCAAAATGTAGTACTCTTTATAGTGCATGTGTGTATCACTGTAGGAAATATGAAAGGCCTATCATTTATATATTTCTGAATGTGTGCATGAAATAAATGCCTACCTTTCATAGTATAAAAGAAATCTGCTTTCAAAACTTCTTAACCTAAAATGTTCTATAGGGTGAAGGTCAAGGTCAAAAGGTCACAGGGTCAAAAGCCATGGTACCAAAATGTAGTACTCTTTATGGTGCATTTGTGTATCACTGTATGAAATATGAAAGGTCTACCATTTATAGTATAAAAATTATCTGCTTTCAAAACTTTAAAAACCGGACGAACAGACAGACGGATGGACAGACAGACGGACAGGGTGATTCCTAAATATCCCTAAACTTCTTTTTCGGGGGGTATACATGTAATTATCTGAAATGTATGCTATACAAATTGACCATGTTTTATATGAAGAATGCTATAGATGCACTTAGGATTAACAATTGATTTATTAATACTTGTTTCTGTGTCTCCTTTCAAATATGTATGCTGTTGCAGGCCTTGAAACTCGTGAAAATCTTTGGTTGTCATTCGGGCAACCAGCTTTGAATATCAGGTTGCCCGACACCATTTTTACTTGCCCAAAATCATTGAACTGAAAAACTAAGGTGTCATTCTATAATTCCACTAATTTGAACATTTTACATAAATTCAATTTCTTTTTCAACAAATTCCTCATCTTAATTCATCAGTCATATTCAGATGCATCTGTTTCTAAGTCTTCCTCCTGCTCTGTTAACACATTCTCTCCTTGCGAAAAAGAAAAAAGCTTAATTCATTTGGAGATGAGATCAGGTGACCGGAGACAGTAAGCATCTCCTGCTTCTCAGCAAAACCCGTCTCACTCCCTAAATGACTGCTATGTGCCAAAACAGAAATCAAATCAAACACTGCCAAATATTCCGGGGAAGTTACTTTGTATAAGAGAATGGACCTTATTGTTTTCTTTTTAGGTGGTTCAACACCTTGAATATATTTCTACATCACTGTAAAAATACCGATTTATCATGCAGGAAATTAACAGCCGGATTATAAAATTCGGGCTAATAACGGACCGTCGTACGAAAACTTTAAACCGATCGTGAAGTCTGCTATCTGAAAACTCCTAGTTTGTCTGATTCTGACTTAAAACATAGATGATTTAAAATGTTTATTCATAATTTCATCGAAGTAAGCATACATTGAATGTCTGAAAATAGGTCGTCAGTCGGACGAATTGGTCTCAATTCTAGGTCGTCCAACAGGTAAGTAGGTTGTTTTTGACGATCGGACGACCGCGAATTTCGAGCCCTGCTGTTGGTATCAGGTAAGTGATGGTAATGTTTTCAATGATTTTGGTGATATTCGACATTTGAATTATAAACGTAATTATGTAAATAATTCTTAATCTATGGTCCATCATTTCTTGCCCTGATATTTACATTTATTGATATTATAACATGCTATTAATTACTTAAATTGAGGTCAACTCCAAACAATAGAAGAAGGAGATAACATTATTTCTAAAAGTGCTCTCAATAGAATTGATACCTAACATGAATAGTTGTTCTGGTAATGCCAGGTAAACAACATTTGTATGGCAAATTTGATGTCAACTCTGGGAATGCATCTCAATGGAGGTTGGGTCATCAAAACACATCAATGAACATATGTTTGCTATATCAGTACATGCTACACAGCAATTCATTTTGAAATTTGACATAATGCTTAGAGCATGTAGAGTGAACGTAACATCTAGAAAACAATAGGTGTGTCCAAATTCAATATGTAAAATTTTATCACTTCAAGAAATTGTAAATGCATGGTTCATAATCATTACAGAGTATCTTTATCTAAAATTCTAATATTAACATGCTTAGGCCATACCAAATTAATTAAATGTTCTTTGGATTTTCTTGTGAAAAAAAGGGTGCGAGCGGGCGAAAATATAATTATTATATTTTTTTTCAGTATTGCAGTTTTTAAGGTGCGGGCGAGTAAAATAATTTCATTTTTGATATAGGTTACCCCTGTAATACATTTCTGATGTTTTTCGTACTCAAAAAGTAATCCCCATAGAAATCTTGTGACTAGGAAGCCTGGCACGTAGCTCTACAGAAAATATTTTCGAACATTCCCCCCTCCTAGACGTTCGATGGGACAACAAATTTGCTCCCAACATAATTTTTCAAACACAAGAAGTATCATTTTCTTCGAAATTTGCACAATCTCAGACTTCTAGAAGCTTTAAGATTTGCAGAAGGGAGAACCGACCCTAAAAAAATCTTGAGCCAGAAATTTTGTGGTGCGGGCGAGTATTTTATTTTTATAATATTATTTTTTGAATTTTGAAAAATATGGTGCGGGAAATCCAAAGAACATTTAATTAATTTGGTATGGCCTTAATTAGTAATAAACATTTGTTGTTCTCTGTAAATTATGACAAGAATAGATACATGTACATGTAACAGACCAGTAGACTTTTGAAAATGTGTCCAGTGGATGCATCATATACAAAAGTATGGCACTGTTTTTTTTTTTTGTGTGTGCAAAATTTGTAGTACATTCAACAAAATAATTCAAATGAATCATCTATATAACAGTCTTCATGAAAACTCGCTAGCATGACACCCAAGGCTACAGTAGTAGAAATTTTGCCAGGCTAGTGGACTTTCATTAAATTATAAATATGTTTTCTGGCCTTCGTGGAGACTGATACCATGATCATACATGTATGTGACTGAACGTGGAGACTGATACCATGATCATACATGTATGTAACTGAACAGTTTGTTTCATACACATTACTCATTGTTCCATGTGAAATTATTGTAAACAGTTAAGTTCTGCAGAGTGTAACAGCATATTATTGAAAATGTAACTATGCATTAATTACTTTCCTAAAGAAAACTTCAAAATTTAGGCATTAAAAATGTATGACTGTTTATCTTCAATCTATGATTCTACATTAACTATAATGCATTTATATTTAGTGGGCTGAACTTCAACTCCCACACTAGCTTTCAAGCTCAGACACTGTCAGCAAGCAAAAATCAATAAAGATTCTTGCCAAATAAAAACACTGTGATAATGCAAAACATTTCAATAAACGAAATAACTTCCAGCTAATTATTATAAACTTTGACAGTTGTTTGAAATACTTCCTTTAAATATATATATATATATCAGAATATGCATGATAGACTGCTATCTTCTCGATCCGGCCTAATCAGGCCAACGACAATGTATTTTTGTTTACTGCTGACCAGGTTAGATTTGAATGAGGTCAGAGTAAATACGGTGCAAGATAATAATTTGGGATGTAACAACATATGATAAGTTAAAATCGTGGACCAAGAATATATTATTTATCAGATGCTTACCTTGATTTACTGCTGCCGTTCTTTTAACAGAGAATTTCGGTAAATTTATTACAGAGCAGCAGAAACAACATCAAGGCAAATCACAACCGTAAATAAAAATAGATTCATACGCCATAAACATCTGTCGGCTGAAATGATTGCGGATGAAGATATGAATCGCTCAAGTATGATTATTTAAATAAAACCTTCTTATTGCACAAACAAAGACATAACGAGTAAAATTATAGCATGCTGAAGAAGAAGAATAAAGTAAATTGCGACAAAGCGCATGCACACTTTGTTTTTAAAGGCAGTGAAGCGACTATGTTACATGACGTCACACGCACCTGCTGTGTAAATAGTGAAAAAAACAAACAAAGGCAGACGGAAAAATCGAGGGTATCGATAGTTACTATGTAAAAGTCAGGACATGAAATATGTTCATGTCTTCTGATTTCAATAATACACAATCTTTGAAAAATTGTCTTTTCTAGTAACAAGGATTTTTCATACTTTCTTTTTTTCCTTGAAGGCCGAAGGCTTGATTCATAATTTTTCTTTTCATAAATTATTGCAACATCCTGATCATGTACTGTACATCTCATTCTGATGAATTTTACAGTAATCAGCTCTCATAACATGGGATTTCGACTACTGTATAGGAGGGTAACTATCATTATTTTCTTGTAAGTTGTAGGGGAAAAATCTATTATCTAGTATAGATTTTAAAAAGGGGTGAAAATTTTAGATTATTATTATTCGTTATTAAACGAAAAAGAAGTAAATAAAGATATTGAAAATACTTATTTAAGCATCGATAAAGAAGGAGATATAATTTTCAAAACGGAAAGTAGTTTGTCAGGTTTCAGATTTGAAAATTCGCGCTTTGGAATGTACGCCGGGAGATGTGTAACCTACTTTCGCTTTCACTTTGACGACATGGAACACAAATTGTTGGCAGATTTTATAAAAGGCGTTCACTCTGATCTGAGAAGAGAACTGTCAGTAGGTAGGTTATTTGAAAATTGTTGTGTAATAATACCTTTGGCTTTGTCGATGGTTACTTCGGTTAACAGAATTAAGGCCATTGTTAGTTTGACAATTATATTTAAAATGTGAAAATGTAGATCTACCAAATGGGTTTCTAAAATTCCTGAAATCGTACACCAGTCCAGTGATTTGGTTGTCTCAGTGACTTAATTAAGTTATTCAATTGCTTTGAATGTCTCGGTATCTTGAGTAAGTCAGCCCAGTGATTTGAATGTCTCAGTGTCTTGAGTATGTCAACCCAGTGCTTTGAATGTCTCAGTGTCTTGAGTGTGTCAACCCCATGTTTTGAATATCTCAATGTCTTGATTAAGTCAGTCCAGTGATTTGATTGTTTTAATGTCTTGAGTAAGTCAGTTCAGTGATTTGATTGTGACAGTGTCTTGAGTAAGTCAGTTCATTGATTTGATTGTGTCAGTGTCTTGAGTAAGTCAGTAAATTGGTTTGGCTGTCTCATTGTCTTGAATATGTCAGTCTAGTGATTTGATTGTCTCTGTATCTTAAGTAAGTCAGTCCATTGATTTGATTGTCTCAGTGTCTATTGTTAAAGATACAGTGTCCCTGAAAATAAATTTTATGGAAAACATAAAATTTATTCCGAAGGGTCTAGATTGAGGATAAAAAGGAGCCATTAAAAAGTTTTATTTGAAAATATGCCGTAGTGACCTTAATATTGTCGAATTTGTAAAATTAAATCTCCATATACCTCTATTGTAAAACGCAATGCATTGTAGGTGGCGCTAGTGAAATGAATTAGAGCTGTGCACCCCAAATTAAAAATGACGTTTTCAAACGGCTTTAACTTCGAATGTATGCGTTAAATTCGCATGAAAATTTGAATTTATACAAATGAGAATGTAAACTTTCATATGAAAAGAATGATATTGTGTTAAAAAATCTTGTAAAATTAATTAATTTTCAGGGACACCGTACCTTTAAGATTTGAATATCTCAGAGTTTTTAGTTTTAATTTGATTGTGTCCGTTTCTTGAGTTAGCCAGTCTAGTGATTTGATTGCCTCAGTGTCTCGAGTAAGTCAGTACGGTGATTTGATAATCTCAATGTCTTCAGTAAGTCATTGAAGTGATATCGTTTTCTCAGTGCCCTGAGTAAGTCTGTCCAATGACCTGAATGTCTAATTGTCTTGAGTATGTCAGTGCAGTGATTTGATTGTCTTAGTGTCTTGAGTAAGTAAGTTTAGTGATTTTTTGGTCTAAGTGTCTTGAGTAAGTCTATCCAGTGATGTGACTTTCTTAGTGTGTTGAGTAAGTAAGTCTAGTTATTTGAATATCTCAGCATCTTGAGTAAGTAAGTCTAGTGATTTTATTGCCTTAGAGTCTTGAGTATGTCAACCCCATGTTTTGAATATCTCAATGTCTTGATTAAGTCAGTCCAGTTATTTGATTGTTTTAATGTCTTGAGTAAGTCAGTTCAGTGATTTGATTTTCTTATTGTCTTGAGAAAGTCAGTCTAGGTGATAAGTTTGTCTCAGAGTAAGTCAGTCCAGTGATTTGATTTTTTCAGAATCTCTTGAGGAGTTAGTCCAGTGATTTGGTTGTCTTAGTGTCTTGAGTAGTCAGTCTAGTGATTTGATTGTCTCTTTGTCTTATGTAAGTTAATCCAAGAATGAAGAAGTCCAGTGATTTGATTGTTTCAGTTTCTTGAGTATGTCAGTCAATTGATTTGAATTTCTCAGTGTATTGAGTGAGTTCAGTAATTTGATTGTCTCAATGTCCTGAGTAAGTCAGTCCACTAATTCGATTGTTTCAGTGTCTTGAGTAAGTCTTTCCACTGATTTGAGTGTCTCAGTGTCTTGAGTAAGTAAGTCTAGTGCTTTGAATGTCTTCATGTGAGTGAGCCAGTCAATTGCTTTGAATGTCTCAGTGTCTTTAGTAAGTCAGCCCAGTGCTTTTTGACTGAGTATCTTGAGTAAGTCAGTTCAAGTTGTTTGATTAAGTGAGTCCATTGATTTGATTATGTTGGTGTCTTGAGTAAGTCAGTAAATTGGTTTGATTGTCTCATTGTTTTGAATATGTCAGTCTAGTGATTTGATTGTCTCAGTCAGTATCTTAAGTAAGTCAGTCCATTGATTTGATTGTCTCAGTGTCTTTCATTACGATTTGAATATCTCTGACAGTGATTTTATTTTTAATTTGATTGTGTCAGTGTCTTGAGTAAGTCAGTCTAGTGATATGATTTTCTCAGTGCCTTGAGTAAGTCTGTCCAGTGACTTGAATGTCTCATTGTCTTGAGTAAGTCAGTCCAGTGATTTGATTGTCTTAGTGTCTTGAGTAAGTAAGTCTAGTTGAATATCTCAGTATCTTGAGTACGTAAGTCCAGTGATGTTATTGTCTTAGAGTCTTGAGAAAGTCTGTTTAGTGATTTAAGTGTCTCAGTGTCTTAAGTAAGTCAGCAAAGTGATTTGATTGTCTCAATGTCTTTAGTAAGTCAGTCCAGTGATTTGATTATCTCAATGTCTTGGGTAAGTCAGTGAAGTGATTTGATTTTCTCATTGTCTTGAGTAAGTCAGTCTAGGTGATAACTTTGTCTCAGTGTACTGAGTAAGTCAGTCCAGTAATTTGATTTTTTAGTGTCTTGAGGAGTCAGTCCAGTGATTTGGTTGTCTTAGTGTCTTGAGTAGTCAGTCCAGTGATTTGGTTGTCTTAGTGTCTTGAGTAGTCAGTCTTGTGATTTGATTGTCTCTTTGTCTTAAGTAAGTTAATCCAAGAAGTCCACTGATTTGATTGTCCTTGTGTCTTGAGTATGTCAGGCAATTGATTTGAATTTCTCAGTGTATTGAGTGAGTTCTGTAATTTGATTGTCTTAATGTCCTGAGTAAGACAGTTCACTAATTTGATTGTTTCAGTGTCTTGAGTAAGTCTTTCTAGTGCTTTGAGTGTCTCAGTGTCTTGTGCTTTGAATGTCTCAGTGTCTTTAGTAAGCCAGTCAATTGCTTTGAATGTCTCAGTGTCTTTAGTAAGTCAGCCAAGTGCTTTTTCGACTGAGTATAATCTTGAGTAAGTCAGTTCAAGTTATTTGAATTAAGTGACTCCATTGATTTGATTATGTTGGTGTTTCTAGTCCAGCGATTTAGTTGTCTTTGAGTCTTGTGTAAGTCAGTCCTGTGATTTGATTATCTCAGTGTCTTTAGTCAGTCAATCCAGTGATTTGATTATCTCAGTGTCTTTAGTCAGTCAATCCAGTGATTTGGTTTTCTTGGTGTCATGAGTAGGTAAGTCCAGCAATGATTATCTCAATGTCTTGAGTAAGTCAGTCCAGTGATTTGGTTGTCTCACTCTTTTGTGTAAGTCTATCAAGTGAATTGCAGTAAATTTTTGGACATATTAATTTTCACACTGTTTGGTAATACATGTATTACATTGTTTGGATTAAGGATCACTGCTGACGAGGGTTAAGTACCTGAAACCTGCATGTCTGGTCTATGCTTAAAATCTATCTTAACAGTCTTTTTAAAGTAAGTCTAGTGATTTTTTAGTCCCCTACCTGCAACGCCAAAGGGGACTCTTAGTTTCCTCTCGGTCTGTCTGTCCGTCTGTCTGACTGTCTGTCTGTCCGTCCGTCTGTCCGTCTGTCCCATTTTCAGTTTTCCGGACTTTTTTACGCTGTTGTTGCATATATTGAACTCAATTTTGGTATGTGGATACATCTCAATGTGATACAGATCAAGTTTGAGTTTGCTTTCGATTGACCTAATTTTACAAGAGTTAAGGTCCTTGGACTTGGCAAATTTTATGAAAGTTTCAGTTTTCCGGACTTTTTTCCGCTGTTGTTGCATATATTGAACTCATTTTTGGTATGTGGATATATCTTAATGTGATACAGATCAAGTTTGAGTTTGCTTTTGATAGACCTAATTTTACAAGAGTTATGGCCCTTGGACTTAGCAAATTTTATGAAAATTTCAGTTTCCGGACTTTTCTTTGGTTCTATTGCAAATAATGCACTGATCACAAGAGATATGGCCCTTGGACTTAGCAAATTTCGTGAATTCAGTTTCCCAAACTTTTCTTGGCTGTTGTTGCAGAAGATGAACTGATGAACAGAGATGCAAGTCATAAATTTATGCTGCCGGTAGGGGACTTATATCGCACAGCGATAATTGCATTTTTATTGTCTAAGTCTCTTTAATATGTCATTCCCTTGCTTTGAATGTCTCAGTGTCTTGAGTAAGTCAGTGCTGTGATTTGATGTCGGCGTATTTTGAGTAAGTCCGTCCAATGATTTGATTGTTTCATTGTTTAGAATAGTCAGTCCAGTGGTTTGATGGTCTACATTTGTAACTTACGTAAGTCTTTTGAGTATGTCATTCCTAAGTTGCTTTGAATGTATGAGTGTCTTGAGTAAGTCATTGCTGTGATTTGATGTCTCAGTGTCTTGAGTAAGCTGTCGAATGATTTGAATGTCTTGGTGTCTTGAGTTGGTTGAGTCCAATGATTTGTTTGTTTCTCTGTATTTAGAAAGTCAGTCCAGTTATTTGTTTGTCTCAGTGTCTTGTGTAAGTAAGTCCAGTGATTTTGTTGTCTCAGTGTCTTCATTTAGTTTTTCTTGTTATCTGATTGTCGTCAAGTCGTGAGACTTGAGTACATTAATCCAGTGAGTCAGTTAAGTGATTTGTTTGTTTCTATGTCTTTAGGAAGTGAGCCCAGTGATTTGTTTGTCTTGGTGTCTTGGGTAAGTCAGTCCAGTTGTTTGATTTTCATTGTGTCTTAATTGGTAATGTTAATTAACGTCTTAAAATTCAATAGCATCATTTTAAAACAGATAAATTTGCAGCATGGACCAGCCATGCACGTTTCGGGTACTTAACCCTTGTCAGTGATCCTCCCTGAGTGGGATATGCTGCTGCAGCAGAGGTCGACCCAAGTTTTGAAAATTTCAAGAAATTTTGATAACAGAAATTTTAAGTCAGTCCTGCGATTTGCTTGACTCAATGTATTGAGTACATCAGTCCAATGATTTGATTGTCTTGGTGTCTTGAATATGTCGGTCCAGTGACTTGATTGTCTTAGAGTATTGAGTAAGTCAGTCCATTGATTTGTTTGTCGTAGAATCTTGAGTACATCAATCAAGTGATTTGATCGTCTTAATGTCATGGGTAAGTCAATCCAGTCATTTGATTGTCTCAGTGTCTTGAGTAAGTCAATCAAGTGAATCGCTTGTGTCCGCGTCTTCAGTACAGCAGTCGTTTCAGTGTCTCTAGTAAGTAAATCTGTCTCAATGTCTGGAATTAGTCAGTAAAGTGTAAGCTCCGAAATTCAGACAAAAAATGAGTTTTGTTTCAATATAATAGATTTTCTTTTGCATTCAAAGTTTGATACATTTCATGCAAAATTTTAGTTTTGGGTTAGTTGACAACAAAATCAGAGGAATAAAAGATAAATTAAACTTAAATAGAAGTGTAGGAAGATTATTTCCTCTTTCCTCCATCCTCATAGTTTACCCAGTGTTTGTTTTACCTGTAATATTATTTTGATCTATATTGATATACTAGTATACTTTATGTATGATTAAAATAATTTTTTTTAGTAATATCCCATCATGCATTACCCTAGCATCATAATCTTACAATGCTCTGTTACCATCAATCCCCAGCACCATCACGCCATTTGAGATGTCTTCTCGCCTAGTAACCGTCTTAGCTCAATAATGTATTATTCCAGTACACACCACCCTACTTTTGATAACAACTTATAATGTACCATGGAAAATCTTTTTTTATTATTTAATCTTGATTTTATGTGTAAAACACAAAATAAAGACTGCCATCCAAAGTCGACTCAGTTTTTTTTAAACGTTGACCATGTGGAAAAATCTTACCACTTTAATTTCTTACCCGAGTGTGACAAGGTTCTTGGAAGGAACGACGTGAATTGTAACGTAAGGTATTGTTATGTACATGCTATTGTCGTTGACTATCGATATTGCATGGATAGGAAGCAAATAAATTCAATAGTTAATTATACTTACAACTGCTGCAGATATTTGCACCTGTGATGTGACATATATTTTTTCTGTAAGTTGAATTATAAGTTGGATGCAGGCTCGTGAGTATGATGGGGGACATGCTGTCATGTTGGTGTCTCTATTACCCATTCATCCATACATGTGACATTGAGGGACGATGTGACACTTGGAATGGGCAATTCAGATGCATTATTTATAAGAAATGTTGCTGGTGATCGTTAATGCTCAAATTTTAAAACCTGTCGTTGTAATAAAACACAATTTGATGCTATTTCCTTGGTTAGAACATTTCATAATAAAGCAATTGAAGTGTATTTTTTATTTTGTGAGATGATGTAGTAAAAAATGAAAATTTCACTAAATTCGATTTACGCCAGGCAGTTAGTAATTGACTGAATGAAATTGCTCTATCTTAATTTCTTTACCTCAATTAAAAATTATGTCATGTTGCAACAGTCCTGGAGAATGAATGGAATTAGAGGAATACATAATTTATATTAAAACAATGTCCTGTGAAGAAAGTTGGCAGAAGTTAGGATTTGGACACGATAGTGAGCGAGTGTGCTTCTGATCAACTGTTAGAAGTTTTGGTACCAAATTGAAGGTTTTCCCATTGTAAGATCCTAAGCCAGAATGAAATGATCCTGTTCCTGTCGAACCCCAACTGTACTGGCTATACGATATCGGTCTGTAAATCGTCTGTTATGAATTTGTTGTGTCCGAATTGTTGTTGTTGTGAGTTTTTAGGGCGATGTCCACTATTTGTTTTCCAGATTGTTGTTGATATGAGTTTTTGGGGTGATGTCCGCTATTTGTTTTCCAGATTGTTGTTGATGTGAGTTTTAGGGTGATTACCGCTATTTGTTTTCCGGATTGTTGTTGGTTTGAGTTTTAAGCGTGATGTCCGCTTTTTGTTTTCAAGATTGTTGTTGGTGTGAGTTTTTAAGGGTGATGCCCGCTATTTGTTTTCCAGATTGTTGTTGATGTGAGTTTTTAGGGTGATGTCCACTTTTTTATTTCCAGATTGTTGATGGTGTGAGTTTTTAGGGTAATGTCCGCTATTTGTTTTCCATATTGTTGTTAGTGTGAGTTTTTTTTTTTTTGTGATGTCCGCTATTTGTCTTCCAGATTGTTTTTGGTGTGAGTTTTTAGGGTGATGTCCACTATTTCATTTCCATATTGTTGATGGTGTGAGTTTTTAGGGTGATGTCCGCTATTTGTTTTCCAGATTGTTGTTGGTGTGAGTTTTTAGGTCGATGTCCACTATTTGTTTTCAAGATTGTTGTTGATGTGACTTTTTTAGGGTGATGTCCGCTCTTTGTTCTCCAGATTGTTGTTGGTGTGAGTTTTTTGGGTGATTTCCGCTATTTGTTTTCCGGATTGTTGTTGGTTTGAGGTTTTAGGGTGATGTCCGCTATTGGTTTTCCAGATTGTTGTTGGTGTGAGTTTTTTTGGTGATGTCCACGATGTGTTGTGTTTGAATGGTTCTTATTGTAAGTTTTTAGCGTGATGCCCTCTAAATGTTGCGTCCGGATTATTTATTTATTTATTGTATCCGGATGGTTGTTGGTTCGAGTTTTTATTGTGATATCTGCTATTTGTTGTGTCCGGATGGTTGTTGGTGCGAGTTTTTAGCGTGATATCCGCTATTTGTTGTGTCCGGATGGTTGTTGGTGCGAGTTTTTAGCGTGATGTCCGCGACGTGTTGTGTCCAGATGGTTGTTGGTGTGAGGTTTTAGCGTGATGTCCGTCATTTGTTGTGTCCGGATGGTTGTTGGTGCGAGTTTTTAGGGCGATGTCCGATATTTGTTGTCTTTGAATTGTTGTTGGTGTGAGGTTTTAGCGTGATGTCCGCTTTTTGTTGTGTTTGATTGTTTTGGTGTGAGGATTTAGCATGATACCTGCTCCATGTATTTGTTGCGTCCGAGTGGTCGTTGGTTCGGATTAGTCTGGTCAGTGATTAGTTATGGATCAGCTATATGGGGTTTTAAAGAATATACATGTATAAATGCTGTCCAGAATAGAGCTATGCGATTTTTTATGGGGGTTGGCAAGTACACTCCAAATGATGCGGTACAAGGAGACATGGGTTGGAAACCGGTGTGTGTCAGACAGTGGTCAGATATTTTTAGACACTGGTCAAGGTTATTAAAAATGGATAATGATAGGTTGAATTTTAAAGTGTTTGAATGGTCTTTTAATGAGGCATCAAGAAACAGAAAGAATTGGTGTTTTAAAGTTAAAAAGAAATTGGAAGAATTACAAATGAATGAATTTTTTAGAATTGATGAACCAATATGTAAAACTGACCTTACTTTGATAGAGAATACTATAACTGATAGATTTATTTTAGATTGGAAACAAAGGCTCTTATCATATGATCATGGGAAAAAGTTAAGAACTTATAAATGTTTTAAGAATGAATATTGTACAGAAAATTATATTTTATGTCACATGCCTAAAAGATATAGATCAGCATTTGCAAAGTTTAGATGTGGGGTTGCTCCCCTTAGAATTGAAACGGGCAGATATGAAAGGTTACAGGTTAATGAAAGAGTATGCTTCAATTGTAATAATATGATAGAAGATGAAGAACATGTCTTGCTGCATTGCCCACTTTACTCCAGTGAAAGATTTATGTTGTTTGAATATGCAAGAATGTTTTACCAAGATTTTGATGTTTTAACTGATAAGGATAAGCTAATTCATATTTTACAAGATAGTAACATGTGTTGGATGTCTGCCAAAATCTGCTATCTTATACTTTTAAAAAGGAACAGTCTTTTATATACTTAAAATATCAATATATATATATATCAATCATTTAAAAACTGTGTTAAATTTTACATGTTTTAATATACTTTATGAGATCTTACTTGCTTTTATAAGCTATATCGTCTCTCATAATTCTATTAAGAATGGCAACTGTCATAATTCATGCATTTTATTTTTATTTTGTGTATGATTTTATAAAGAATATATCATGTATGTACATGTATGAATTTGGCGTTGGTGAGACGCAAATAAATTATGAATCTGAATCTGAATCTGAATCTGGTTCGATTTTTAGGGTGATGTCCGCTATTTGTTGCGTCTGGATTGTTGTTGATGTGAGTTTTTAGCGTGACACCTGCTCCATGTATTTGTTGCGTCCGAGTGGTCGTTGGTTCGAATTTTAGGGTGATGTCCGCTATTTGTTGCGTCTTGATTGATGTTGTTGTGAGTTTTTAGCGTGATACCTGCTCCATGTATTTGTTGCGTCCGACTGGTCGTTGGTCCGAATTTTAGGGTGATGTCCGCTATTTGTGTTGCGTCTGGATTGTTGTTGTTGTTAGTTTTTAGCGTGATACCTGCTCCATGTATTTGTTGCGTCCGACTGGTCGTTGGTTCGATTTTTAGGGTGATGTCCGCTATTTGTTGCGTCTGGATTGTTGTTGATGTGAGTTTTTAGCGTGATACCTGCTCCATGTATTTGTTGCGTCCGACTGGTCGTTGTTTCGATTTTTAGGGTGATGTCCGCTATTTCTTGTCTTCAGGTTGTTGTTGTGAGCAATTTGTTGTGTTTAGGGTAATGCTGTCTCGATTTTTGATAATTTTTTGGGTTATTTCGGCTATTTGGTGTGTCCGACTTAATGCTGGTTTGAATTTTAGCGTGATGTCCGCGATTTGTTGTGTCTTGATTGTTGTTAATGTGAATATTTTGGTTATTTTGGTTATTTTTTGTGTCCGGGTTATTGCTGGTGTGAGTTTTAGCGCGATGTCCGCGATTTGTTGTGTCTGGATTGTTGTTAATGTGAGGTTTTAGCGTGCTGTCCGCGATTTGTTGTGTCTGGACTGTTGTTGGTGCGAGTGTTTTGGGTGATGTCCAGTTGATTTTTGGTGCAAGTCAGGGTGATGTCCGCTATTTGTTGTGTCCGGATGGTTGTTGGTGCGAGTTTTTAGCATGATATCCGCTATTTGTTGTGTCCGGATTGATGTTGGTGTGAGTTCTTAGCATGATGTCCGCTATTTGTTGCGTCCGAATGGTTGTTGGTGTGAGTTTTTAGCGTGATGTCCGCTATTTGTTGTGTCCGATTGGTTGTTGGTCTGAGTTTTTAGGGTGATGTCCGCTATTTGTTGTGTCCAGATTGTTGTTAGTGTGAGTTTTTAGCGTGATGTCCGCTTTTTCTTGTGTCCGGATGGTTGCTGGTGTGAGGTTTAAGGGTGATGTCCGCTATTTATTGTGTCCGGATTGTTGTTTGTGTGAGTTCTTAGCATGATGTCCGCTATTTGTTGCGTCCGAATGGTTGTTGGTGTGAGTTATTAGCGTGATGTCCGCTATTTCTTGTGTCCGGATGGTTGTTGGTGTGAGGTTTTAGCGTGATGTCCGCTACTTGTTGTGTCCGGATTGTTGTTGGTTTGAGTTTTTAGCGTGATATCCGCTGTTTGTTGTGTCCCGATTGTTGTTGATGCGAGTTTTTAGCGTGATGTCCGTTATTTGTTGTGTCCGGATTGTTGTTGATGCGAGTTTTTAGCGTGATGTCCGTTATTTGTTCTGTCCGGATTGTTGTTGTTGTGAGTTTTTAGCATGATACCCGCTACATGTATTTGTTGCGTCCGACTGGTTGTTGGTTCGATTTTTAAGGTGACGTCCATTATTTATTGCGTCCATGCAAATGGTTGTTGTATTGAGGTTTTCGCGGGATGTCCGCTATTTGTTGCTATCTTGAAAAAAAAAAAACCACAGACATGTAAACATTTTACATACAACGACTTTTCTGTATAGAACCCAACATGGACGAGTGTATGTGTCGGTCGACGCGCGGTTCTAGTGAGGCTCGAACCAGCAACCTTTTTAAAAAAAAGGTCACCAACCCGATGCCTTAACCACTAGACCACGGCGCCGATCTGCTGTAATCTTGTGAGTGTGTTTCGTTCCTTTCTTTGTCTTGTAGGAGATCTTTTTTTTTCTAATTATGATATATTCTTCTTGATGATAATCTTTTGTCTGGCTTTAAAAGTAAAGAAATTGATTCGTGACAGTTGTAACGCAAATAAACCTGAATATTGTTCTTAATTTTTAAGAAAAAAAAATACCCAGAAGGATATGCTATTTTCATTTCTGAATTTTTTTGCACTGAATTCGAAGTTATCATCATATTTGTCAAATGTCAGAAGTTAATTATCTAACGTTGGATCCAGGCTATTAGGGATGGGACTTAAGTCGATGAAAGCGAGTGATTCGACTTGATATCTAAAGAACTATCAAATAAAAATAAATATTATGTTCAGTCTGTCCAGGACCTGGTTTGATTTTGATGAAACTTGATAAGGATAACGTATTAATGGAAATGTATTAAGTCTAAGTACATATATGGCATAATGTTGAGGTTGACTTTATTTCGTTCCTATGCGAGTTGTTTTTTTTCTCTTTTTAGCTCGCCGGGACGAAAAAGTACGGAGAGCTAATGACATACCCTCGGTGTCGTTGTCGTCATTGGCGTCGTTGTCGTTGTCCGTAGACAAAACTTTAACCTGGGCTATATCTCTTGAACCATAAGGGATAGGGCTTTGATATTTCACATGTAGATATCTTGTGATGAGACCTTTCATTTGAGACCATGACCTTTGACCTAGTGACCTTGACCTTGGACTTTGACCTACTTTTCAAAACCTTTAACGTGTTTTCTGACAAAAACCTGTATAGGCGAGCTATGTAATCTTCGATTACCCTATGTTTTAAAGAAATTTTATCTCAAGTCATGAAATGGAGAAATTGGTCCAGATATGAATATTTATAGAAATTTGCCAATCAAATGCTGATTATGCGTATGTTATTCTTTCTTCAGGGGAGAGGTCGTTGGACGAAATTTGGGGGAAACATTGTGAAAACGAGACTGTTCTGAAGCAGTATGCAGACTGTATGTACAAACTGGCAACGGAGCACTGGACTTCACAGCCCCAGACTAGGATAGAATGGTGTAGAGACGCCGTCAGGGAATATTATAATGACGGGGGGTTGCAGAGATGCCTGGATAAGGACAGGAGAAGGATGCAATGGTCTGTTTACATCATATACTGAACATGTTCAAAGTATATTATATAATAGCTTTTAAAAACTTACTATAGGTTAAGATCTGTTGTCAATTTTGCCCAATAATAATTATATTTTAGGAAAAAAATTGGTGCTGAGAATTGGGCTGAGGAAGAAAAAGAAAAGACAAACATAGACGAGGCAGCTGTTAAGGATGAGGCATCAGAAGTTTTCAATGTAGAAGACTTGGGTGAGTCCACTCCGAATGCGTATGAGTCTATCCTCATACATGTAGGACAATATTTGGTCTTTTTATTACAAATTAAAAAAAATAGCATTTACAAAGTCTTAATGTTAAGTGGAAGGGTTATATTCGCGTGTAAGGTGATAAGTTGGGTTTGCTCTGTGTTGGTTTTATATATACCATCATATACATGTACATTCTACGGTCAATGCAGTTCGGATGTTTAGATTTCGCCTCCAAGTTGATGGTAGTTGATGTAGTCTTATGCGTAGCTTTGACGTAAGAAAAGCTTTGGTGCCAAAGTTAGTTTGACGAAGCTTTCATATTGGTTAAAATGTATTACTACGACTTTTTGTCTTAATTTGACTCCTAACTTATTTACGAATTTGATACAATGTATTTCCGAATCTTTTATAATTTTTTAAAATGGACCCGACAATACATTTATATTGTCGATTTATGTTCATGCATCCCAAATTGCGATCGAAAGGGGACTGAATTCTTAATTTTCAGACATCGTGCCTAACATTGTTAACATTGCCTAACATGCGGGTGATATTTTGGAAACGCGTCCGCAAATCAGAGCTCTCGGCGGCATTCTTGATCAAACCGGAAAGCGCAAATTTGATAGACTAGAGTTACCTACTCTTACTTTGCTAACACGTCGCGTCGCGTAGCGTATATAATTTTCCCGAAAATTACGTAGTTCTAACCATTGCCAATGTGACAAAATGTTAAGTTTATTGAGGAAACATTCCATGTCTTTGTATTGAAAGGTCATTTGTAAATAAAATCTGCCAAAGTAGGGCTTTTAAATAAAACCTGAATTTTCAAACTTCTAAAATAATTCCTTCTTTGAGTATTTCATTGTCAACTCAGTGGTTTACAGAAATGTAACACGGTCTTTAATAAGCAAAAAAAGGAGACAGAAATGACCTTTCAGATCACGTAGTATGAATCATTCCAGTATTTTTATCCCGCACGTTTTGTTTACCCAGTGTTTTGTAGCGGTTGTTTAGCGTTTGTTGTTGACTGATTTGGGAGATTTCGTTCGATTTTTGTTTGCATCAAGATCGACAGCTGCTATTAGTGTTTACTGAATAAACAAACCTAGGGGTAACTTTGTTTACTGTTTTATGGAAATCCATTCTAAAGGGATGAACGTGGGTTAGTTACCATGACGACAGCCCTGTAATCATCAATAAAGTTTTTCTTGAAGAATTTACTTTGAGTGAAGAAAATATTTTTATAAACTTCTTTGCTTTCATCATAATGGAAGGGATAATGAGAGATTCCGATAAATAAAAAACCCTACATGCTTAACTCTCATCGAATGAATACATGTACATTGTATGTCAAAAGATAAAAGATTAAGTGCCAATTCGTCAGATTTCATAATGAAAATAAAGCTATCTTTCTGGTCTTTAATTTGTTACGTAATTTATATGGAATGCACTTTTCAAATAATTTGCATATTGGTTATGAATACAAAATGCAAATGCATGTATTGATTCTTTGTAATGCAATCCCTTCGTCTTCATTAATACTTGCAAATAAGACAAATTTATTGATTTGATTTATAAATTTATAAATACTTGTAGAACAGAACAGAACATGTACTAAAATTTTTTAGTGATTTTGTTTTCATCTTGTCTTTTTGGCGTCATGTTTATGAAAAGGAGTCAAGTGCGGATCTAAGGGGGGAATGTAAAAGGGGGAGGGGGTTAGGACTCAGTTAAACTTTGACCCCCCCCCCCCCCCCCCCCTTGAAAATTTTTCTAGATTCACCATTGGGAATAGTATAAGTTATCAGTTACTATCTTTGGCAATCACCCGAATTCTCACAGAGACTTGAATCTCTCTTTGATTGGTCACTCAATATAATAACTATTCCCTATATTGTACTGACAATTTTTGACGAGATATCACTGGCTCCTGTAGACAGCTTTGTTGCCTCTGACTACTATAAAACAGAGCTCTCGAATCTTGACAATTATCGGTCTTTTGAAAACAAGTGCAATATTATCAAAATGCATTATTGAGGACATGAACTATTTATCTAATTGATCAAATCGTTCTGTAACCACTATATAAAAAGGCTGCGTCTTGCTTTGTTTATTTTTGCCCTAGTCAAGAGTAGAACCAAGCAAATTCCAAAATGCATTTTTGTTTCCTCTGAACATTGCGTTTGTTATTTTATATGGTAACTTTCGTATCGATAAAAACATTCTAAAACCAAAATTTATCATGTAGTATCTAGATACATTGTACATTTTGTACTTATTCATAAACTAAATTCAAGTGATATTGTCTCAAAAGAGTAATAGATGTTTGGCATCATGTTTGTCAAGGACTTGTAAACAATACTGTGTATAAGTCCTTTTTTTAATAAACAATACTGCAAATAAATCCTTTTATTTCAGAAATAATAGACCAAAAAGTCCTTTTATTTTATTAACAATAGTACATAACTTTATAAGTCTTTTTATTTTCTAAACAATGAAAATAGTGCATACGGTATACATGTGTACGTCCTTTTCTATATAAGCCCTTTTATTTCATTACACTCAAAATAGAAAAAAGTGTAAATATATGATTTTCAGTTATTACATATATCATGATTACATTAAGTTATCATGATTACATTTTTGGTTAAGCCCCTAGGTGAATCCAAAGTGTAATCATGATACATAGACCATGATTAATTGAATGTGGGAGTCAATGAAACAGTTGATTTTGGGATCGCTGTTGATGGAGACATAGATGTGTAAGGTATAGTTTGTATGATATGTGCAAGTATTTCCGTCTTCCCCAGTCTGGATTCACACATGATAGGGAAATAGCAGTACAAACATTTATCGATCACCACAGATATAATGAAAGTTTTTTGTTTACAAGACCAATGCGATGTTGTTTACTGCTTTTCAGTGCAGAAAGTATAATATTTACTTGTCGATGTTTAGATTTCGATTTTTTGAGGAGGGACTGTTTCAAACTGCTCCGTGACTCTGGGAAAAGATGTTTCTGATGAAAAAATGGTCTTGTGAAATATACGTAAGGGTACAAAAAGTTTCTTGATGATATTTTGTTAGGAATATCAATCAGGGTACTAACAAAGTATTATGTCAAGTTTAGACAATGCTAGTTTTGGGAAAAAAATGTTTTAGTTTACGTTGCCAAAAATAAGACAGGACAAACTTCATTTCTGTTAATATACTATCCGTCTCTCTAGTGGGCATGTCTATGAGTGTCTCTTATTCGAGAGTTTTATTTTTGCGTCAAGATGAGCTCGCGAATTTTCGCATAAACAAAGACTTGTGGAATATTCAATATTGCCGAAGTAAGGTTTAGTTTTTGATGGAATGATGGAAAGTGACAAGGTCAATTCTTCAAGATGAATATTCAATCCGATTTCACGCAAAATTCATATAGACTACATGTACTAATAATATGTGAAATATCAAAAATATTTCCTACGATTCAAAACACTATGATATAATATAATGCAACTTATTCTGTATTTCAAGTAGGTCAAAATTCAAAGTCAAATGTTCCTATATCGAACTTAACCCATATTTTCTGCCAAATTATTTTTTGCTGTAAATTAGAATTTAAGGAATAAATAGATAAAACTCTACATCAATTGTAGAACAGGACGCAGCCGTAGTTTATTCCTTCTCTTGTCTTTTGTACATGCTATTGTACATATACTTTCTGAATTGATTACCTTTTATCACTACTTATAAAATTGCTACTCAGTCTTGAAAATAAAACAATCTTTATTCATTTCAGATCATTTGCCCAGGGAAAGTTGTATCTGCTAGATGTAGGTAGTTGTTATAATCCTTTCTCGGAGTTTGAAGAATTTATTTCTATCGGGATCGACTTGTGTCCAGCAAACGAGGTAATATTTTTTTCAAACTGACCATAGCTGTTTCAGGGATTTGAGTCTTTCTTTGAAATTTTAGATAATCACATTGCTCTTGAATAAAGGCAAAAGTCCCTCTTAACCTGACATGCTCCTGATTTTGTATTGCAGCATGCATGTACCAGATTGCATCATTGAAAACACAATATCGTTATGTCCTCGCACAACTTTGTGTCCAAGGGAATATTCTACACACATGTGAAGAAAAACACAGACACTCAAGTACACAAATTTTAGGCCCTTTGGTCATTATCAAGCACCTGATAAAGACCAAGTGGTCGAAAATTTGAGTACATGTTTTTATATTTATTTGTGTCATTCCTTCATAGAAGAAACGTCGCCGTGTGTATGGGTGTGTGAGTCCATACTCTAATTACAACAGATAACTTCCGATGTTAATTAAGTTTTGCATGTGAGTTGCCCACGGTGTCAGGAAGACACACTTTTAATGATTATTGTATTTCAAGTTCCTTCATAACTGCTCTTGTCGTGTAAATCTCGTGCAAGCTTTAACAATTCCAATATTTGATATTAGTAGTCGAAACGCAAGACCGCAAAAAAATAAAAGGACGCCGATGCATTTTCGATTTCTCATCTGCAACTGCCGCACAGAATCCATGAAACCTTACAGGATGCAAGTACTAAAGGGTCTAGCTCTACCATGTTTGCGTTTTTCGCGCCGATCATTCAACAAATGTGACCGTTGAGGGCTCTGATTTGCTCACACATTTGCAGCCGTAGCACAGAACTTCACCAAACCTTACAGGACGTACATTTGTATGTACGTATTTAGGTTATCTACCAAGTTTGTGTTTTTCGAGGCGATCAGTCTACAAACATTGCTGTCGAAAGATTTGATTGGCTGACGCGTTTCGACTTCTCATCTACAATCGCTGCACAGAATTTTACGAAACCTTTCAAGAAGCAAGCAGTCAAGATCCTTTGCAAAGTTTGTGTTTTTAGAGCCAATCATTTAACAATCAAGGTTGATTCGCTGACGCATTTTCGATTTTCTCCGCAACAACCGAAATCTTTCTAGAAGCAAGTTCTCAGGGTGCTCTACCTAAAAGTGTTTTTTAGCCGATCGGACAGCAAACATTGCCGCCGATCGTTCTGATTGGCTAACAAGTTTTTTCCTTCTCAGTTAGAACTGTTGCACGAAATTTCATGAATTTTACTGAAAATATGACTAAATGTCCGCCATATCTCATAATTAAAAAAATCATATTGTACTTGTTTTATTATCACTGTCATATTCCTTGTCTTCTCCTGTTTAATTTTGTGCGAGTTTAACGGTAAACTTTTTCCCACTCAGATTGTCAGGATTTGTTAATGAGTTACAAATTTGTGATGAAGTTAAAAAATATCGAGGCGTTAGAGAATGTATGAAGAAGTGTAATTAACTTTAGGTGGTTCTTAGTGTGACAAAAATTAAACAGCATTTTTTCATGGCCGTTTGGCTGCCTATAATTAAGTTAACGACCAGCAAGGGCGCCTTTGTCGATCATACTTTTGATGATTTCATTTCTCTTTTGAGAGTGCATCACAGTGGGTGCAAATAAATATTTCACATTTTAGATAAGCATCGGCATTTAGATTGTAAAACTTTAATTTTTCTCGAGCTTTTTAAAATAATTGTAGTTTGAGAAAATAATCCGTCCAAAATATCATTTGTCATATCCCTTAGTAGCTAAAGTAAACTCAAACAAGAAATTCAATACGCGTCTATAAACAAAGTGCTCAAGCGATATTTATTTGCGCCAAAGACATTAGATTTGTCAATACCGAAAAAATATCAACTATCATTTTCTGTCATATTGCATTTATTATTTACGAATGTATGAAGTGTTTTATTATTTACAAGGCCTACAATATTTGGTTGAGATCTGATCATTGACAAGAGTAAATAATGACAGAGGCAGCCGGCTTGCAGAAAGCTATTTAAAGAGTTGCGTCGTGACTTTCGATCAAAAACTAATGACCACTCGGTGTGCAGCGAACAAAAATTTAAGTGTAATTAATACCCAGCTTTTCTTATTGACAAATAGATGCTGTTCACCCGGTCCCTATTCATGTCCCTCTTGTATGCAGCCCTTGCAATCCTCAGAGGGGGTAGCCGAGTTTGTGTTTTAAGTTTATTTATTTGCCGATCAAACGATGTCAAGTACAAAGTATTTATCCTTCACAGAAGGTTCATATTTTGAAATTGTTTGTGTTATAATCTCGATTCTACTCTGTCAAAAAAATCCGTTATTTTGGCTTTGATATCTCTGAGCTCGATCGATGCTTTTGTGTTTAAAAGAGACGAATTATAGCGCTTATTTGAAATTAAGCATTCAGATGTATTACATTACATAAGAAATATCAATTGGGTATATCGTATCCAATGTCAACATCATTTGTAAGTATTTGCAATGATTAAGTAAAATTTAATCAATTAGTGTAATTAAATTTAAGTGAAAATGCAAGGGAAAAAGGGTCGGAGAACGAGTCCTTGTTGTTTTTCTTTATGATACTTGACAAATCGTCACAGAATGCTACCTCACCATGACAAGGGAAGCTACATTGTATTATAGTAGGTGATGTACTTATACTTAGTACATAGATTTTTGTCTAAATTCGTCAGAGGAGTTATGGAAGAAATTCCATATAAAACGACCAATCCCCCCGGAAGAATGGGAATAGTCTCCCGTTATGGTAACTTCCTGTCCTTACAAATTTGAAGCCGTTTGATAGCGCTGTCTGAATGAAGAAAAGTAATACAAAACATGGCAAAAGAAAGCAAACTAAGATTTATATATATATGCTATATATGAAAATCACACCTTTGGTTTTGAACAGCATAAAGACCGATTAGGGCATTCCGATTGAGTTAGTTGACATGGTGATGAATCTTTTACCTCCTATATGCAATATTTATATATGCCCCGCCATTCATAAATGCGCTCCGTCGTCATTTCATCATTCTGTCCGTCATCGCCTGGTTTCCGGGTATGTTCTCCATGGAGATAGCATGGGTGCAAATAATATTTTTTTGGTTTAAAACATGCATCATGATGAACCAACAAATCATATGTGAGGAACAAAACCTTATAATTAATTAAAAAAAGGTGATATAGATCTACTGGTGCGTTATAATTTCTTTTCACTTTCGACATTTTCATCTTCCAAGAGATAAAAAAAAAAATCATATTATGCTTCTTATGTATAAATGTTTGTGCTCGTTGAATCTCACTTATATATATGAAAATCTATATTATTTGAATAGTTCGAATTGATTTTCACAAAAGAGCCCATACAAATGTATTTACTTTTTCAGAAAGTTCACCGATGTGATTTTACAAACATACAGATTGACAGAGAGTTAAGCATGGGAAATTTTGTTCATATCACATCTACTCCTGACCATCAGCTGGTTTCCTTTCCACATGGCGCTTTTGACGTGGTTGTCTTTTCTCTTCTTCTGGAGTATCTACCCGCGCCAAAACAGAGGTGGCTCTGCTGTACGAATGCATTCGAACTTCTGAAAATGAATGGATTATTCATAATAATTAGTCCAGATTCCCACAAACAACATAGAAATGCTGCAATGATTAAAAGCTGGAAGACTTGCATCGAGGCCATGGGATTCTGTCGATGGAAATATGAAAAATTAGAACATATACATTGCATGGTCTTCAGAAAGGTAAAATCAGACGTAGAAATTGGGGATGAGGATGGTCACTATAGTAACATGATGTTTATTCACCAGGACTTTTTAAGAGAAGACTCGGGAAAAAAACGAACTTTCACAGAAAAGGACCAGGAAAATTTTTTGGAAAATTTGCACGAACTTCCAAGTTGCATTGACGATGAAACTGAAGAATTAATTGATTCATGATATGCGAATAAAGTTGATTTACAAATTATTAACATTGCTTTTTTATGATCACGATTTTAGGGGGATGTGTCGTCGGCACTGGGCTAGTCCAAAACACAATGCGAAAACAATCTGAAGTTCTTTTGTTGTTGTTTATTGCTAAATGCAAGGTGTTTTGATCCTGGCATTGAGAGTGGGGTTTTCTCCCTTTATGCACATTATTTAATAAAAAGTACATGCATTCGAGTTTTAGAATAGGTTGGAATTAAGTGTAGCTTTGCATCATTTACTATTTTCGTTACGCAGTGTCTGGAAAACTGCATGTCGGGACTTTTCTCCAATAGGGCGCGCGGGAAGAATTTATGTGGAGCTTTTCTTCTTTACTTTTTTATTTCAATAATATTATGTATAAAAACATGTAGTTTATTCTGCTTCAAAGATCGTCGTCCATCATGCCTTGATAGGTTTTCCACATTTTCCTCTGGTTGACTGATGCATTTTTGCTCAACTGCTACAAACAGTGTCACCAAAACGTACCTGATACCAGGTATCAATGTTTTGATTCTTCAATCTCTGACGTACGTCAAATGTATGCCTAAATTCTGTAGCAGGGAACTGAACATTCAAACCATGGGACATGTACATGTATCTATTAGGTCCTCCTATTATCATCGGTGTCTGCGGATTCCACAGTATCTCACCAAACCTTAAAGTTACAAGAAAGTAAAATACTAGGTCCTCCTATTATCATCTATGTCTTCGCATTCCACAATATCTCACCAAACCTAAAAGTTACAAGAAAGTAAAATACTAGGTTCTCCTATTATCACCGTGTCTGTGGGTTCCACAGTATCTCACCAAACCTTAAAGTTACAAGAAAGTAAAATACTAGTTTCTCCTATTAGCATCTGCGTCTGTGGGTTCCACAGTATCTCACCAAACCTTATAGTTACAAGAAAGTAAAATACTAGGTTCTCCTATTATCATCTATGTCTGTGGATTCCAGGGTATCTCACCAAACCTTAAAGTTACAAGAAACTAAAATACTAGCACTAGGTTCTCCTATTATCATCCACGTCTGCGGGTTCCACAGTATCTCACCAAACCTTAAAGTTACATTTACAATAAACTATAATGTTTGGTTTCCTTTCTAAAAGCTTTTTTTTTCTTTATTTCGACCAAATTCGCCATCCAACATGTATAATCGAACTTTGTAATTGACTTGCATACAACTTTGATTTTTCCATTGCATCTGCTTTATAGATTCGAAGTTCACTAACTTATAGGAAGCAAATTTTAAAGTTTTCAAAACATTGCTTTACCTCTTTGTTTAAGACCCCTTTCGTCAACCAAGATGCTTTGAGCGGCTTACGCAATCTCTGTATACCTGCAATCGCTGAGAGGAATTTTCATCAAACCTTGCGGTACCGAAGTCTATATATATATGATATATATATATTTAGAATAAATTATTGCGGCGACCATGCAAGACCTCTGACAGGCGACGCCGCTACAAAGAATTTTGTCAAACTATACTGGAAGCATATATTGTACCCAAAGTTATTAATGTACAAAGCTTTTGTTCAATACTATATCTGTCACACAAATTTTCCGACAAGAATTCTGAATGACAAACTCGTTTGAAGAAAAGTTATATGATAAGCTCTCAGAAGCACGTGCACAGTCGCAACATGAAATTAATTAGAAGATGCCCAGGTGAACGATGTAGGCCTGTTAGGCCCTTGTCATTTTAATATAGGTATATGAGTATAATCATGCATGACCCTTATGGGGCCAAATTTTGCGTCATTTGTACAGTTTCTTATTTTTAAGATTTATTGTAACTTCGTTTAATATACTAGTTAAGTATTGTTGCAGTAGAGCAGTAACGAGATTGGCGATGAGATTCTGGTACAAGAGTAAAAAGTTCAATCTCCATATTCAGTTTCCAATAACAATCCATGTATCAATTCTTATATCCACCTCTTTATAAGGACTTGTAGTATAACTTTCACATGGAGTCCTTGGTTTATCTATTGATCTTCTATATTCAATAATACATACATTTTCTAAATGTTTACTCTCTCCGAGGAAGAAGCAGTACTAGAGACGACAAGCACGAACCTGAAGGTCATATTTGGTAATATTAATCTTGTATCAATTCCTTTTAATCATAATAAATCATATTATGTAGAATACAGTCCGTTCGAGAAACACTTACATAGAACCGATACCAACGTAGCCTGGCCTTCAGGCAACGACAATTATTTCATTTCATGCAATAATAATATATCTATAAACACCCACATTAATTCAAAGTCTATCATCAGGTATGAAACTAATAAATCAGTTTATAATAAATCCTTATTAGTAACATTACAGAGATTCTTAAAAAATAAAGCAGCATATCAATATTGTGTTTTTTGTATAATTTTGAAGTAAGCAATAAGCTTCTTCGTCTTCTTTTTTTTGAAAGGTTTTTCTTTGAAAAATCATCTTAACTGCGTCACTTAAAATACTGAAAAAATCTTAGAAATACCGTACCAAGGAGGTGTTTCGAAGTGCAAATGTTTTGATATTGGCCATGTATTCAGTTAAATGTAGATGCACTAAAAATTGTAATGAAGTGAAATGAGATGATATTTATGCCATATTTTGTACGGTTTTAAGAACGATGATTCAACAACTGTCCGGGACTATTTTTCAAACACGCCGGGACTACTTCCCAGATGTTACAATACGCCATTTTCTCCTTGCTAAAACACGACACAGACTAAACATGTCAATAAGGCTCCCTATAGAAAATTTGTTTATTTAGGGATCTCTATTGCCGTGTAAACAAAGCTCAAATATCAATTTCGTTTATTTCGAAATAAAAATATTTCGCACATTGAACGGTGGATTAAACATTTGGCATTCGGTAATGTGAAAAAGCAGGTCGTGTGATGTTTCAGTATGACTACTGAGTATTGTACATTGTATTCAGAAACATGGAACAAAAAACAAACAAACAAACTATATAGCAAACAAAAAATAAACAACCAAAAAACAAAAAACAAAAAACAAACAAACAAAAAACAGAAAACAAGAAGTTTTACTTTTGAATAACATAAAATAAAACAAATCTAAAGGATATGTTATATCAGCATAAAAATAGAAAATTATCTGTATTCTATATCCACTTAATTGTGGGCAAAGTGGAGAAAATCGCAATTATATACAACCCCTGTCATGTTAGTCCCATTATGCAAAGATAGATAACTCGTCACTAAAACACTACAGTAGTTTTGGTTTCCTTGCAACATGGCCGAAAAATGTCAAATGAAATATTAATGCACATACATAATGTACACTTTTGAATCTATACTACTAAAGGAACGAATTAGCAGATTCTCCGTCGAAACGAAGAGGACAGAGATAAATGGTGTGATATGAAGATATAACATATTATATGACAATGTGAAATTGATAATTGTTTAGAAGAAATTATTTCTACTCATTAATTACGTCTCACCGTTTTCCTAAATCAAATCTGAGAAAATCTAAAATTCAAAACCGGCGACGGACACTAATCATTAACTTCATATTTTCCACTGATTTATACTCCCTTTCTAATGCCCGACATTTTAAGTATCATAGATTTAGTAAGGCGATTCTTGCAAGACATTTCTGATGTTAGTCATTTACGACCTACAATGTTAAGATAAAGGTTTCATTGCTCAGTTGATAAAGCGGCGGATATCTTTCCAGACATTCTATCCAAAAAGTCCAGGTTCGCGTCCCGTCGAGGGCGGACGTTCTGACAATAAATTTATATTTTATATCTGTGTTTTCTGGCTCTATTTCTTTAATACTCAATGCATTCTAAATTATCAATCGCATACTATTTTTCCCTTGACGTTTTCCATTGACTCCATGTCAGACTTGGATGCGGACAATTTCCAAATATAATTTTTTTTCACTTTTGTATACTTAAAATGTGTAACCCCTCCCGCATGTGGGGTTCAGGGGAAGGGTGGGGGGCTTCCCCGGAAAATTGTGAAATGCTGCATTTTTTTAATATATTTTACAATCTTACTTGCTATGAAGATTGACGTAAAAAGTTGCACATAAATCTACATAATACACCTTTCCCGAAAATTAATGGTGGTTTATGATTAAGAAGTCTCACTTTTGATATGTTTAAATTTATTCCATCCTGGATTTCTTAAAAGTGTAAAGAAGCGTTACAAATATTTCAAGTAATACAAAATATATACACTGTTAAAAATTGACAATTGTCTTAACATCTTGACGATTTTTATGGGGTTCGAAGGGGCAAAGCCCCAGAAAAAATAGTTTAAAGGAGATGGTTTTTAAGTCAAAATTATCAACCTTTGGAAACTTTAGATGGGCGGATGGGTGTCGGATACGCCTCTTTTAAATCTACGGATGCTATTAGTAGACAGTTTATAGGTTTACGATCTATCCGGAAAATTTATGTGTAGGTATACGCCTCTGAATTGACAATTTTTTTCCGCGCTTGCGCGAGTCCTTTTCTAGTAATAAATAATAATGACGCATTTCATAGTAATAAAGATTTTCCAGAAATCAGCGATAAATAATTAATAAGGGCTCTTTGAATTAATATACAGAAATCTGAAATTTTTAATTGAAAATACAGTTTTCTGTTTTAAAACGTCAATTTTTCTCTTCGTATTTACCAAAAATAAAACAAAACAAAAACAAACAAACAACAAACAAAACATTTTCCGTCATGTCAGCAGAAGGCGTCAATATAGGCAAATGAACAAACGCCTTTGAGAAACTTCTTCGTATCATCGAACCTAAAGCATCAGAATGGTCGATCTAGAAGGATAAGAAGTCTTCTTATTCTGCTCCCACTCCGAAGTCAAATTTCGATGCGTTTGTGAGTGCTGTTGAGATTGTTTTCTTGGGCTTCTCAACAGAGGATCTTCTTTAACTCATTTGTGTCAGGTGTTTGGGTTTGACTGTAAGTGTTTTGAATATTTTCCCCTGACATGGTCGCCATAGCAATTTCTATATAGACATAACCTCAGACAGTGCATGTATTTTAGATATTGTTTTAATTTTCGTGCATGAACATCGACGGCGGGTGCGGCTAGCCAAACAGGGGATGCTTACTCATCCCGGGCACCTGGTCCCACCTCTGGCGTGCTGAGTGTCTGCTCTGTTGTGAGTGCTGTTGAGATTGTCGTCAGTAATTTTCGAATTATTTCTTATTTAAAAGAAAGAATGGGATCTCCAACAACACTCGGTTGCAGCAGTCACAGCAAAACACCAAAGCAACTTATGCAAAAACACAGCACAGCAAGAGACACAAAAGGAACATCAAACACAAAATACCACACATAAACCAAAGAGACCAATTGGCAACCGGTGCCGACTAGCGTAACTAATTATTTGGTTATCCGGATTAAGTGCGCACATCCCTCCTAATTTTCCGGTTACCAGTAAGTCTATGACTAATTAAACGGTTCTGTGCTTCATTTATAATATATTAGTCACATTTACGAGTGAAAAAGTCTATGATCTTTCTTTTGTTATGTAAAAGGAGAGAAATTTTCATCTTGTCAAGAACCGCATGGGGCATTTTTATGAATCTTGGTTGGGATAAAGCATTTATAATCCACCACAAGTTTTGTTGTTTTTAGACTTGATCCGTCAAAAGATGACACCACCACAGACATAAGTGTTGTTGACTTTTTGACTTAATCCGTCCAATGATGGCAACACCACAGACATACGGAAGTCACGACTATTTTCATTATAAACTTAAAAAGAGGATAAGCTCTGTTACCACCAAAATTCTGGCGCCACGGCATCTCGTGGATTTCATGATTTTTTGCATATTGGGTATATATTATGTCCTGATTGCAAAAATTAAGGTTTTCGGTCATTGTAAGTTCCGGTTGCCACGGCAACGGGATCAGTCTTTTCGTGCCACTGTAAAGACTGTGAAGTAACCTACTTTTAGATATTTTGTTGCCATGGATACCATTGCAGCAGATATTTCATTTTTTGTACATTTTGCGCGTCTTGACCTCCTTTCTGACAAAATGCACTCGGTTTTATGACAGATATTACAGGACGCTTGCTGTGCCCAGCCAAAAGAACAAAGGAGGGGATCTCCAACATCACCAGGTTGTAGCACCCACAGCAAAAACCCAAAACACCCAATGCGAAAACACAAAGCAGACAAGCACAAAAAGAGACGCGTAAGGGACAAGGAACGTTAACGCACAACACAGAAACATCAAACACCTAGGACTACATGTACACATAAACCAACGACACCAATGGGCAACCGGTGCCGACTTAGGACGGCCATCTGCCACGGAAATAGCAGAAGGTATGGTTATCCTGGATTACGTGCGCACAACCCTACCACTTTTCCGATTACCCAGAGGTCTCGAAGAACGTAAAGCAACCTCCTCACTGTCAGATGACCACACACAAACAAGACCGCAAAACGCAGGGGCCCAAGCAACACAGATGAATATGTAAATGGATATAAAAAGAGGACGTACGTAATACAGAAGAAGTAAAATTCAAGTCATAAGTGAAGGTAAAGTTAGGGTCATTTTTATGTGATTTTTTCTACCGTTTTCAGTGTCAGTTATAATTAAATGCAGACCTCTGTGATACCTCTGATGGGTTATTATTAAAAGTAACATTTCTTAAAAATGTAATGAAAGAAAACAGAAGTTGGGATAATTGAGCTCTTCTCAATTTTGACGTCAAAAACCGTTGCTATGACAACTTTAAGCGTTAAAGCTTGAAATTAGTAACTTTCAAAATGGATTTTTCTCCTAATAAGTACTACTTAATTATGACCGTGAAAATATACGTATGAACTGATAAGACTCTTTCATTTAATTTAATAACCTGAAAATTTCCAAGGTCATTGACCTGAATGATAAATATGGAAAAAACCACATCCTTATCAAGTACAAAATCGTTAATCGAAAAATCATCTAACCAAGGGCATACAAAACCAGGATAAAATCAAAAGTAAGGCAAAGGAACAGAAATAAAAAAAATCTACCATATGAAGAGAAGTGAACTCACTGCGAAGGAGTGAGACCAGTGAAGTTCAAGGTTATTAATTTTCTTAACTTAGACTAAAAGATCTTCTAAAATCCCTAAGATTTTTCTGATTTTTGTCATTTTGTAGCATTTTCTTTTTGGATTTTCCAATAACTGATTTATATATTGAAAGATGACGGATTTTAAAAAGAAATTCCCTGATTTCATTGACATTTTATATTCAAGTATAATCTTTTTGTTCAATCGAAAAAAACTAAGAATTTTACTTTTCATGCTTTCTTTTGTTGATATCCACACCTCAATTTCAGAAGGTCAAAGAGTTGATTGAACTCTTAGTTATCATAAGAAATGATGATCATATCCATTATTTTGTTGTATATAGCCGTTTAATTTGTGTCAAATGGCTCTTTTTAGTATTCATCCTTTTATTACTACGAAAAATCACAATTTTGGTAAATCTGTTCAATTACAATTTAGTGACCTTGAAAATACAATGCATGACCTTGAACAAGTATTAAAGTAATCTCTACATTGATTTGTCTCCAGTAGATATATGAACGAGGTTTTGTTTTAATATCACGTATGGACAGTTTAAAATAGACCCATAACGTACCCATTATAGCAACAACATTGTCCTAAATGTTGCCATGCTTACCATATTTAATGCAGTTTCCATCCAAAGAGATACAGGATCCCAGTCAACTTTTTACATTTTCTTTTAGTTCAGCTACAATATATATTGGATATGTAACAGAAAAACTCCAAAAACTTTTGTTTTTATGAAATTTTACACTGTGAAAGTACACAAAAACAAGCAAAATAGGGTCTCTCCAAGCAAAAAATTGAAGGCTTTATAAAACCTTATTTTGGCACTCTATTTGACCACTTATACAAGAGGCATAGCAATAAAGCGATAAAATCATTTTAGACATTCATAACAAAGAGGACTGAAAGAAAAAATCAAGATTATTACGATTGATAAATGTACCCTTTTCCATGGCAACAAAGGTTACAAAACGCCAAGTCTTATGGATTTTCCAAATGCTTCAAACTATTGAGATGATTACTATGGCAACAACACTCTTTTTCTACAAACGAAAGTCAATTTTCATCCTAGCACTCCATATTGAACTTCCAAACCAAAAATCGCCAGAATCTATGACATGTCGTGCCAACGTGTCATTGAACTTTTTTTTTAGTTCTTTCAGAGAATTGCTCTTAAAATGTTCTTGACTTTGTCACAAATTTGTAAGAGAAATACTACCTGGTAATTTCTTAGGTATTAAGCTGAATGTATACTCTTTAGAACTTATCCCTCGAACTTCATGTTACTGCCTTAGAATATCATTGACCTTAGATATTTTATAAAGTGTAAGTGGATAATGATAAAATTGAAATCCAATCCAAAACAAGCCATGTTTCACCGTTCTGACTTTTTCATAAAAGTAATGAAAATACACTACGTACGACCTTTCGTTTTCTCAATGGTGCCAGCAGATCCTTTCTTTTCAATATTTTAGGACATATTACACTGTATGATTAAAAAAATTGTTACTAGTATTATTCAGTATCTCTGTCAATTTGCCCTTAATTTTGATGACTTTCGAGTTTTTGTATGAAAGAGTTTGGTATACACGGCGGAAGGAAAGGAGGGGATTTTTAGCAAGACTCTGTGCAGAAGCAAGGGCAAAACAAAGAAACACTCCATGTAAAATCAGAGTAGACAAACACGGCAAAAGACGCAATTTTAAAGGGACAAGGAAAAGCAAATATGACATCATAACACCAAGAACAAAAGACTACATATAAAATCAACGAGACCAATGGGCAGTATTTGCCGACTAAGCACGGCCATCTGCCACCTTTGTATGTAGCAATGTTTTAGTTACCTGGATTATATGCCCATAATCCTTCCATTATTCCGATTACCAAGAGGTCTCGAAGAATGCACCGTTTGTATAAATAACATAGATATGTACGTACATAACCAACTCGCCGTAAGATGACCACAAAAACAAAAAAGCACAACGCAGGTGCCCAGAAAGGACGTTCTAGTAAGACATAGATGAATATGTAAATAGATATAAAAACAGAGGGCATTCGAAAAACATTCCGTGTTTTGCCGACTAGAGCGAGCTTATGCATGCAATCACCCTAGAAGTGCGATGGACATTAGGAGAGGAAACATCAGATCTTTATCGCTCTTATTCAGGGTGGTGCTACTTACAATTATTTTTGTTAATTTCATGGTTAATGAGCGAAACTTGGTGTAACACTAAGACAAAAATTGGAATGGGCTTTAGGCTTCCTTTTTGGTTCCACCTACTTGTATATTATACTTGCATTAGATATGTAACATGAGTCATGTAATATATGAACGTAATTAATACGGCGCGTTCAAGCAGCGCCACCTATAATACATTCTACAATGCCTTCCGCTTCTGCAGTGGAGCTTGTTCATTAGATAAGTTGTCCTTCGTGTTTCTGTGTGGTTACCTATTGTTTCCGTCTGTTTGTCCGATATTTCTTTTCGGGTTAGAAATTTCTGTTTTGAATTTCAGATTTCGTTAGCCTCTCGATTGTTGGTTTTGGAATTTGGTTTACGCTTTTGTGTTTTGCTTTCATTCACTGATTCTCAAATGAGGTTTTGACAGGCCCCGTTATGGAAGTGATAGTGTAATTCTTAGGCACGGTCCATTTGATATTCAGGGGGGGGGGGGGGGGGGGGGGGGCTTGGGTTTTTTGTCGGAGCAAGATTATTTTTTTAGCATCGGACCAGGGCGAAATTATTTTTTTCTTGCAAAGTTGGAGCAAGGAAATTTTTTTATAACAATTGATGTGAATTATATTAAGAATGTTTGTGTTTTTTCAATAGAAATTCTTTATTTTTACTTAAATTACTTTAAACATTACTCTATTTTTATGTAAAACTTGTATTCACTTCTAAACTGAGAGAGAAAAAAGATTTTTACAATATGTAATATATAATTTTCAGTATACAAAATGTATATAAGATCAAGTAACATGTAAGAGGACCTGATTCAAGTTTTAATATGTAGAAATGAAAACTAGTGAAAAACTTATTTAAATTCTCCTTCCAAGCTTGAATATAAAATTAGACACTATGGTGATACATGTATCTATAAATAGTTATAAATTATATTGATAATGTATTTAAGCAATTTAATTGTTTTTCAGTCACATGCATATACTTTTGATTTTTCAAATATGAACTTGCCATTACAGAAGAAAACTATGGCGAGCGAAGCGAGCTAGAAATTTTTTATAGAAAGTAAAAACAGCGGCGAGCGAAGCGAGCCGAAAATTTTTCGGGAATTTTCAGCGAATTTTATGGTTATTCTTCAAATTCAGATTACTTGTAAGAGCAAGATTATTTTTTTCTGTCACACCATAAGAAAATTAATTTTTTTCATCAATATTCAGAGCAAAATTATTTTTTTTCGAAAAAAACCCAAGCCCCCCCCCCCCCCCCCCCCCCAGAATATCAAATGGACCGTGCCTTAAGAATGTCCTTGTACAAGGCTGAAAATTGGCCAAGTATCGTGCTGAATGTCCGTCTGGTAAGAGCAGGATCATATTTATGGTATAAAAGGCATTTGATGATTTTGACGTAATTTTACAGACAATCTGTGTACCCTTAATCCTACAAATTTTGTTCATTATATATATGTCATCACAAAAGGCAGGCTGTGAAATACATGTATTCCGATGCTTGTATAGATCCAAACTTCAAAAGAAGCTGCGAGAATTTTTTGTGAAATTTCCAGAGAGTTTAAACTAGTTTATGAAAGCTTAAAGCTAGACTTTCTTGGTAATGTGAAAATTTCTACTTTTAAAAAACATTAGTACATGCTCTAGCGTACGTATGGGTTGAGAAATAGGAATATCGTATGGTACATGTAGCCTGAGAACATCTTTACTTTGTTGAATCTTTAATCATCTGTTTGTCATACCCACTCGTATGAAACTTTCCGTTTATAAATTTTATGATCAGATCCAAAAATGATGTTTCAGCATCGTTGGAACATTTTAAATGATCAAATTTTCTTTGCTTTTAAAGGCTTTGCATACTTTTTTCATAAGTGCAAAAAATAAATCTGCAACAAGAGGAAAACAACTGGTACCCATAGGTACGGCAGAAGTTATTCTTATTTGAAATGCATGCCGCCGAAGAAAAATCAAATATCGGTAAACTGATCCCACAGTTTTTGTGCTTTTCTTGAAATTGCATCAATCTTAGATTCACATTTCCATTATTTTTCCCACTCTTTCACGATAAGACGATTGTCATCTGATTGATATCCGAAACACGTGTCTGATGCATGAAAATTGGATTGAAATTTCTTCAAGAAGGTATAAAGTTGAAACACTTCCATATTATTTAGTTGGACTATAAGACAAAATTATTTAGAGAGTTTGGACCTAAAATAACCTCTAAATTTTTGATTTACAGTGAACGTATCTAAAATAGCAAGGGATCCCGGTCCTTAAGGAGGTATTGGATACTTCGACGCCAAATTCAATTTTTCTCAAAATTTCTGAGATTATATATTTCTTGTCTGTCCTTGATTATAGAAACTTACATTTGATTCTATCGACAGGGAAATTTTCTACGAGACTTTGAAATATGCATTAATCGACGTTTTCGTGAATTTCTTGGTGACGTCATAATATTGAAAGTGTAATTCCAGTTCTCGTAAAGCTATTGGAAATTAATTTTGATTTAAGTTCCAAAATCTTTATAAATGTATAGCACTTACATATGGAAAAGATGAGATGAATGGTATTTTAAACAAAGGCAGAATACTGGAATAAAACATGACACTGTCGCTCAAAAATGTCAATTTCGAGCCAATTGACTGTGGTTGATAATTAATTATTAGTAATTCTGTGGACGAATCTTTGTCAAAAACTAACACAATTATCAACAATGTCCATAGATGATTTCACGATTATATGAGAAAAATTAGATTTGGGATTAACATATTACAAAGCTTTATATTTTCCCAGTTTTCTTTCAAAAATCGTCCTTTTCAATGAAGTGACATCCGCTTTTCTGTTCAGTTAGTTTGTCAAAGAATTCACTGGGACGAAGATTGGACTTTCTATGTTATACATCCAAAGTTTCAATGCAATACGTTTGGTATTAATGTTTTCATTACATTTTGAATGCGAGGGTTTGTGACGCCATTTTCACCGATATCGTCGAAATGAAGTCGAGATTTGCTCATTGATAACTCTCCCAAAGTCCACAAAAATCGCCATAATTTCTTCAAATGAAGCCGGAAATTATTCAAACTTCATCAGGATACTCAAATGTGTATATCAACAGCGTATCAAATGGTGTAAGGTAGTTTAAAGACTGTACTTTTCCTAGGAAGTGAGTAAACAAATAATGTCGCCGCAATCTTGGTGTTCAAACCCTCCTTAAGAGCGACTGTAAAAATCGAGTTTGTGGTTTTTCTCAAAGTGTTGAAAATGCTTTTAAATCGAAAGAAATATTTTTTAGCATTAATTTCTAAACCCAGGGTTGCTCAGACATTACCTTGGACATTAAACACCAGCAATCAATGAAGGAAAGCCGAAACCAGACTCCAAAAACCACAATCGAAAGGCTTTAAACAGAACTTTTCCACGCGAAAAGAAAAAAAATGGACAAACAGATTGAGACAATGACGCAGACCCACAGGGCAACTTATGTAATGAACAATTTCTAGAGTCAAGTGCAAGTACGGAATGTATCATAGAAAGCACTATAGGTGACGCTGCTTAAACATGTTGCCATAGAAACGAACACACACTGTGTCCAATGTAAATGCTAATGTTTTATTTGCATAAACTCAAAAATGTAAGTAACTTATCATTGAATTTTGAAAAAAAATGCCAAAATCTATATCAAAATCTAAGACATACCGTGGTATGCGCCCTTCATAAAAGTGCAAATGCTTACAGAGACTAGCTATTTTAATAAATTATCACTTTTTTGCAATGTTGAATGTTTGACAAAATGTTTGAGAAAATACGGCGCCATAATTTTAGAGCCCTCGAAACGTCATAATTGTGGATTGCGCCGGGAAATTCACTTTGGCTTTGGTACCCGAAGCGTGCATGTCTGGTCCATACTGTCAATTTATCTGTTCTTAAATGATGCTATTGAATTTGAAGACGTCTGTACCACTTGATAAGTGTCACTTCTTGTGGACCAGGAGTCCCCTAGGGCACATATTTTTTAAGATTTAATATCAATGTGTTGGCCGCAGTTCCAACAATGTGAAAATCCGGACTCTAATTAATCAAAACTAAACGATCGGCAGTCATATTTTACCTTTTAAAGATTTAATATCAATGATACGGCCGGAATTCCACTTCCCTCCGCTTCGTCTTTTCGAACTCAAGCGCCATGTTGTAAGTTTACACTCATGCGTCAGGTCAAACATGTGACACCTCGATCCATACATATGGAAGTTGTTATGGAAACAACCTCACGGTGTCACGTGTTTGACCTGACGAATGAGTGTAAACTTACAACATGGGGCTTGAATTCGAAAAGACGAAGCGGAGGCAAGTGTAATTCCTGCCGTATCATTGATATTAAATCTTTAAAAGGTAAAATATGACTGCCGATCGTTTAGTTTTGATAAATTAGAGTCCGGATTTTCACATTGTTGGAACTGCGGCCAACACACTCCTACCGACCAAATAGCCAAGCGTCTTTGGCTGTTTCTGCGGCTAATCCCACCCATCCTGCTACGTCTTTCGGTACATTTTGGACATACATTTGTAATAACGTTCACTCTCTTTGGTCATATAACTTTGTTCAGATTGGAATCACTGACGAGGGTTAAATAACCGAAATGTGCATGTCTCGTTCATGCTGTCAATTTATCTGTTCTTAGAAGATGCCATTGAATTTGAAGACGTTTAACATTTATACCACTTGGTGAGTGCCACTGCTGGTGGACCAGGAGTCCCCGAGGGCACATGTAGCCAAGTTCGATCAATTTCAATAGCATTATTCAACCTGTTTGACATTAAGTACTACTGACGAGAAATCAATATCTGAAACACGTATCTAGTACAATAAAAATGGCACTATAGAACATGCATTTCAGTATTGACCACGTGTCTGGTGCATGAATGTTAAATGTCTTTAAATTCAATAGCATCATTTAAGAACATATTTTGTAGCATGGGCAAGATAAGCACGTTTCGGGTACTTAATTCTCGTCAGTGATCTTTAATCTTAACAATGTAATATGGCCAAAAAGTGTGAAAATAATTATGTCCAAAATGTACCGAAAGACGTAGCTGGATGGGTGGGATATGGTGCTACAGGATCCACGTTTCAGAAATTTCTCGAAATTTTGATAACAGAAATTTTCGAATGCGTTGAAGAGACGACCAATCGAAGTTGATCGAACTTCCTTACATGTGCCCTCGGGAACCCCTGGTCCACCAGCAGTGACACTCACCAAGTGGGACAAATGTCAAACGTCTTAAAATTCAATAGCATCATTTAAGAACAGATAAATTGGCAACATTGACCAGGCATGCACGTTTCGGGTAATTAACCCTCGTCAGTGATATATTTGATCTAAACAATGTAATATGCCAAGGAGTTTGAAAATTATTACGTCCAAAAATGTACCGAAAGACGTAGCAGGATGGGTGGGATATGATGCTACAGGACCCACGTTTCAGAAATTTCAAGAAATTTTGACAACAGAATTTTCGAATGCGTCGAAGAGACGACCAACCGAAGTTGATCGAAAATTGGTTTGAAATCTTCTTCAAGAAAGTATTAAGTTGGAACACTTCCGTATTGTTTATACATTGCTTATTATACATGTACATATTGATAAATCGTAAATGAAATTAAGAATTACATTAAGGTATTAGGGGTACAATAACAATATCGGAGAAAAGCTAGAAATTCTGTTCTTCCATATCTTAAATATTCTTAGATACTTTTTTTTTATGTTTCATTCAACTCACCGTGATAATGTTTGGTCCCGAACATTGCCAAAGTCATGCGACTTCGGCCAACTTCATGGTATTTAATTTTTCTGTTATCAGAAATACCGGAAGTAGAGTATTTTACCCCTAATGCCTAAAATCTATGAAGATTTATACAAAATGGATTTATACCTATCATCTTCATTCTCTTATTATCTTTTTCAATTGCGAAAAATTTGTTCTCGCGAAAATAAAGACACATGATGTTCTGGTAAAATCGTGAATTTTGCACACGCCTAAATTTCTGGTTATACGGTATTCAGCATTTACGGATATGATGTGAAATTGTTATGAATGTTTCAGTATATATATTGATATTTGACAAATGGAGTTAACTCGCTTTCATTACATCTAACAAAGGAGGGGATCTCCAACAACACCAGGTTGCAGAACCCACAGCAAAACCCCAAAACACCCAATGCAAAAACACAGAGCAGACACGCAAAAGGGACAAGGAACGTCAACGCACAACACAGAAACATCAAACACAAAGGACTACACATAAACAAACGAGACCAATGGGCAACCGGTGCCGACTTAGGACGGCAATCTGCCACAGATTAGCAGAAGGTGCAGTTATCATGGATTACGTGCGCACAACCCTCCCACTTTTCAGATTACCCAAAGGTCTCGAAGAACGTACAATCTAGTGATGAAGGCATATGGAATACAGTGACTAGTGTCACATTATCATCTTAGCAAATGAATCAAACGAATCGGCTAGAGTATGAACGGGCTGATATAATTGAAAATAACTGAAAGAAAATAATTCCATATATATGATGAATATGATGTTGGAATAAATGTTATACCATACATGTATAACTGAATTTACATCATTTTATGTGCAACATATCTATATAAAAAAGAAAGATAGTATGGGATCTCCACCATGACTGGGCTGCAGCACCCATGTAAAACTACCGATACACCCCCATGTAAAAACACAGAGTAGACAAACTCAACAGAAGACGCAAAAGGACAGAATCAGTGAATACGACATAAAACATTTAAGAAAGACTGCACATAAACCAACGACACCAATGCGCAATCAATGAACAATTGTTGTATACAATAGTCTCCTCATTGTAAAATGACGACACAAACTAGACATTGAACTTAATATGGTCACTGCTTACAGGTCAGTGGTTAATATGGTCACTGCTTACAGGTCAGTGGTTAACATTGTCACTGCTTACAGGTAAGTGGTTAAAATGGTCGCTGCTTACAGGTCAGTGGTTAATATGGTCACTGCTCGCAGGTCAGTAGCTAACTGCTGCTAATCTATTGGTACTTAATATGGTCACTGCTTACAGGTCAGTGGCTAACTGCTGTTTTTTTGTACTTAATATGGTCACTGCTTACAGGTCAGTGGTTAACTGCTGCTATTTTGATTTTGCTTAATATGGTCACTGTCGTTACTGGTCACTGTTTACAGGTAAGTGGTTAACTGCAGTTATTTTAATTGTACTTTTATTAATATGATCACTGCTTACAGGTTAGTGATTAACTGCTGTTACTTTAATTGTACTTAATATGGCCAATACTTACAGGTATGTGTTAAACTGCTGCTCTTTTAATTTTACTTAATATGATCACTGCTTACAGGTCAGTGGTTAACTGTGGTTACTTTAATTGTACTTAATATGGACACTGCTTATAGTGCAGTGGTTAGCTGCTGTTATTTTATTTGTACTTAGTATGGTCATTGCTTACAGGTCAGTGGCTAACTGCTGTTATTTTATTTGTACTTTATATGGTCACTGCTTACAGGTCAGTGGTTAACTGCTGCTATTTTAGTTTTACTTATTTTGGTCACTGGGGTTAATTTTTATAGGTAAGTGGTTAACTGCGGTTACTTTAATTGTACTTTTATTAATATGGTCACTGCTTACAGGTCAGTGGTTAACTTCTGTTACTTTAATTGTACTTAATATGGCCAATGCTTACAGGTATGTGTTTAACTGCTGCTATTTTAATTTTACTTAATATGGTCACTGCTTACTGGTCAGTGAATGACTGCGGTTAATGGTAAGTGATTACAGGTCAGTGGTTAACTGCGGTTACTTTAATTGTACTTAATATGGTCACTGCTTACAGGTCAGTGGTTAACTGCGGTTACTTTAATTTTACTGAATATGGTCACTGCTTACAGGTCAGTGGTTAACTGTGGTTACTTTAATTGTACTTAATATGGTCACTGCTTACAGGTCAGTGGTTAACTGCGGTTACTTTAATTTTACTTAATATGATCACTGCTTACAGATCAGTGGTTAACTGTGGTTACTTTAATTGTACTTAATACGGTCACTGCTTGCAGGTCAGTGGTTAACTGTGGTTACTTTAATTTTACTTTATATGGTCACTGCTTACAGGTTAGATGTTAACTGCGGTTACTTTAATTTTACTTAATATGATCACTGCTTACAGGTCAGTGGTTAACTGTGGTTACTTTAATTGTACTTAATATGGACACTGCATACAGCTCAGTGGTTAACTATGGTTACTTTAATTGTACTTAATATGGTCACTGCTTACAGGTCAGTGGCTGTGGTTACTTTAATTTTACTTAATATGATCACTGCTTACAGGTCAGTGGTTAACTGCGGTTACTTTAATTTTACTTAATATTATCACTGCTTACATGTCAGTGGTTAACTGTGGTTACTTTAATTGTACTTAATATTGTCACTGCATACAGCTCAGTGGTCAACTATGGTTACTTTAATTGTACTTAATATGGTCACTGCTTACAGGTCAGTGATTAATGGCTGTTATTTAAATTGTACTTAATATTGTCACTGCTTACAGGTCAGTGGTTAACTGATGTTACTTTAAAATGTACTTAATATAGATTTCATTCATTTTCATATTATTTTATTATGACGGCTGTCAATGCTTTTCTGATATTATTCATTCTGTCTAAGCGATGTGTACTATTTCTCTTTCGCCACTTTCCGTATTGACTCAGCATAAATGAACCGTATAGATATTGATGGTTTTTCGTGTATTTGATATGACACCGCTTACAGTTCGGTGGCTAACTTCTGTTGTGTACGTTTACTTGCTTTTACCTATGACTGCTGTATATGTTTCTTGCAAAACATTAATGTTCACTAGTATTTGTTTAATTGTGGCCTTACTATACTGACTCACCGTGTATAATATAAATATGTTATGGTTTTTGTATTCTTTCTTATGCTCCAATTATTTTAACAAACCTGATGTTCACTGTAATGTATGTTTTACAAAACTTTGATAATATTTTATTTCTTCTTTGTTTATCTCTATGATTAGATTTCACTTATGTCTTTTTGAAATAGTAATGGACATATTCTAATCTTTTTAACGAGGAGAACGGTGACAGAAAACCAATAAATAACAATGATCTAAATGATATATATATATATGTAAGCGTAGCATGTAAGCGTAACTGAAAACTGAAAAAAAAATTAGATGTAGAAGAGCAATTGGTTAAGATACACGTAGAAGGATAAGTTTCGAGGATGGATAGTTTGGATATAAGATATTGAATTTGAAGACGTTTAACATTTGAACTACTTGGTGAGTGTCACTGCTGGTGGACCAAGAGTCCCCGAGGGCACATGTAGCCAAGCTCGATCAACTTCGGTTGATCGTCTGTCTCTTGAACGCATTTGAAATTTTCTGTGATAAAATTTCTTGAAATTTCTAAACAGTGGGTCCTGTAGCATCATATCCCACCCATTCTGCTACGTCTTTTGGTAATTTTTGGACATAATTTTCATACTTTTTGGCCTTTATACATTGTTTAGACTGAGGATCACTGACGAGGGTTTAGTACCCGAAACGTACATGTCTGGTCCATGCTGTAAATTTATCAGGTCTTAAATGATACTATTGAATTTGAAGACATTTAATATTAAAATAAAATCTATGTTCAAATAGCATTGAGGGAATCGTGCTAAAATGTTAACATATTTTAATTTCAATGATGTGTTTGAAGGAAATGACAAGTTTCCGAAAATGCCAAATTCTATTATTGGTGTCAAGTTGATAAAGTGCCAAAACAAAGCTTCTTTCAGGCGACAGAGCTGGAAAGAAGTAATTAATTAAGTTGTATTTATTAGTGTTCTTATTAATAATACGGAAGTGTTCCAACTCTATACCTTCTTGAAGACAATTTCAAACCAAAAAAGTGCTTTTCATGTCATAAGCCACCAAAATTCATTTCAGTAGCGCCTTCTGGTTTTATGTATTGAATCTAACGAGATTTAATGCTAACCATTTAACATTTGTACCACTTGGTGAGTGTCACTGCTGGTGGACCAGAAGTCCCCCAGGGCACATGTAGCCAAGTTCGATCAACTTCCGTTGATCGTTTCTTCATTTATCCGAAAAATTCTGTTATCAAAATTTCTTAAAATTTCTGAAACGTGGATCCTGTAGCATCATATCCCACCGAAATTATTACGTCTTTTGGTACATTTTTGGACATAATAATTTTCACACTCTTTGACCATATTACATTGTTTAGATTGAGAATCACTGACGAGGGTTAGGTATTCGAAACTTGCAGGTCTGGTCCATGTTGCAAATTCATCTGTTCTTAAATGATGCTATTGAATTTGAAGACGTTTAACATTTGAACAACTTGGTGAGTGTCACTGCTGGTGGACCAAGAGTCCTCGAGGGCACATGTAGCTAAGTTCGATTAACTTCGGTTGATCCTTTTTCTCTTCAACGTATTCGAAATTTCTGCTTTCAAAAATCGTGAAATTTCTAAAACGTGTGTCCTGTAGCATCATATCCCACCCATCCTGCTACATTTTTTCGGTACATTTTTGGACATAATAATTTTCACACTTTTTGGCAATATTACATTGTTTAGATTTGAGGATCACTGACGAGGGTTCAGTACCCGAAACGTGCATGTCTGGTCCTACTGCAAATTCATCTGTTCTTAAATGATGCCATTGAATTTTAAATCATTTAATTTCCAATGTCATTTTCAAGAAACGAAGATTCTGATTGGCTGAGAAATTTTGTTGATACATCGATCAACACAATTTTTCACGGAAGTCTATTTATAGCACTATTTTTAGAACTGGGGGTTCCCTCAAACACGAATGAACTCGTTGCTGAAAATACAATTTGTAGATGTTTGCTTATCATTTCAATGGTACCATTTCTTTTCTACTTACTCAAAAATTAACAGTGCATGTAGAATTTGCTCAAACTAGTCCTTATTCCAAAGATATAGAGAGACGATCTTTCGCTGTTTGAATCATGGCGGCTGCCATAACTTGTTTTGGCAGACGTATCACTGCGAAACCTTCCGACTTACGAAATATAGTGCGGTGATTGATTGTTCTTAGACCCCAAAAAACAGTCTGTTTTTCATAATTAAATGATAAGAAATAAATCTTATATTTTTCTGTTGATGCAGGTATCACCCGAAAAATTGGACAGAAAACTTTTGCATCAACGCGCTACGCGCATTGATGCAGTTTTCCGTCCAATTTTTCAGGTGATACCTGCATCAACAGAAAAAATATAAGATTCATTTCTTAAGACGTTTAACATTAATACCACTTGGTGAGTGCCACTGCTGGTGGATCAGGTGTCCCGGAGGGCACATGTAGCCAAGTTCGAACAATTTCGGTTGATCCTGTCTTCAACGCATTCTAAAATTTCTGAAACGTGGGTCCTGAAGCATCATATCCCACCCATATTGTTACGTCTTTCGGTACATTTTGGACATAATAATTTTCACACCCTTTGACATATTATATTGTTTAGATTGAGAATCACTGACTAGGGTTAAGTATTCGAAACGTGCATGTCTGTTCCATGCTGCAAATTCATCTGTTCTTAAATGATGCTATTGAATTTGAAGACGTTTAACCTTTGAACAACTTGGTGAGTGTCACTGCTGGTGGACCAGGAGTCCCCGAGGGCACATGTTGCCAAGTTCGATTAACTTCCGTTGATCGTTTGTCTCTTCAACGTATACGAAAATTTCTGTTATCAAAATTTCTTGAAATTTCTAAAACAAGGGCCCTGTAGCATCATATCCCTCCTATCCTTCTTCGTCTTTCTGAACGCTTTTTCGACATAGTAACTTTCATACTTATTGGCATATTACACTGTTTAAATTTGAGGTCTGGTGCATGCTGCAAATTCATATGTTCTTAAATGATGCTATTCAATTTGAAGACGTTTAATATCCTCAATCTAAAGAATGTAATATGACCAAAATCTGTGAAACTTTGGTCCTGCAGCATCATATCTCACCCATCGTGTTACGTCTTTCGGTACATTTTTGACATAATAACTTTCACACTCTTTGGTCATATTACATTGTTTAGATTGAGGATCCCTGACGAGGGTTAAGTACCGGAAACGTGCATGTCTGGTCCATGCTGCAAATTTATCTGTTCTTGAATTATGCTTTTGAATTTGAAGACGTTTAACATTAATAAAACCATTTATCAAAGCATGACATTTATAGCTAATTTTCTTGAGTGAAATCATATATATATCTAATTTGATCTGATCAATGAACCTTGATTAGATCAGGCAATGTTTACCTGTGTAGTAAATGTGAACTTCGCTCACGGTTTATTTATATGCATGCTTTCACCACTCAGAAGATAAGTTTCGTTTATTTAGCGTGCTATTTTGCAATGAATTTAAATTAATTTTGAGTATAATTTATCTTTTTCATTTTTCCATGTTTAGGTCTCTCTTTTTCTTTTCGATATTACAGAAATAAATTATTACTACAGATTGATCTTGTATTTGAGCGTTAAAGCAGCGGAACGTTTCCTATTGAAATTCATGTTGAACTTAAATGTATTCTTTATATATTGTTTTCATTTCCGTGCATGAACATTGACGACGGGTGTGGCTAACGAACAGGGGATGCTTACTCCTCCTGGGCACCTGGTCCCACCTCTAGCTTGCTAGGGGTCCATTGATGCTCAATTTGGTACTCTATTGTAAGTGCTGATGAGATTATCGTCAGGATCTTCTTTAATTCAAAGTCATAGCGATTATGCCTTATGATATCAAATATGTCGTATTTTACTTAGTTTAAGTTATCATACTATATGACACCCGCTTATATATACCTTGTAATTTCTTTATTTGGTTCTGACTTATAACTTTAAATCATTTTGTAAACATCATCTGTTTACGAGCATTTGTGATCGAATCAGAGAGTGACGTTTGATTTTGATTAAACGACGTTGAAAATCCACATGTATATAACATATCTGGAATTCGATTTAATAATTATACGACAATATATGTACATATATGTCAATATTGACAATTCCATCTCCTTTTTTCGATATCTACATGATTGTTCATTGTCATATTTTTCAATATTTAAATCGAACAAATCATAAAAATCATAAAATTTATAAGCCATAAACATGAAGACCCGGAGGCTAAATGAAATTTTGCACATTGCATACAGAATGAGACTATACATTTACTGGAGCAATCAAAATCAATTATTCGGAAAGCCTTTCGTGCAAAACTGTAAAATATTTCATGATTTGTTGCTTACTTTTTATTGACAGCAAATTTTACGGAAACTCGGCAAAATGATCAATACGAGTATGGATGACAAATATGGACAAAACATATCCCTATTAAGAAGTAAAAAATCGTTAATCGAAAAATCGATACTAAAATTTTGGCCATGTTGCTAGCGAAGCAAGCTGAAAATTTGGAATTTGAAGAGATGTGTGCCAGAATATTTATTTTCTGCAGTGAAAAGGGTCATAAAATTTATTTCCAACATTTTCTTGGTCAGAATATTTATTTCAAAAAAGTGTCAGACCTCAAACTCAGGATCAAATGGTCGTTCTCTTATAATCATTCACACTATATGAGAAGGTATGTCAGTGTTGAGATTTTCCAAACGTCTATCATTTTCTTACCAAACGTATTTAGTGACAATATGTCTGTGCTTCTTGTCCAGTGAATAATGTGCACGTACCTAACCCTAGGTTTACACTATGTTCCCGGCGACCACGGCAGTCACGGCGGCCAAAAACGTAGCACACCGTATGATTTTTGGCAGTTTTTATCTTGGTATTCAAGTTCTGTTAGGTCTCGTTACGTTTTCGCACGGTCTATCAAGGTATCCTTGACACGCCGCGGCTCCTGAATCCCGGAGACCTGACGGCGCACTAAGTTTCAACCTACGGCTTGTTACGGACGTTTGTACGTTTCCTCACGACCTGTCACGTTCTGATAAGGTCTGTCACGGTTTGTTACGATCCAATCAAGTTGGCCACGACTAGCAAGTTCTGTCAAGGCCAACTACGATTAACCGGGAACAGGAGACTCAAAAAGCTGCATAAAAGGGTTTAGTTTGTTATACTTCTTGTGTGACCGTGCGTGCCGTGCCAGGCCGTAGTAGAACTTGAAATAAACCGTAACAAGCCGGGACGTACCGTGACGAAACGGCTAACACTTCCTTAGCTCGCCGTATGAAACCGTAGCTCACCTTGATAAAACGTACATCTGCCCTGAAGCAGCCGCAGCTAAACGTGGCAGACCGTAACTCAACTTCGCTAGGATCGTAATTTGTTGAGTCATACTTTTGCTTCCCGTTCCGCTACGGACACTGTCCCAAGTTTTGTCACGGTCTGTAACGTTCTGTCACGTTGCGTTTTGCTACGGTTTCTAAAGTAGGCCATTTGCACCGTGGGCTGCCGTGACAAATGTTTTGACAGTTTAAACATTTGCCCCGTCAGCCCCGGCAACCACGGCTAGTTACGATTGTCGATCCCGTTCCCCTACGTTGTCTCACGGTCACCACGTTTCGTCCACGGTGGCTTGAAACTTGGCCGCCGTGGCCGCCGGGAACATAGTGTAAACGGGGGGTTAAGGTGGAATATACGAATCACAACAACACTGGCAATATGATAGTAAGCAAATCGATATGCGACCCCATCTATTTGACAACGGAATATTTCATACATTTTCGTATATGTACCTATTATTTTCTTTTCAAAATGCTCGTCAAACTTATTCTTAGGAATGTCACTGTACTGTCATTGTCTTCAATAGATTTATGTCATTGTGTAATGTTCATTGTCTATACATGTATACACAACCATTCTTATTCCCTGAGATCATACTATTGAAAGGAACGTGCTGCAATTCGTGTATTACAAATGTAACACTCGTGACGTCACAATGCATAAGATCTAAAGAAACATACCGCGACGGTTGTTCTAGCCTGCAAACTGAACCCGCGGTGAAATGAATTTTAAAGTAACCATTTTTTCCTAGAAAAAGCAAGTTTAGAAAACAAGAATGAAATAAACAACTATGTTGCATATACATGTATATAGAATAAATGTCATAATTTGTGTTTTGTTCCACTAACACGCATTACATGTACGATAAATGCACTTGATGTGTGTTGTATACCCGTAACAAAACACAAATTAAATGAAGACACTTATTCTCTATGTACTTTTGCACATAGCTAACCTGCAGTTAAATAAGGAAAATACATACTAATATGGCCTGAATATATATTATTCAATTTTAGAAAATAAAATCTTTAAAATATTACATTTAATTAGTACATGTCCATGTTATGCCAAAACGGGAGTATAAAGTCAGTGATCAATTCCATATAATTAGAAATGCTGTATTTAGAAATGTTTGTAGTGGTACTTTGTGTGTTACTGTGTCGTTGTATCGAGGATTCCACGTTGGATATCCATTCCTTCCTTCCTTTCTTGATGAATTAATTTATTTTCCTTTTTGCTGATCGTCGTCAGATACACAAATTACAAAATCTCCTACAATTGGCCTCTCGGTAAAATTTAAACAGCGGATTGGTGCACAAGTAATCACCGTGCATATCACAGTTACCCACGTTGTCTACACAAGGCATGGATGTCCGAGGAACTGAAATTATAAGAGTGAAATAAAAGGTCAAAAAGATTTTAAATAGAAAAAAAACAAGAACATTAGGAAAGAAACTATCTCGAATAAGACAATTATATGTTTTTCTGAACCTTCATTTGTGTTGCTTTCGATTACGTTTTCATGGTAACTTTTTGGGACGAAATAACTTTTACGCTCTATTACATTGCTTAGATTGAAGATCACCGACGAGGGTTACAATTATGTAAGTGCCCGAAACATGCATGTCTTTTCCATGCTGCAAATTTATCTGATCTTAAATGATGCTATTGAATTTGAGGACGTTTGATATCGATAAAAGCCAGTACAATATAAGCTATTGGTATCCTTCCTTTTTGTGTGTTCTCCTTACTGTTTCATTGTATTTTACCGTCGTCGTGGATTGTTTTTATATATGATACTAGTGTTTATGGACCCAGGGCCAGTTGTTCAAAATATCCTTAATTTTAACCTGTCGTTAAATACTGGTTAAGGAAGCGTTAAACTAACGACAACGTTAACTTACCGATACTCTGTTGTTCAAAACACCAATATAGATAACAATCGATGTTGATTATTTTCAAGTTAACGATGCTGTAAGGGTTAATTATTTTTGATTGGCTGCCATGCACATATTTAGGTTTAACGTTAAAATGCTTCTTACATGTACAACACTTTATTAAAGAGTCATTAACTATCGGTCCGTAAACATCTGACGACATTATTGACATTGACTGACGAAGATTAAGTACCCTTAACGTGCATGTCTGGACCATACTGAAAATTTATCTGTTCTAAAATTTTGCTATTGAATTTGATGACGTCTATCATTTGTACCTCTTGGTGAGTGTCACTGCTGGTGGACCAGAAGTTCCGAGGGCACATGTAGCCATGTTTGATCAACTTCGGTTGATCGTCTCTTCAATGCATTCGAAAATGTGTGTTATCAAAGTTCCTGAAATTTATAAAACGTGGGTCCTGTAGAATCATATCCAACCCATCCTGCTGCGTCTTTCGGTAAATTTATGGACATAATTATTTTCACACACTTTGGCAATATTACATTGTTTAGATTGAGAATTACTGACGAGGGTTAATAGCAATTCTCTGTAACCATTTAAACAATTTCGGCACGCATGGTCTCCGATTTTCATGAAATTTTACACATAAGTAGTGACCAATGAAAAAAGGAAAATTTGACAAAAAAAATTAATTCTAGGTCATCTGGTTACCATGGCAACGGCCTTTAAAGTTGAGAAATTGGTAAAATTGAGCTAATTTGAAGTTCTATAATTTGGTCTATATGTGACATCAATGGAGCATTTTTTATGCATCCTAAAGATTCGGACATAAAATTTTAAATAAGCTCACTAGTAGTGTCTGATATTGTGAAAAAGGCTGGTTACCATGACAACATAATTAGCTAATTTTGATATATTGATTTCAAAATGCTGTTTGTATTTTCCAATTTTCCTTCTCTCTTGATGGGTATATGATAAGGAAATACCATTTATTTTATAAAATGAGCAAATTCAAGATAAACCCACTTGTTGCTATGCACATAAGTTACCTTGGCAACGGTAACTATGGTCTTTAATATTACTTATTTTGCAGGATCGCTGACGATTGTTCAGTACCCGAAACGTGCATGTCTGGTCCATGCTGAAAGTTTATCTGTTCTTAAATGATGCTATTGAATTTGAAGACGTTTAACATTTGTACTACTTGGTGAGTGTCGCTGCTGATGGACCAGGAGTCCCCGAGGGCAAATGTAGCCAAGTTCGATTAACTTCGATTGATCGTCTTTTCAACGCATTCTAAAGAGTTAAAGAAGATCCTGACGATAATCTCAACAGCACTCACAATAGAGCACAAAATTGAGCATCGACGGACTCCTACGAATTTGAAGATGTTTTAATTCAACTACTGGCTCTAGTAGTTTTTATTGTTGTTCCCTCTTCCACTCTCTTTTGTGCGCGTTTCGTTAAGGTACTACAATCGCAGTGACGTTGTAGTAATAGAGATCTCTTCTTTATTATACTGCTGAGTTAATTCATGTATCAAGAATAGTATCTGTCTTTGTGTTTGCTCTTTTTATTGCCTTCCGAAGAAAACATATTTTTTTCTCTGGCTGATTCTGAAAGTGGTTATTTAGCGTGCTGTATTGTTTGGGCGTTGACAGTAAATGTTTTGAATACTTTCCCTGACATGGTCGCCATAGCACTTTCTATATAGACATAACCTCAGACAGTGCACGTATTTTATATATTGTGATCATTTTCGTGCATGAACGTCGACGGCGGGTGCGACTAGCCAACAGGGGATGCTTACTCCTCCCGGGCACCTGGTCCCACCTCTAGCTTGCTAGGGGTCCGTCGATGCTCAATTTTATGTTCTATTGTGAGTGCTGTTGAGATTTCCGTCAGAATCTTCTTTAACTCATCTGACATATTCACAAGGTTCTTGCTGGATTGGTTTAACCGAGAAAAGATTTATCATAGTGAGTGTATACAGTGAACAACGAATTAAAAAAAGAATGCTTCCGTACGAAGATTGTATCCAAAAATTCAAGACAAAAACCTAGTTCGCAAGTTAAGAGAACATTGTTGCAAAATGAAAAGCAGAAAGTACTCACCTAAACAATTCATATGAGGTTCAGTTCGATACTTGTTATCTGGAGGGAAATCTCCACATCGCGGGAACCCCTCTGGAGGTGGTCGAATTCTATCCGGAGCCTCATTCAAAACGATGGACATTCCATCTAATACATGCATTCTGACGTGACAATGTACCAGCCACGTGCCTGGGTTATCTGTAATAATATGTACAATAACATATCCCCCTCCAGGTACAACGACTGTGTCTTTTAATGGAGGGTTTCTGAGGTTCAGCCCAGGAATCTGACCAGTAGCCCATAATCTATTCCTCCATTTACAATCATATTTCCCATTGAAATACCCACAGCTCAAGTCCCTATTGCTTGACAGTTTTCGTCCTGTGATTCTATCATATTCAGGGTAACCCACTTTCAGGATTCTAAATGAATGACCATGTAAATGTATTGGATGATGCGCTTCTTCGTCTATCCCAAGAACAGTAAAGATAAGAATAAGTGGTTCCATAAATCCTAGGGAGAAGGACTGTGTACAACGGCATGCTTTATTACTGTTACAAGCTATTTGGTCACAATCTCTAGCAAGTTCATCTGGATGCAAAATAAATGGAACAGACGGCTCTATGAACTCTATATCATTAGTTGTTGGGCGTGTAAATGGGGTCCGTTTGAGCCTGAAATTCAAAAACTGTTGTCGCACACCAATCACGGGAACTTCAAACACACGATTCATCAATCTGCTAGACATGCTCAATGCCGAAGGATATCGTAATGACCCAACACTGATACATCTTATGTACATTGATGCAGGAAAGTATTTGAAGGGGCAATTCAGTACCGTACATTCTTCATATGGTCTGCATACCTTATATGAACTATCTGGTTCCATATTGTAAGCGCCTTCGTACCTCATTATACTTTTACCGAAGGTGATTTTATTGGCTTCCAACGTTCTAGCCCGGATCCAATAATTACCGACAGCTTTAGTTGTCTCCACAATAAAATCGTATCTTTCACCTGGATGTACAACTACAGATTCGACGGTTATGGGTTCCGTTGGTTGTCCGTCAGAGCTGATAACAGTTAGATCATGACAGTCAATGGATACTCGTATTGGGTACTGGATTCCAACACCAATTAATCTAAATCTTTTAAAGCTACCTCTCTTGACTGTGATAATGTCTAGTGGCGCTTCTGTATTATAACCCGTCACTGGATCGTGAAAACGACCTCTTCCATTGATAAGCAAGGACTGAGCATCATAGACAGTGAATTCTGTACCGTCATAGCCGATGGGTCTGGTTTCCGCTTTAGGCGAAGGCGCGTATATACCTGTGAGTATAACATTGTTGGCTAAAACTGGGATTTGTACCAACAAGTCCATCCGAAAATCATGATTCCATTCCTGAACCTGTAGCACAGAATCTTGAGTAGCGTCCTCGTTTGTGTCTTGGATGATTAATGCACCAAACAAACCATCTGCCTGCTGAACACCGGAGTGAGAGTGATAAAAGAAAGTCCCTGCGACAGGTAAGAAAAAGTCGTAGGTAAAGGAATTCCCAGGATGAATAGGACATTGTGTGATAAAAGGAACACCGTCCATATATGGCGTCCCTATCTGTATGATTCCATGCCAGTGTATTGCAACAGATTCAGATTTTAGCTTGTTTATGACCTTGACCTTTAGTCGTTGACCCTTAGTCGCTATTATTGGTGGTCCGGGCATTGTTTTGTTGGCAACTATCACAAGTCGAGGTATCGTCCAGCCGTCTGTACTGACAACATCGTCTGGGGAGATAACTTCACTTCTATTTCCATTCCTAAAGTCACGGAGCCGATACAAAGACCCCCCAGTTGAGAATACGGCTCCTAGGGTGTCATGAATCATGGTCATGCGTTTGTCTATTTCAAGTGCAGTCTCACATACTGGTGCATAGGGATTACATGTGAACGCATTTGCTGAACGAAGTTTTGCAGATAAAAGGAAGATAAACGTGATTTCGTGGAATCCCGTCCAAGCCATGATCGGAATTTCTTACTGAAAGTTTAAAAAATATATATGGTATTTTAATGCACATATGAACACAAGAAATTTGGTTAAACCAATACGAACATAATAATATAGAAGGGAAAGTCTGGTCCTCAACTTAAAGACCCGACCAGTCGAAAGTTTAACATTCGCTTTCAATTCCTGGACGAATTGAAAGCTTTTTGAAAGCTTAGCTTTCAAACTTTCGTCAGCGATTGCTTTCAAAAATTAAAAAAAATACTCGAGAGATGACGAAATTTCGTCAGCAAATTCTCTTTAACTAATTTTTGTAAGCGATTAGCTAAATTTTGAAAGCTATAGTTGACGAAAATTTCGTCATCGATTAGCTTCAAAAAATTTGAAAGCTATAGTTAACGAAACTTTCGTCAGCGATTAGTAGTTATAGTTGACGAAATTTTCGTCAGCGATTAGCTTTCAAAATTTTTGAAAGCTTTTCGTAAGCTATTTTGAGTCGAGAAAACCAAGATGGCTGAAATCAAAGCAATCATCGTCATAATTTGCTTGATTAATAATAGTAATAATGACGTTTATTCAGATTGAATTATGAAAAATATACTTCATTCGATTAAATGAAATATTGTATTTTGTTTTATTATTTTATTACTAATTATAAAAGTTTAAAGATTCCGTGTTTCCGAGATCGGACTAGATTTAACAAATTACAGAAGTCTTATAAGAATATACAGTGAAACCTTAGCTTCTCTGTGACAGTCGGAAGCTTTGAAAGATGTTCCACAATTATGAGACGGCTTCTTTCATCCTCCAACTGTGCAGAGGAATTCGTTCGAGGCGTACCGCAGCCATTGAAAAAAAATATGGCACCCGAGCTTTCAAAAAGTTCTCATAATTTCGTAAGCGATAGCTTTCAAAATTTCGTCAGCGATTGCTTTCAAATATTTTGAACGCTCCGAGATGAAGAAAATTTGAAAGCTACCGTTGACGAAAATTTCGTTAACAAAGCTTTTTGGTAGCTTTCAAAATTTCGTCATCTCAGTAGCTTTAAAAAAAGCTGACGAATAGTTAACGAAACTTTCGAATTTAGCTTTCAAAATTTCGTCATCTCGGCGTTTGACTTTCGACTGGTCGGGCTGTACATGGTTTAGATTTAAGGATTTATTGTGTCCAAAAATCACTATGGCACCTTTTTCTATCAAAAACATCCGTGCACCAACTTCAAATATTTTTATTTGTGGCGCCACTGGAATTTTATTGACTTGGCGCCACAAAACTTCAATAGCTTTTATTAAAAAAAAATCAATGTAATCCGGCTGTTACATGACACTGAAGCATGTACATACAATTGTACAATTATTCTATTTTTATAAACGAAGGAGATAATACTCATCGAATCTAAAAGGGGGAGATTGAAATTAATCGTCAAGGGGAATTTGACCAATATTTATACTAAAGTAAAAGGTTAAATGAGGTTAAAATCAATACTTAAAAGAAACTAAGAAGTTAAAAAAATAGGTAAAACTAGAATGAAATAAACCATTAAAATGAAAATATTGTTAGACTGCGTAAAGATTCTATGTTCAATGCTGAATATAAGGTTCCCCGTTGGAATGGGGTACCTTGCAGACATCGTCCTTGAAGACAATGAATCCTAGCGTTTTACCGAATTGCGATAAAGTTAGGATTGTTGTGATTTTAAATGAATGTAATGGTATAATTTAGCGCACTTTACTAAAGAAAGGAAGGGATCTGAATCAGAACCCGGTTTCAACACCCACATCAAAACATCCATATACGCAAACACAGGTACAATTACAATAAGAGACACCAAAGGGAGAAGAAAGACTAAGCCCTAAACATCAAAGACGACATGAATTTTTTTTTCAAGAAGGTATAGAGTTGGAACCCTTCCGCATTATTAATATGAACACTTATTTCCTATTGCAGTGTGGAGCAGTTAAACTCGTTCCCCGTGACATTGGATATTTTGATGTGTATTAAAATTACTTCTTTCCAGCTCTGTTGCCTGAAAGAAATAATATGGAGGTGTTCCAATTGACAAATATGAATAATGACCATATCCCTGTATACAGCACAAAATCGATAATTCAGAAACCGAAGGCATACAAAATCAGGATAAAACAGGAACCAAAGCAAACAAACAAAAACCCCCACTACATGAAAGAAGCAAACTCCAAATATTGGAGTGAATCCAGGTACCCAGGAAGAGTAAGCATCTCCTGCTTGCATGCAACACCCGCCGCTTCAATTAGATAGAACTGTCACATCCGGTTACTTCCATTTCGGAAGACATAGAGTACAATCTTTGGTTGGATGGTTCAAATGGTCTATGACAGAATATCATCCACCATTCTGGAGAGTCGGACACCATAGTGTACGACTCTATCCCTTCATGAAGAAAATTCCAAACCAATTTTTTCTATACCAGACACGTGTTTTGAATATTAAATTCTCATCAGTGATGCTTCCAGCGGAGCCACGAAAATTCATTTCATTTCAAAACTTTTTATATGGCAATTTAATCAATTTGATATCATGCATGACAAATATGGATATTGACCAATTCCCAACACACAGTACAAAATCGATAATTAAGAAAAGCATAAGCCAAAGGCATACAAAATCAGGATAAAACAAGAACCAAAGTTAACAAAGAAAAACCTCAACCATATGAAATGAAGCGAACTCCCACAATGGGAGTTAGACCTGGTGCCCAGGAAGAGTCAGCATCTCCTGCTTGCATGCAACACCCGACGCTTCAATTAGGTAAAATTGTTACTTTCGGTTATTATCATATTATTTGGCTATTTCGCAAAATTGTCATTTTATTCAAAATTATTTTCTAAACTAAAGGAGGTTAACATCTTAGCACCATCCCTTTTGGATTCCAATTTGGAACTACGCACTCTCTGTAAAGTAAATATACAAATTTAAATTCTAAAAATAAAACCAGAGCGCGTTGGTGAAATGAATTTTAGTGGCTTATAAAAAGTATTATGGCTGGAAGCATCACTGATGAGAATTCAATGTTCGAAACACATGTCTGGTGCATAATAATATGGTTTGAAATTTTCTTCAAGAAGGTATAGTGTTGGAATCCTTCCGCATTATTAAGATAAACACTTATTTCCTGTTGCAGTGTCGAGCAGTTAAACTCGTTCCCCGTGACATTGGATGTTTTGATGTTTATTAATTACTTCTTTCCAGCTCTGTCGCCTGAAAGAAGCTTTATTTTGGCACTTAATCAATTTGACATAATGCATATTATTTGCTATTTCGTAAACTTGTCATTTTATTCAAAAATATTATCGAAATTAAAGGAGATTGACATCTTAGCACCATACCTTCAATGCTTTTTTGAACATAGATTTTATTTGGACAATTGCTACATGTGAATCGACCCTACAGGAAATTTGGAACTGCATACTCTCTGTAAAGTAAATACACTTTAAATATAAAAATAAAACTAGAGCGCGTCAGTGAAATGAATTTTGATGGCTTATAAAAAGTGTTTTGGTTGGAAGCATCACTGATGAGAATTTAATATTCGAAACACGTGTCTGGTGAATAATAAAATGGTTTGAAACTTTCTTCAAGAAGGTATAGAGTTGCAACCCTTTCGCATTATGAAAATAATTTAAAAGACAAAAGACCTAACTTTAACCAAATATACCGATATCAACCGATGCCGATTTTTGACTGTCATCAGCAACGTTACTGTACTTATCCGGATAATGTGCACACAAACCTCCCTCTTGTCTAGTTACCCGACGATTCCGAAGAAGGCGCAAATGTTGTATATTAAAGCTTCTTTACAGTAAGATGACGACACAAACCGCAGGGGTTTGAACAACAAAGAGATGACAAGTTTTATTTTACACCTACCTTATCTGCGTTTCCTCTTGAAGTTGGTAAAGTTGAAGCATGCGCATGTATATCTCAGAAATTTATTTTGATTGGATGACACAGTTATGAGTTTTTTTTGTACAAACTTTAAAAAGAAAATAGAGTCATTTGAAACTTTAATTAGAAATACTATATCATTGTTTACCTAGATCTATCATAATTAAAGGTGCTCGATCAAATATGTTGATAGTAATATCCTGTTTGTATGTTAATTCGCACATTGTCATTATCATAAAAATCGATAAACAAAGAAATAACTTTGAAATAAGTTTTTAACTCAGTGGAACGGCCATGTCAGAATTGCACGTGCAACAACCGTTGCTTAGGGGGCGTTACACTCCTGTAAGAATTCTTCCCCTTTTGTACGAAACTAATGTTACCAGGCGTTCATTCCTGTCAGAGTTTTTTCCTTTTTGTACGAAACTAATTTTACCAGGGTTAAAATTCCTGATATAAATAAAAGGGGAAACGTGATCAGGAATAGTGATAGAATAATTATAGTGATTTTTGAATTTTTAATTGCTGATGCAGATGTTATGATAGGAAAAAAAACCGGATTTGTTTGAAGCATCCTTTTCTCGGTCAGTTAATTTGGTGCTCTATTGTTAGTGCTGTTGAGATTATCGTCAGGATCTTTTTTAACTCATTGACAATATCCGGTGCAAACATAAAGTACATGTAGACCTGCCATGTGCTTCAAAGCAAAGTTTTAAGTGTAGCTGTCTTTTGGAATTAACCAATTACCCAGAAAATTAATCTGGGAAGTACTGATGACTTTGAACGACTTGGTGAGTGTCACTGCTGGTGGGCCAGGAGTCCCCGAGGGCACATGTAGCCAAGTTCGATTAACTTCGGTTGATCGTCTGTCTATTCAACGCATTCAAAATTTCCTGTTACAAAAATTCTTGAAATTTCTAAAACTTGGGCCTTGTAGCATCATATCCCACCCATATTGCTACGTCTTTCGGTACATTTTTGGACATAATAATTTTCACCTCTTTGGTCATATTACATTGTTGAGACTGAGGATCACTGACGAGGGTTGAGTTGCGTTCCCGAAACGTGCATGTCTGTTCCATGCTGCAAATTAATCCGTTTGTAAATGATGATATTGAATTTGAAGACGTTTAGCATTTGAACTACTTGGTGAGTGTCATTGCTGTTGGACCAGGAGTCCCCGAGGGCACATGTAGCCAAGTTCGATTAACTTCGGTTGATCGTCTGTCTATTCAACGCATTCAAAATTTCCTGTTACAAAAATTCTTGAAATTTCTTAAACTTGGGTCTTGTAGCATCATATCCCACCCATATTGCTACGTCTTTCGGTACATTTTTGGACATAATAATTTTCACCTCTTTGGTCATATTACATTGTTGAGACTGAGGATCACTGACGAGGGTTGAGTTGAGTTCCCGAAACGTGCATGTCTGTTCCATGCTGCAAATTAATCCGTTTGTAAATGATGATATTGAATTTGAAGACGTTTAGCATTTGAACTACTTGGTGAGTGTCATTGCTGTTGGACCAGGAGTCCCCGAGGGCACATGTAGCCAAGTTCAATTAACTTCGGTTGATCGTCTGTCTATTCAACGCATTCAAAATTTCATGTTACAAAAAGTCTTGAAATTTCTAAAACATGGGTCCTGTAGCATCAGATCCCATCCATCCTGCTACGTATTTCGGTACATTTTTGGACATAATAATTTTCACATCTTTGGCCATATTACATTGTTTAGACTGAGGATCACTAACGAGGGTCGAGTACCCAAAACGTGCATGTCTGGTCCATGCTGCATTTTAATCCGTTTGTAAATGATGCTATTGAATTTTAAGACGTTTAGCATTTCATATCATTTGAAAATGGAGAAAATTTTGCAAGTTATTTAGAAGTTGCAAAATTCTGAATTAATTCTGTACTTCCTTTGAGGAGCATGAAGGGGTATTTCCCCGAAAATTCATACTATTTTAACTGGAATTTCTCATTACGCAATGCTAGCCCTTCTTTGTAGTTCCACTGCTCAATTTATTCGGTAAAATAAAAAAAAAATGCCATGACATTCAATTTGAAAAAAATGTGTTGCGGCCTCTCTTGTCGACTGCGAAAACGCTCTAGGCAGTTGTACGCTACCTTAAACCTATGTGTCATATAGGTTCAAATTTTTCAAAATTGGTTACCAGAGTAAGAATCTACAGTCTTGCACCAGCTTGAATTATATTAAAGGTATGACCATGCAGTTTCATAATGTACCATAACTAAAGTGGTAAAGTAATTGTACAAAAATGCTTGATTGTTATGAAAAATGTACCTGCCATTGTATATGGATTCACTTTCAAGAAAGGGGGTCTCATCTTCGGCATTATTTGTTCTTAGCCACCCCGTTGCGACAAATTTAGAAAGAATGAAAGGCACCCGGTCTCACTCCCATATCTTTTCACATGGTGGAAGTTTGTGTTTGTTTGCTTTCGTTCCTGTTTTATCCTGATTTTGTTTGCCTTTGGTTTCTGTATTATCGATTTTGTGCTGTATACAGGGATATGATCATTATCCATATTTGTCATTACAATGACAGGTACCACAAGATTAAATAAATGTCAAAATCTTTCCTCTGAAAGTAAATGTTGCTAAAATTGTGTTACCATGGCAACCGTGCCGGAATGCTATGACCAATACTCTGCGCACTTATTCGATTACTCGCGGAAAAGATTGTGAGCTGCAAAACATTACACAATGTCGATACCATAGCAACCACTCTCACAGATGACCATTTCGGCCCTATTTCATCTATTTATTGAATGCTTTGACTAATTTAAAAGAAATGACTGTCTTACTTAGGTTGTTCATGGTAGTATAATTCTGCTTGGTCACGTGCAAATTCCAACCAGAATTATACTACCATGAACACCCAAAGTAAGACAGTCATTACTTATATTTCCATTTGTACTAAATATTAGACACCAAATTTAGCATTGATAATGAACATATTGAACGTTATAGTGTCAAAAGTATAGGAGCGTTGGTAAATTCTCCGTACTATGTAAACTAAAGCGTGGCGTCATAATAGGCAACCAGAATTATGGTTTATAAATCCCTTTGCCTTACGGGCGCTTAACATGGGCATTATCTTACAATGGAAATATAATTGTATGAAAAACAATGTAATGAAGAAAAGTGATCATACCTTCTCTTGATCGCTACTATATTCTGTAAAAAGACGTCACAATACCTAATCAATGTATGTTAATAACAAAGTCACCGACAAAGCTCAAAAAGAGACATTTAATCCATTAACACGACCAATCAAGACAATTTAACTTGATGAGCATATTGTAACGCTTCTTAATGCTGAACTGACAAGTATATGTATGTCATCAATGAAATTAACATGCATTCAGTATCACGATGCACATTATTTCAAAACCATATGAAACGATTTTAAATGTATGTAATCGTGTTGGGAATTTTCAATATACGATGAGTCTTACCTAAGTGTTTCTTACCTAGCTCATTTTATTACGTTTATTGTCGTTTTTTTTTCGAAATATTTATATGAAATTTGAAGTGTACCAACTCGTTACCTTGTTGAATAAAAATTCAAATCAAATCTTATACCCAGACATGTTTTTCGGATAGTAAATTCTCATCAGTGGTACTTTAAGCCAAAGTAAATCTTACACCGCAAATGTATTTTAGTAAGGCCTACAGTCTGTTTTTTATTTGAAATTTGTGCATTAACAAATTAACAGCATTGCAAAATGTGCGCGATTCACTTTTTTCAGCAGCATCAATAAATACAATTTATGTCAAAAATTGCATTGGAGGGATGGTGCTAGGATTTAACTTTTTAGTATAGGATAAAGACCGAGTTGAGGTCTGTATGAAGGTTAGATGCCCAAGGAGAGAACAGGGTGGTGTTTAAAGACCGAGGCCGAAGGCCGAGGTCTTTAAAAACCACCCTGTTCTCTCCGAGGGCATCTAACCTTCATACAGACCTCAACGAGGTCTTTATCCGACTTACAAACCGCAGATTTTCTTCAATTTTTCGAAAAATACAAATCTAAAAATTTAGTACACCCCTTCGTTTCAAAATGAAATTGACCATGCAAATTATCAGATGGAAATATGCAATGGTAACGATTATTAGGTTATAGAAGTAAAACAATTTGTTATACATCCCGATGAATTTCTGAAAGGTACTCTGTGTTCGGTCAAAGAAGAAAAATAGCAGTGTAACAATGAGTTATTTGTTCATTTATATTATGAGTGTGACAATGAGTTCTGTTTCCATTAAAGTTTTAAATATGTGATTACATTGCAAATAGAGGTAAGGAAAGATTTTCTAATCAAGTGAGGATAATATTTCTTTATTTTGACCATCACGTTCCTCAATATACATGTATTTGAAAAGCATTTAGAATAATTGGTCTTCAAGAATCTCTATAGGGATCTAGATTGATTTGAAACATTTATTAATGGCATTTTGGGGTTTTCGGGATACATGTAGAAGAGTCTATTCTTCTTCTGTTAACATTTCTTATAAAAGGATGACTTATTAAGCGGAATTGAAACACAATATTTTCTATACTATGGCTGAATACTCATTATAATCAAAACAATTCACACCCGCGACTGAAATAATTTTCTTTTCTCCGCCCCTCATTGTTTTTTATTGACCTCCACACTTCATTGAACGTTCATAAAACCTCATATATATACAGAATCGTCCGCTTCATCTCTTTGAAGTTAGCACCGATTCCCCATTGGTCTCGTAGGTTTGTGTGTTGTCTTTTGTGTTTTATGTTTTGAAGTCGCATTTGATGTCCCTGGTCCCTTTGCGTCTCTTGCTGAGTATGTTTATTCTATGTTTTCAGTTGGGTTGTTTTGATGTTTTGCTGTGAATGCTGAAACCGAGTCTTCCTTTTCTAATTTATGTTGTAAGTTAACAATTGCTCGTCGGTCAGGTACGCGGCTAAATTGAATTTAAGAATTGTTTCCATTGAAAAGATTGCACTTAAAATGGTATATTCAAAATAGATAAACTGAAAACTGAATTCATTTCAGACTGATATTGAGAATAAAGGACATTTAGCGCAGAAAACATTATTCTAATTCATTCTGTTTGTTTTACGCATTCTGATTGGTTCACATGATTTCTACATGTATAAGACGATCTACTAGTACATGCCGCAAACCGACTCACTTGGCATACTCTAAAATAGAACATATATTTCAATATGATAAATTCATTTATAATTGCTTTATCGAAATTTTAATGTTAGTGTTATATAACACTAGTTCCAAATTCTATAGCTAAGCTATTGTGAAAAATACATACAATATAATAGTATGTGTTTGCTCTTTAGTCCAAGGTCTACTTATTTTGTAGCCAAAAAAGCACAAACTTGTTTCTTGGCAACCTACCTTCAGACAATGGTGAAATATGCTTGGGCATGGTCCCCACATTTAAGGATGTCCAGAGTCAACTCCGAGTGTCCATATACAGTACATGTACATGTACTTAATCCTCATTTTATGTATTTCCGATATCGCTCAATGGTATTCTTGCTAAATTGTTTTATCATTGGTTGGACTTTTTGGATCTCCTCCATTGTTTCGTTATCTAAGATGGTTTGGTTTCTGGTTCTGCGTGGTATCTATTATTTTGTACAATCTTATATGTGTTTGTTTGTGTGAGGATGTGTTTGTATGTGTTGATTTGATTACTGTCTGTGACCATGTATCGTGCCATGCACCTGGTCCCTCCTCTAGCTTTGTAGGGTTCTATTGTGAGTGCTGTTGAGGTTGTTGCCAGGATCTTTTTTATCTCATTTGTCTCACACTTATGTCCTATGCCGTGTGGAGCTCGTAAAAAGTTCACCGCGAGGGATTTGACATAAAGGTGTTTAAATGTTTTTACCCTGACATGATCGCCATAGCACTTTCTTTATAGACATAACCACAGACAGTACATGTTCTGTAGAAATTGTTTTTAATTTTCGTGCTCTATTGTTAATGCTGTTGAGATTGTTGCCACGATCTTCTTTATCTCATTTGTGTAACATGATCGATGGCGGTTGCCATCTGTTAAGATTGTTGCCATGGTCTTCTTAATCACATATCTTTATTCTCAATTCTTATATCTTTAGGACAAATTACTTTTCTCCCAATCAGGATTGATTAATGTTTATGTCATGTTTGCTTTATTTCTAAAACCTTCATAAAATTGACAAATATTCCATTGAATGTATCAAACTACTCCACATTAAGGGTATTGTACAGTTATTAATTTTCACTACGTCATGTACACAAATTACAATATTTCCTACAGTTTTCCTCCCGAAAAAATCTGTATAATGGATTGGTACAGAGATCTGCATTGTATTCTTCACAGTTAAATAGTTTGTCCACACACGGCGTGAATGTCGGAGGAACTGAAATAAGAAACAATATCATATCAGTACAAAATATGAAGTGTATCATTTTAAAGTTCGGGTGGAAACTATAGAAGAAGGTAAATGTTTTGCTACTTCCTCACTGACCGTTGTAGGGTTAAAATATGTGATCACAACAATCTATCAAAAATTGCAAGTTGAACAAGGGATAAATTGGACCAATTAGGTCCAATTTATCCCTTGTTCAACTTGCAATTTTTGATAGATAGCTAAAACAGATGATATTGGGGTATCTCATTAGCATAATGTTGGAATGTCTTTGATATAACACACAGTTCGCGATTCTAGGAACATCACCTGAGTAGACGACGGATCTTCTTTAACTGAGTAGACGACGCGACCATCAAAGCAGGTATATCACGCTCAAAACCCTTTGCCATTCAGGTATGCATATTAATGACCACCCGGTTGAAAAAACCGGCCTTTAAGGAGGCTCAATAATCGTTTGACGTCATCACATATCTAGTGCAGTACTTTTATATGTGGCCTTTTTAGTTTTCGGTCTTAAAACTCCTCCGTAATTCGCTTGATTCTTGACGGATTTCGACATGTTTGGTATCGATGGAAACAGAAAATTATCATCTACAATCTGAGTGTAATAAATATTTAGTCAAATGTATCGTTTAATTTATATATACAAAAATATCCCGTAAGTGAGACACCCTGGCTAACGTCGTAAAGGTATCGTTTTTAGAACGTCATCGGCGGAAATTCAACCGCCTGTTGCCTATGAACAAATCCAAGAAGGTAAACTTAAGTATATGATAAAACAAGATATTTCTTGGAGATTTTAGCGATATCATAGATATTTCGAGTTTGGTTTCTCTAATAATCGTTGGTTTAAAGAATTTTCTTTCAATTTTGTCAACTTTCGTACTTTGCAACAAGATGTTATCGAATAAAGTTTCCCTATTTGAAAAATTAAAGCGAATGAATTTTAGTGTTAACCCTGCTTTGTTCAAAGATATATCCATTTCACAGATAACTGCAAGCATTATCGAGAACGAGGGAGGGGATTGACGTCCAATCATTGACCTTGAACGTCAAAATGTTTAAAAACGATTCCGTTTACTTTAGTTCTATTTCTCTTATATATATTTCCGTATCTCTCATTAGATTGATGGAATCAGATATGAAATTTTGAACAAAACTTTTTTTTAAGCTTTGACTTCAACTTGATCTTTATTTGACAAAACTCATTTAACTGACACTAACAAAACATGAAAGGCGAGTTTATAAAAGAACAGGTCGAATAATGCTTTGCCAAGGATATTAAGAAGTACACATGTTACTTTCCTTTTCTCGTTTATTTTTCGACAAATCATTTGTAGCTTGTTTATTCTTATTTAATTTCGATGATAAATGATAATTGTGTAAGTATTCTTCCTTGTATCAGAATTTGAAACGTTCACTGAATGATGGGAAAGAGTAATATCTGATTTTTAGCTCGCCTGAGCTATTGTACATATAGCGCGCCGTCCGTCCGTCCGTCCGTCGTCTGTCGTCCGTCCGGCATAAACCAAGTAGATTTTTACAATATGGAAAAGAGGTAAAACGGAATGTCTTATACTTTTGTTAAAAGATTAGAGTCTGATCTTGAAAAATATGTCAATTATAACAGTTTTTAACAAATATTTTCATCGTTATAATGTCAACTAAGGGAACAGGGCATTTTAATTTGACTTGTTGCAAACGATTACAAAGTCGTTACTATGACAACCAAATATTTTAAATCAGAATGAACGATAACATGTACTTTTTTGTATTTCTTATCGAAGGACAGAGTTTGTCGCTGAGAAATATGTAAAAGAAAGTAACTTCTGACAAAGATTTCTCATCACTTTGATGTCAAATAAGGGTCCTGAGTCCCTTTTTTTTAGATTCTCATTTTGGGGTGGGGGGTACCCAAAATGTACTTTTCTGGAACAGTTTTAGCTATTTCATTCTTTGAAAGCATTATCTATAAAAAATATACATATTTGATGATATTATGGTGAAAATGATCACAAGAATGGTTTCAATCTGGAATCATTATCAATATATCATGTTTTAATCTATCAAAATTCATTGTTTTGCGAAATATCTCGGGGTTGGTTTACATATGTATATTCAGAGAACCACTGGTCAGTCAAATGGTCGATGATATGTCATCTTAATTACAAATATAAATCATCAGATATTAAAGTTAAATAAATAGAATATTTTTTTCTCCTCTGACAAAGAATTCTTGGATTATTGAGCAACCTTAACTCGTTATCATTATCAATACATTAATCAGAACTGATTAGAAAAAAAGAAGCATTTTATTTTTACCGAAGCATATTCCGCAATAGGCAGGACAATTTTTACTGGCCCATGGACGATACACGCTGTCTTGTGAGCACACCTGTGTGTAATTGAAGAACCGGCAGTCTAACATGGGGTTGTCAGTACAATTCTCGTATGTTTCTGCAATAAGTACCAAAAATAAAAAGGAGATCATAATGTAAACATATTTTAGTAAAGTTGCTAGATTAAATCTTAACGATTTCCAAATTGTACTACATTAAAAGTGACTTCTTATTTGTATTGTTTCTTTCATTATGAGAAATACAGGCGCACTATCGATTACGTGATAACGTCATGTGAAGTATTGCTAATTTTGATAATAGAAACAACGCTTAATAATAGTTTAAATCTCTAGTATGAAAGACATGTATACCATTTGCGTTTGAAATATTGTCATTAGTAACAGAGAAAGGAGAGTTCAATAAAGTAGTTGATTCAGGAGTAGCGGCAGTTTCAACTGGCTGCACATGCGTCATCGTTGTCTCATCTTTAAGAAAACAATAACGATGATGATGAAACGTCAAATTATTATTTAGAAGATGAATATCAAAAGAATACTTTTCAAATTTACTTATTAAAACGGTTAAAAGAAATCAGTCTAATGTATACATGATATAAACAAAATTCATAGATAAAAAAAATTAGCAAGAAGAAAAGAAATGAAAGAATAAATGATGAATAAACACTTAAAAAGCAAACATAGGCAAAGATTTCACATCAATAACTTATTCAACAAGTTTAATAGAGGATAAGACAAACGAACAATTCAAAAGTAATAGAAATCTGAAACCAAATAGCACATGCCTTGAAATTGTTCTTTCATAAAAGTAGTTTTCTAAGTTAAAACAAACCCAACAAATTTTATTTTCGCGGTCAGCCCTCCCCTAATCCCCTAAAGTCAGGTCCACGTAACAATCAGGCAGGGGTGATACATCAAAATTTGTTTGCAAAACTTTTAATTTTTTAGACATATATGTGGTACAAATCAAGCATATGATATTCATTTCTCAAGAAAGTGATGGTGACGCGAGATATTCACCTCATAATTCATAAAAGATTATGAAGGGGGGAAATGGCGTGAAAATTCTTCTAATTTGCTACTCCTAATACATGTAACTTTGTTCACCATCCACGTATGAGGAAAATTATTCTGAACATTCATCTGGAGGCTGATCTGAACACATTTCTAAAACATTTCTGCAAATATTTTAAGGTTTGTCAACTGCCTGATCCTTTCGTGGACTTGTACTTAAATACACTAATTAAACAAAATGAATTTAAAAAGTAACAAAGTGGAAGTTTTACTCACGTGAACAATTAATCTGAGGTTCAGTTCGGTACTTCTGATTTGGCGGGAAATCTCCACATCGAGGGAATCCTTTGGGAGGTTTTGGGATTTGACCTGGGACCTCATTAAGTACAATAGACATTCCGTTTAAGACATGAGATTCAACGTGACAGTGAATAATCCATGTTCCAGGATTATCAGCAGTAATGTGCACGATTACATATCCTCCACTCGGCACTACAACTGTGTCTTTTTTCGGAGGATTTGTAAGCTCAAGCCCTGGGATCTGACCCAAGGCCCATGATTCATTAGTCCATTCACAGCCATATGTCTGGTTAGAATAACCGCAGTTTAAGTCTCCGTTCTTTGTTATAATGTGTCCTGAGGTCTCATCATATTCTGGATACCCTACTTTCAATATTCTGAATGAATGACCGTGTACATGTATTGGATGGTGGGGTTCTTTATCTATCCCAATAACAACGAAGATGAGAATAACTGGTTCCATAAAACCGACAGAGAGGGACTGTGTACATTTACAGACTGTGTCGTTAGAACATGACATACCGTAACAATCTTTAGCAAGCTCATCTGAATGCAATATGAATGGAACAGATGGGTCTTTAAATTGAATATCATTAGTTGTCGGGTGAATAGACGGAGAACGTTTCAACCTGAAATTCAAAAATTCTTGTCGGACGCCATCTACAGAGACCTTAGAAACGCCATCTGCCAAGCCTTTAGAGGTAGGATCTGAAGACATTCTGGAGTTATTATCGATTGAGATTTTCGTTGACTCATTCACAGAAATGTCAGCCAGACCGCTAAATATTCCGTTATTCGACAATTCTGATGTTCTGTCAACTGATATATTAGAGGCTCCATCCACCAATGTGTTAGATGAGCCATCGATATGTATATCAGATGCTTTATTAACCAAGATTTTAGATATTCCACTTGTCAGAGGATATCGTAATGTTTCAATACCAATACACCTTGTAAACGAGGATTTAGGAAAGTATTTGAAAGGACAGTTAAATACTGTACATTTATCGCTGGGACTGCAATTTTTGTTTGTGCTATTTGGCTCCGCTAATTCAGCTTCTTCATAACTCATTATGCTTCCCACGAGGGTAACTTTGTTGGATTCTAATGTTCTAGCCCGGATCCAATAATTACCGACAGCCTTATTGGTCTCCACAGTAAAATCGTATCTTTCACCTGGATGAACAACAACAGATTCCACAGTTATAGGTTCTATTGGTTGTCCATCAGAGCTCACGACTGTAAGATCATGGTCATCTATGGATACTCGTATTGGGTATTGGATTCCTGCTCCAATCAATCTAAACTTCTTTATATTGCCTTTCTTGACGGTGATAACGTCCAGCGGAGCTTCTGTATAATTACCCGTTGCTGGATCGTAATAACGACCTCTTCCATTGATTAGTAATGACTGTGCATCATAGACACTGAACACAGTGCCATCGTATGTCATGGATTTGTTTTCCGCCCTTGATTGGGGATAAATACCAGTGAGCACAACATTGTTGGTTAAAACTGGAGTTTGTGACAATAGGTCCATCCGAAAATCATGATTCCATTCCTGGACCTGCAGCACAGAATCTTGAGTAGCGTCCTCGTTTGTGTCTTGGATGATTAAAGCACCAAACAAGCCATCTGCCTGCTGGACAGCAATGTGTGAGTGATAAAAATATGTTCCTGATTCAAGTAGGTCAAACTCGTATGTGAAGAAATTGCCAGGCAGAATAGGACATTGTGTAATAAAAGGAACACCGTCCATATAGGGTGTTCCTTTCTGTGTGATTCCATGCCAATGTATTGCAACAGTTTCAGATCGTAGCTTGTTTATGACCTTGACCTTAAGTCTTTGACCCTTTGTTGCTATAATGGTTGGTCCGGGCATAGTTCTGTTGGCAACTATTACCAGTCGAGGTATCGTCCAGCCGTCTGCAGTGATAACGTCGTCTGCTGATATCGGTCTACTATCATTGTCGTTATTCTTGTCACGGAGCTCGTACAATGAACCATTAGACGGGTACACTGCCCCAAGCACGTCATCAATCATGGTCATGCGATAGGTTATTTCTAGTTCCGTCTCACAGACACTTGTAGATGGATCACATGTGAACGCTTGTATATTGAATAGGTTCGCAAAAATTAGGAAAATGGTGATCTTGATTGTGTTAAAACCTTTTCTTTCCATTTTTGACAGATCGAACTGAAATGTTGAAAGGAGCATTGCAATTAATATTGCATTTTATGAGCATTTCATTCAAAGTAAAGAATAAAACCTCTTTTAATCAATTGAACGTCAATTCTTTCAAAAGTATTTATTTCAAGAAAAATATTTTAGTGCACAACTTGTGCATTTAAACATAAAAATTATTTGTTGTACCTGTCGTTTACCTTTTTAAATAACTTGAACACTACAAGGATTATGCTACGTTTCAGAGTTTGAAGACAACGAAACGTCTCCAAATCTTTTATTAATTATGAAAGTTTCAATTTTCACAGAGCTAGACTAAGTCATTTTCACTAGTTTCGGAACGTCCACACATTTATACTTACCCTAGTCACCCTAGTCATTCTTTCCTCTTATTGCGTGATTGAGGTATGAACATTGTAAAATCCAGTTTCGTCAAGTGGGAGGTGTTTTAACGACAGAAAAATTCAATGGTTCAAAAAGGAATTAAAATCAAAAGATAGATAATATCGAAACGTTTTCCGCTGGCTCTAAGGCTCTAAGAGTTGAATCCAAAATGAATACACTATACTATACCATATTAGATAGGGGCCCGGTAAAACAAAGGAGGGGATCTCCATCAACACCAGGTTGCAGCACCCACAGCCAAACCTCAAAACACCCAATGCAAAAACAAAGAGCAGACACGCAGAGAAAAAACTGCAAAAGGGACAAGGAACACTAACGCACAACATAGAAACATCAAACAAAAAGGATCACACATAAACCAACGAGACCAATGGAAACCGGTGCCGACTTTGAACGGCCATCTGCCACGCAAGTAGCAGACGGTGTGGTTATCCGGATCATGCGCACAACGCTCCCACTTTTCAAATTACCCAGATTCTCGAATTTGGGTGTAAAATAAGGTCCTCACTGTAAGATGAACATACAAACAGGCAGCATGACGCAGGGGCCCAAGAAACACACAGATGGATTTGTAAATGGATATAAAAAAACAGAATGCATACGAAATACAGTCCGTGCTCTGCCGGCTGTAGCCATCTTCGTCCCCAAGGCGCATCGTATTCCGCTAGGCGCTTCATTACAATACATCCTTGGCGTCAGGGGTCCCCGGTTTTACAAGAATCTTGTAATTTTTATTTTTATAAACGGATAGTTATGAAAAAGGAGAATTCATCATGTATTTTTATGATAGACGTGTTATCTAGTCCATGAAAGATTGCAGTCGTGCACAAGGACAAATTATGGTTCAGCATGACTCGGACTATTTTGTACAGCGTATTTATTTCGAAGTTTGTTTTTCGCTAATAAGATTAACAAAGTCGCGTGTATTGCCATGTTGATTTCCATTGAAATAACAAGTTTATGTCGTCATTTATACTCTTATTAGGTAGCCTTAACAAGTATTTTAACCATCTAAGTCTGTTGAAATGTCGACATTCCATATTTTGTCTTATTTTCTTGTCTGACAGAAGTGTGACGGGTGGAGGTGCCGGGTGTTATATCCATGAAAGATAGAACACTTTATAGTAGTCTGGTTCCTGGACCTCTTTAACTATATAGTCACATTACAAAAGGAAGCTATCTACATTCTACAAATAAGCTAGCTTGATACTTTTGTGAACCGCAAAGGTAGTGGAGGGAACCGATGACGTTGTAGTGCAAGACGGGCTGTAGCGAGTTCATGCATTTGATCACCCGAGGAGTCCGACTGGAGTTCAGAGGTTCAAAGAGGACAGGTGGTCGGAGCCCTGTCTTCTTTAAAGAGGCTTGGACAGGGCCCATCATGGAGGCCTGTCGTCACACTCGGAGACAGTGCAATTCTTAAAAATACGCTGGTACAAGGTTGTAGATTGGTCCAGTACCAAGTGTCCGTCTGGTGACAGAAGAATCATATCCGCGATAGAAAAGGCGTTTGATGATTCTAACATAATTTCGATGGTAATTCTGTCTACCTTTGATCCTTCTTATTTTTTTAATTATGTCACCATAAAATGCTGGTTGTGAAATACACAAATGTAATATACTCTGTTGCTTGTATGGGTCCGAATTTCAGAAGAAGTTGACCATAATCTTTGTAAAATTTTCAGAATTTATTTTACTAATTTGTGAAAGCGAAAACCTTGACCTAAAAATTTCTTTATAATTTGCAAATTTCTACTACGAAAATCCAAAACATAAGTAGATACTCTAGCATACCGGATAAGCTGTGAAATGTAAATACCGTATGGCGGTCATCTCGCAACATCACCGTCAAGCCAGGGAAAATTTACTTTGATTAATCCAAAATCATCTCGTTTGTCATACACACTTGTATCAATCTCTCCATTAACAATTTTGATATTTAGGTCCAAAAATGCTGTTTCTGTGTTTTTAATGTCTGCCTTGTTTAGAGTCGATTCTTTTGGATAAATAACTTTTTTTTTACAAAAAAGGATTGTCGATAGTAAGGATATTATCCAGGTACCTATGAAACATTTCAAATTATCATGTTTTCTTTGCTTTTGAAGATTTACGAATCATTCTTTTTCATACGTGTATAGAAATAAATCTGCAACAAAAAGCGCACAATTGATACCCACAGGGATTCCTACAACATGCTTGTAGAGTTTCTCACGAAATCTTTCATAAATGCTGTCCAAGAAGAAGGACAAGGCGATACACAGGTACCCACATGTCCATGATTTGTATATGATTTCTATTCTATTGCGAATAAGAAACCTACGGAAGCCCGTAGGTGCCAGGTATGAATAATAATTTATCTGGCGGCCGCCAGATAATTATCTGGCGGCCGATTATCTGGCGGCCGCCACTAAATAATCTGGCGACCGCAACATAATTAATATGGCGGCCGCCAGATAAATATCTGGCGGCCGCCACATAATTTACAATAAATCGAAACAAATTCAATACATAACATGTTCTTTCTGTTCTAGGGTGTTAAATTCATCCTCTCTTTAAATGGTTTGATATGAAAGATGCAAAATTACGGAAGCCCGTAGGTGACAGGTATGAATAATGATTTATCTGGCGTATCTACATTTGAATATCCTGATGAAGTTTGATTAACTTCTGGCGTCATTTGAAGAAATTATGGCGATTGTCGAAATTTTGGACTTTGAGTGTTTTATCCATGAGCAAACTTCGACGTCATTTCGACGTTATCGGGGAAAATAGCGTCACAAACCACAAATTCAAAATGCAATTAAAAAATTAATACCAAACGTATTGCATTGAAATTTTGCATGTATAAAATAGAAAATCTAATCTTCATCACAGTGAATTCGTTGACAAATTAAGATTACAGGAAAGCGGATGTCACTTCATTGAAAATGGGCGATTTTCGAAAGAAAAATTGGAAAATATAAAGCTTTGTAATATTACAATCCTAAATTCATTTATTCTCATTTAATCATGAAATCATCTCTGCACATTGTTGATAATTTTGTTAGTTTTTGACGAAGATTCATCCACAGGATTCCTAATTATTAGTTACCAACTACAGTCAATTGGCTTGAAATAGCAATTTTATGAGCGACAGTGTCATTTTTGATTCCAGTATCCTGCCTTTGTTTATAACACAATTCATCTCATCTTTTCCATATGCAAGTGCAGTATATTTATGAAGGTTTTGGATGTTAAATCAAAATTTATTTCCCATAGCTTTACGAGAACTGGAGTGACACTTTCAATATTATGACGTCATCAAGAAATTCACGAAAACGTCGAATAATGCATAATTCAGAGTCTCGTCGACAATTTTCCTGTGGATAGAATTAAATGTTAGTTTTTATAATCATGGACAGACAAGAAATTTATAATTTCAGAAATTTTGAGAAAAATTGAATATGGTGTCCAAGTGTTCAATACCTCCTTAATTATATGGCGGCCGCCAGATAATTAAGTGGCGGCCGCCAGATAAATTAAGTGGCGGCCGCCAGATAAATTATGTGGTGGCCGCCAGATAAATTATGATTCATACCTGTCCCCTACGGGCTTCCACAGAATTTATTCAGATGTACAAATATAAGCTTTCCCCTCTCGACCAAAAACACCATTTAATGAGCTTTGTCAATCGATCATTAATTTGTCATGAGGAACCGTGGTTTACATATTAGAAAAGTCGTATGAAAAAATCGTATTGGCTTTAATAAAATCTTCTTGATTTCATTTTGTCAATCACATCCCCTGAATTCTTAATAGACCAGAAGAAGTTTACACCATTCCTGTTCCTAACAGTTTCACAATATTTGGCCACGTGTTCCTTTATAGCCGTGACTGCTGACGTCAGATTTCTAGACAAAATTCTACTTAAGTAGTTGTCACAACTAGCAATGTTTCGAAATTTGTAAGGAGACTTGTAAAGTTTTGAACTCGGTAAGGCAGAGATAAGATTATTTATCACATGATACACCCGTTATGCAGTTTCATAAAGCCATTCCATAAATAAATGTTATGATAACACGTTACATATCGCACTGCTTAAATGCGATTGGTCAATTTAGAGGTGTGTCTACGTAAATATATCTGACATATACACTAGCCTAATCACCTTAACTGTCATCTAGAACTACTTCCGGGTTGAATCCCTGCGAGGAACATTGATACGGCCTATATCCTTGAGTGCAAGTTGCTTAACTGTGTGACAAGTATCGGTCATTTGTTAATTCAGACGCAGATTCAATATCAATGATCAATATTGTTATACTAAACGAAATTTTCTCTTTACGCACACATCGTAGCAGACTTGATTCGCCTTTAGTTCTCAGAAATGTCCATTTCTCGTTAGAAATGCAAAGTTTTAGGCAGAATCCTGTGATAAAAAGAATCTAAAATAAACTTTTCATTTCATTCGATTTATCATGAAACTCATTGTACGTTTTATATCCCCTCGCCAAGGCTCGGGGATATAAAACACACATAATAGATCGTTTGAAATGAAATTCATTTGAGATCCTATATGTACTAAAATTGTTTTTCTATAATTATATACATGTATAAGTATAATATCCTATATTGGAATGTAGATTGAATTTGTGCATCGGTATAATACACGTACCGTTCCACAAAGTTTGGGGGTGTGCGCGCTTCAGCCAATCAGATCGCGTCATTTATTCACACTCTACTCGGACAAATAGTCGAAAAAATGGCGTCATCAATAGTATGATGTCAAGCGACAAAGTATTGAATAAATAAAATAAATGTAAATATGGTGAAATATTGCACCAATAGAACAGAAGTTAACCAGAGAGTCACCCCTCCTGGTTAGGAAGATATCTTGTTAAAAAATTTTAATAATACACGTATATTTATGTCTTTCATGCATGTTGTACTGTATATAAGTTTGTTTGTGTTATTTTTATAAAATTATCTCTTTGTCATTTTAGACTGAGATTAATAAAGAATTGATATTGAGAACTTGAGATTAGAATTCAAGCTATCCAGAAAAGGTAATCGGGAGTGAAGTTATTTTTTTTTCCCGACGCTTAAGCTTGACAGAGATGGTTGATCTCTCATAAACTTTGTATCCAAGATCTCTGCGACTTTGTCCACTACTAACCGAATCCGTCCACTAGCTGAAGTGTTCACCTTATAATAATTATCAGATCAAAAATTAAATAAAATGAATTTGAAATATGTCTATATATGCTTTAATGGACATGATGAAAGTGCAAGGGAAAACACCCCCCTTCGTTCTATAGGGACCACCAGAGTATAGTTAAAATTGCCAATTATTTAAAAATATATAAACAAAACTGTGCGATTAAATTCGGTGTCCAAATCAGTTCAGAATGACAGAATACAGTGTTTTTTAAAATCTTTTATTAGAATGTCAGAGGGGATGTCGTGTGCTACATATATGCGCTCTTCTCGGGCTCCCTTCTCGGTATCTATATACTCTACATTTTCATTAAAATTCAATATACTTAAGATTACACGTCTGAAATCTTAAGTTAACATTTTTTTTCAATAAAGCCTAAAATGAAATTATGTGAGCCACTGTGTTTAGCATAACCCAGCCCCACGTAGAAAAAGTGCCGATCCTAGCTAACATTTTTTTATGCCCCCGGAATCACAGATTCGGGGGCATATAGTTTTTGGCCTGTCCGTCTGTTTGTCTGTCTGTCTGTCTGTCTGTTTGTCTGTTTGTCCGAACTAAAAAAAATTAACATTGGGCATAACTTTTGAATGGTAAGTGATAGGGCTTTCATATTTCACATGTGTATTCCTTGTGACAAGACCTTTCCATTGATACCAACATTTTTGACCTCGTGACCTTGACCTTGACCTTTGACCTACTTTTCAAAAACTTTTAACATTGGGCATAACTTTTGAATGGTAAGTGATAGGGCTTTCATATTTCACATGTGTATTCCTTGTGACAAGACCTTTCCATTGATACCAACATTTTTGACCTCGTGACCTTGACCTTGACTTTTGACCTACTTTTCAAAAACTTTAACATTGGGCATAACTTTTGAATGGTAAGTGATAGGGCTTTCATATTTCACATGTGTATTCCTTGTGACAAGACCTTTCCATTGATACCAAAAGTTTTGTCCTAGTGACCTTGACCTTTGACCTACTTTTCAAAAACTTTAACATTGGGCATAACTTTTGAATAGTAAGTGATAGGGCTTTCATATTTCACATGTGTATTCCTTGTGAGAAGACCATTTCATTGATAGCTAAAAACTTTTGACTTCGTCACCTTGACTTTGACCTTTCACGTACTCAACAGAAAATGGTGTTTATGCTAACAAAGATGCCACCGGGGGCATTCGTGTTTCACAAACACAGGCTTTATTCTTTCAAAAATATCTTCTTTCTTTTTTCTGTTTTTACTATATTTTTTTACTATGTTATCTGTTTTGATGGATGTGAAATCCTACTTATGCTACCAGGGCTCTCACACCTATTTTTGTGACAGGGGCCCGGGTACTTTAAAATTTGGAAAGATAACGGCATTTTCTCATAAATTGGGAAAATATATGAAATAAGTTCAAGGATGCCTTTTCACTTAACTAATTTTGTTGAATTTTCCATGAGGTGTAAAATTTGGAAAAAAAAACACGGTCAATTAATTGAGAAAAAAGATACTATTTTGCATTGGGACTGGTGCCGAATATTGGCCCCGGCCAAATTAGGCTGATCGAGAGACCTGGCTACCTATAAAATTATATTATTGTCACAGTTTTTTGTTTTGTTTTCCTTCTTTTTTTTTTTGTTTGGGAGGGGGGGGGGTCTTGAAACTGTATAGTCAGCAAAAATATGTAGGAACTTCCCAACGATTACTGAGTCGAATCTATTGGTTCCTTTAATATGCCGGCAAGAGTGTGTGTGTGTGGGGGGGGGGGGGGTTAAGAATGTTATAAAAATGCCTTATCAAAATTCACCTTTCGTATAATCTACTGAAAATCATGGGCTGCACAGAGAACCGGTAATGCTGAACGGGTTGTAACCCCCGCCCCCTCCCCCACGGGCTTTGACTCTGACTGAGAAGTCGGGGTTATTTTCTGGATGTGGTTTTAGTGAGTGATCTCCAGCTCCGCATCTTTTACTATTTTTCTTTAGTAATCATAACATTCCCAAGTTTCATGAGCGGTGGCATTCCATTGCAACTTCTTTACACGGGGCTATGTTTACACTATGCACGTGGTTCCATCTTTCTCAGAAATAGAAATATTTTCTAATTAAGATAATGAAAACTTGACTTAAAGTGTATAACATAACCGTTGCTTGAAATAATCATTTCATCTGTCTTTATCTTCCCGTTAAACTAACATATCTTTTAAATTCTGCGTGATACTTGTTCGTTGGTGCCGCCATGTTTACTTTTGTTGTCCAACCTCGGCTCGTAACTAAGCGTTGCTAAGGCTGGGCGGAGCATAGTAGATATGAGATAGGTTCTACTCTATCATATTATGACACAGAACGGTTCAGGTGTACACTATCACTTTTCCTGGTGTGCACTATCACCCTAATAGTGCACCCCTGTCTTTCCACAGTAGCTTTCTTACCATAAGTGATGCTGACCTGTTTATATATACAGACATGTCGTTTTCATACAAGATATTTAATTAAATTTGTTTGCATACCCAAGCAAATGTTCCTAAATATTTATTTTTTCTTTTAAAATCAATGCCAAATTTATGTTGCTATATTTTTCTTGTTAAATAATGCCTGTACTAATCGACCACACTATAGATCTTTTACAGTCAAAAAGGGGTAAATCCAAAATATGCACAAGGTTTTTTGAAAGAGAGGTAACTCGTACAATCAATATTCATAACATATATTTCTATGAAGGGAATACACTATCAAAAACAAATGTTCCTAGATAGTTATTTTTTCCTTAAAAATTAATGCCAAATTTATGTTGCTATATTTTTTCTTGTTAAATTATGCCTATACTAAACGACCACACTATAGATCTTTTACAGTCAAAGAGGGGTGAATCCAGAATATGTTTGTCTGTAACACAGAGTTTTTGAAAGAGAGGTAACTCGTGCAATCAATGTTCATAACATTTATCTTGAAAACGTTTTCTATGAAGGGAATACACTATCAAAAACAGTCAGCATAATAATAACAATAGTGTTAGGTTTAGTGTTCACTATGCCGAAATAGTAGTCAGGGTTCTGGCACATAGTGCACTCCCCTTCGGGTCGTGCACTATGTGCCAGAACCCTGACTACTATTTCGGCATAGTGAACACTAAACCTAACACTATTATATAAATAGTGGAACGGTGTATTGGATATCTATTAAAGTGGAGGGGAAATATGCTTTTTCATTTTTGCATTTTTTTTCAAACACATTCAATATTTTGAATCAAAAACTATTTTTCTCTTTAATGAAATCGATCAGATTCCGCATAAAAAAAGATGGGAAAGGGCTCAGGTATTTCACATCGACCTCGGTGATCTTCGCAACTATCCGTGATCCGTGAAGGCAAAAATGTAAACAAACAAGCATGCAGTTGGTTAATTACTCCTTAAAGATTACGTACAGATTTTTTTGTTAGTCAAAAAATAAGTCGATACATATATGAAGCAGGGATTTGCGTTTGCAATATAAGAATTATCTAGATATGAAGGTTAAAGCGTGTTATTTTCTAAAAATGTCCGAATGACTGTTCGTATATAATCATGACAATTGAATGCATGAGTAATTGTTTACTACACACTTCGCTTATCCAAGCAAGTCTACCTTGAGTAAATCACAATTTTTTACGTAACTCATACACGTCACATATCAGTCTAATGAAATCTTTTGATTTCACTAGGGGCTTATCACTCGCGCTCATTGCAAAATTTTCGAAAATTATGGAAAACGCGTGAAAAAGACACTTTATCATACTTTGATTAGTTAATTTTAATTTTCTTTGAAAAATTCGAAAAAAGCCATAATTCCGGTCTCCTTTAAGGTTCTTTTTATTCCATGCAAAATTGCAAGTTTCATAGTATATGTGATATAATAATAAATTTGATGTATAAAACATGAAAAAAAAAAGAATGACAGAAAAACAAAAAAATCAAACAAGCAACAAACTTAAAGATTGAAAGAATATTGAATATATTATACCAAAAACATTCTGTAAAATTCACAATTCCTGATGAATATTAGTTGCACTGAAAATGACGAATTAATTGGTGTCGGCACTTTATTATGTCGGCATTAAGTCCATATTACATAATATCTTGATGATTAATGACTCATTGACGTACAAATGTATTTGTAATGTCACCTGAAAGGGATTTCATTATATTTATCGAATTTCGTTTTGATTGTTCTCTATATAAGTTAAGTTGGCTAATTATACGCACTAAATATGTATGTACATCTATGATGAAACTTTATCTTTATGTTTCAATCTTTGATGATAAAAATTGACACAACGTTGAATAGGATTTAAGTCATGAATTTCATTTCGGAAAAATTTTGGTGAGTTGTAAAAAACTATTGGAAAATATAAAAGAAAGGAGGGGATTTTCAACAGAACCCGGTTGCCATTCACAGAAAGAGACGTAAAAGGGACACGGAGCACCAACCCAAACAATAAAACATGAAACACAAAAGACCGCACATTAACCAACGAGACCATATTGGCAACCGATGCCGACTAAGGACGGCCATCTGCCACGCAAGTATTTATATAGGTTCAAGGAAAGGTGGGCATCTCCAATATGCAGGACTCAACTGCAGCATCCACAGCAAGATTTAAAACACCCAAATAGAAAACACTGGGTCAATCAGCACGAAAAGAGAAAACACTGTAAATAAGCAAAAAAAGACACAAAATGGATAAGGAAAACATCAAATGCGAGATCAAAACATTAAAAAACAAAAACAAAAACAAAAACAAAACAAAAACAAAAACACAAAAAAAAAAACCAAAAACACAAAAACAAAAAAACAAAAACAAAAACAAAATAACAAAACAAAACAAAAACAAAAACAAAAAACAAAAAAAAAAAGAAAAAAAAAAACAAAACAAAACAAAAAACAAAATAAAACAAAACAAAACAAAACGAAACGAAAAAAAAAAAAAACAAAAAAAACCCCCAAAACAAAACAAAAAAAAAAAAAAAAAAACAAAACAAAAAAAACAAAACAAAACAAAACAAAACAAAAACACAAAAACAAAAACAAAATAAAAAAAACAAAACAAGAACAAAAACAAAAAAAAAAAAAAAAAAACGAAAAAAAAAAAAAAAAAACAAAAAAAAAAAAAAACAAAATAAAACAAACAAAACAAAACAAAACGAAAAAAAAAAACCCCAAAACAAAAAAAAAAAAAAAAAAACAAAACAAAACAAAACAAAACCAAACAAAACCAAAAACAAAACAAAACCAAACCCAAAAACTTCAAATTCTAAAACTAGGTTGGTATGTCTGCTAATGGACATTTAAAAGTCCCCAAGGCTATCGTCCGCCTTGTCTTAATCTAGTTTGACCTTTCATATGTTTGTAGAATTTTCTGATACTAGATTTAAAATCTTATTCTGAATTTCTGGAGTATCTACCTGTTGGCAGAGCTCTGTCATCAGATGGCTTTTTAGCATACATTTTAGGTCATGTTTAGATTTTCCCTTTTCACATATTATTTATTTAGAGTTCCCCTAATTTGCCTCGAGCAGTGCTTGTTGAAATGCGCATAAAGTGCACTAAATCATTAAGAAAGTACATATGATTCAATACGATCAATTCAACCACTAGATTGATACCTCTGCTAGAAGACTGAAAATCTCCGAGAAAATCGTTCGCCTAGTTTAACTGTGTTTGTATATTTGTAAATTTTCTGATCCTAACTTTAATGAAATATTTCAAACAAAGAAGCATCTCCTTCAGGACATTTATGAGAAGGCTTTGTCCTAAGCTGGCTCTATGGTATACATCTAAGGTGAAGGCTTTCTCCTAAGCTGGCTCTATGGTATACATCTAAGGTGAAGGCTTTGTCCTAAGCTGGCTCTATGGTACACATTTAAGGTGAAGGCTTTCTCCTAAGCTGGCTCTATGGTATACATTTAAGGTGAAGGCTTTGTCCTAAGCTGGCTCTATGGTATACATTTAAGGTCATGTTAGAACATTCACTTTTTACCATTTCCTATGTTTCTACCTAGAGCATTAGTAATGATATATTGATTGTTGAGATGTGCATATGATGTACTAAATTATTACGACTGAACATATATTTTAAGGTCGTTGGGTACACAATGTCATGTGTTTACCGGAGTACTAAGAAAATCATCAGAAATCCAAAAATATAGAGGAATGTGTAGAGGATGTCAAATCATGCTTGACGGTGAAAACACAATTTAAATCGGGTATCAGATAGACGAGTTATGACGTCGCAAATACGGTTCGGGAAAAACCTTTATGTTGTTGCGTTTTTAGCTAAAATCCATCTTTCGCTTATCAATGATGACGCCATAGACAACAAAATAAACTAAATACATGCACACCAGAACTTTTTACATTATGTACAATATGAGAACAAAACCATATTGTATACAAAAGTCACATAGATGGGGCTCTTATTTCTCGAGAAATAGCGTCAGATATGTATGAAGCTCTTATATTTACCTATTTGCGGAAGTAACAAAAATCGTAAATTAAAAGAAATTTTACTTTTTTCAAAAACGGGAAAAATCTTTTTTGAAATGTATACACACATTTACCAAGAAATACAATGACAAATATGGATAATGACCATATCCCTTTATACAGCACAAAATCGATAATTCAGAAAATCATAAACCGAAGGCATACAAAATCAGGATAAAACAGGAACCAAAGCAAATAAACAGAAACCTCCACCACATGAAAAGAAGCGAACTCCCGATATGGGAGTGAAACCAGGTGCCCAGGAAGACTCAGCATCTCCTGCTTGCATGCAACACCCGTCGCTTCAATTCGGTAAAATTGTCACATCCGATTACTTCCATTTCGGAATATAAAGAATAATCTTTGGTTGGATGGTACAAATGGTCGATGACGGAAAATCATCCACCGTTCTGGCGAATGGGACATCATAGTGTATGAAGAGTTCCCCATATCGACCGTAGAACTTCCTCAGTGACGAGGTTAGTCGTATCCCTGACTGAGAAACTGAGAAGCTTATCTGAAAGACGTCTAGCTCTCAGAATAAAATCTGTATATTTTGTACTTGCTCTGGCATAGCGTGTCAACCGAGATATGAACACGCCATAACAGGTGATGAAAGGATGTTGCTACTCAGAAAAGGAAAGTTTGTGACGCTGAAATTAAAGTCGTCATGTGACCATCAGTGTCGTAGGACAACATTATGTCCAAATAGGCTGCTGAATTATTTGTCTCTGTAGCTTCTTTGACTACAAGCTCCGAAGAATAGACTCTGCTAATCAATTTGAAATAATAAAAATATTCAGAGGGTGATTTAGATTTTTTGCTTTTTTACGTTGAACACAGCTAGGTGCACCGTATTATTATCATAAAAAAATGACGTTTCCTTCGTTACGCGTGTCCTTAGTTAACATCGAATAATTAAGTAAATACCGGTCAGATTCAAATTTTATAGGTAAGGCTGAGTCCGAAAATTCTTTCATTCCAAGATTCTAGTCCGCAATTTAATCATATATTACATTTTATTAATTGTCTGCTATCGCCCCGCTGGATTAAAACTCCAGAATGTACTACTGAACGCCCGAAAGAGACCCAGAATTAGACAGTCATTTTCACTATTTTATTATTTTCTCGAAAACGAGACAAATTCTTTTTATCAGAATTTGATTATGTAGCGATGAGAATATCTAACTGTAGATTGTAAAATAAAATAAGCCAAAAGGTGGATTAATTTTCTGCAATTTTTGACTGAAATAGCACCACTTAGTCTCATCTAACAGAATTTTGACATTTGCGCAATGTATGTACAGTCCATTAACGTTACGAATTCAGTGAGCTAATTTGATGTTTATAATATAGATACAAACTATCATTCAACATTCCAAAAAAAGTTTTAGAATATTTGATTCAGTTTTAACAAAAAACGAAAATATCAACATTTTGAGTAATCGGAATTTTTTTTTTACTAAAATGTCAAAAAACTAAAACGTTTTAACTTTCGGAATTTAAAATATTTTAGTAAATACCTGTCAGGAGCTTTCAAATATTCAAAACCGTATTAGGCATTTGAAATATTTTAAACAGTTTAAAATACAAATGAGTTAAAGAAGATCCTGACGATAATCTCAACAGCACTCACAAGAGAGCACAAAATTGAGCATGGACGGACCGCTAGCAAGTTAGAGGTGGGACCAGGTGCCCGGGAGGAGTAAGCATCCCCTGTTGGCTAGCGCACCCGCCGTCGATGTTCACGTACGAAAATGAAATTCGGTAGAACTGCCACATCCGGCCACCCCCATTTCGGAAGACACAGAGTACAATCTTTAGTTGGATGGTTCAAATGGTACAGGACAGAACACCATCCACCTCCCTGGAGAATTGGACATCATAGTGCATGACGAGTTCCCCACATCGACCGTAGAACCTCCCAAGTGACGATGGTAGTCGGTAACAAATATATCCCCGACCGAGAAGCTTATCTGAAAGACGCCCAGCTCTGGGAACAAAATCCGTATATTTGGTTCTTGCTCTGGCATTGCGTTTCAACTGAGATATGAACACGCCATAAGGAGGCGATGAAGGGATGTTGCTACTCAGAAAAGGAAAGTGTGTAATGCTGAAATTGAAGTCGTCACGTTTGTCATAGAGTGAGGTGTCATATATGATAATGGAGTTATGGAATAATTTCTTTGGGATATCTTGTTATAGCATTTTCTCTTTATGTTAACCTAGATGAGTGAATACTGTAAATGTTATGTTATCTTGCTGGGATATACTGATCATACATAGAACAATGTTATAGCAGGACCAGGCTGTCTGATTCGTTCAATGGTATATGTATTGTAGATTGTAGTTGTTTTTCACAATCAGATAAACAGTGTGATAATTGGTATTTCTGTTATGTTCAGTTATTTGATGGGGCCTTATCTGTCAGGTTAGAAAATTCAACATGACCAGCATTTAAGACCTATTTGACATGGCAGTAGAGAATGCATCGATTATAATTGCTTTGCTTGTATTCTATCTATTTATTAGATGTATATCATTTTTTTCTTACCCTCTTGATTTCATTTGAATGATAGGCTAACAACAGAGCTATACAAATGAAGTAATGTTTACATTTCATTATTTCAAAAGGCAAAACACTGTTGTTTTTTTTAATATATGATTCAGCATTTATTCTTTAATGATGTTGCAAATCAAATGGGTTCTGAAGTTCTGAACACCACAGTAGACATATTGCCTAGCGGAAAAATGTAGAAAGTTTTGTACATGATCAATGATAAAATAATAGATATTTTATTTTGAAATTAGCAAGGTGAAAAAAAACCCCAAAAAACAAACAAACAAACAAAACAAAACAAACATCATGGGAAATTCTTCTTCTTAATTATGTTTACAAATAATGTAACAATAAGGACATATGTGTATCTTTTGAAAGGATTATTATTAACCTTTTATTATACAAATGTGTAATAGTTATGTCCTTCCTATTTTCAATGTCGGCGTGATGTCACACAAAGGTTCAGTCAGCGATAAGCACGGAGAAGTTCCGAAATTAGTTGGGAGGTAATCTCGAGGTTTATCATGGAGCATATTTTATGGAAAATGCTTTATATCTAGAATCTTGTTTATAACAACAACAAAACTACTAGAATTCATTCAAGAAACCAGTGAGGAATGACATCTTAGCTCCTCAAACCCCAATTCAATAAGAGATTTTAGGAAGGAGCTATCAAAATCAAGTTTTTTTTTAAATAGGGCACAGGTCCCGGGAACCTGACTACCACGCTCGTCCTAAGTCGGCACCGATTGTCTTTTGGTCTTGTTTGTTAATGTGTAGTAATTTGTGTTTGATGTTTCTTTGATGCTATTTGGTGTTCCTTGTCCCTTTTGCATCTGTTTCTGTGCGTATCTGCTCAGTGCTTTTGCATTGGGTGTTTTAGGGTTTCGCTGTGGGTGCTGCAACCGAGTGTTGTTAGTCCCCTCTTTTCTTTTTCAAGAGAGAGCAAAGACTGAACAAAGTCGGCTTCATTAATATAAACTTCACAAAAACAATGTCACGTATTTGGCAGATAATAACGCCTGCTTTAATGACTCATATTGCATTGACAATACATTAACAAGGTTAAGTCACTGAATGACAGTCCATATGTTCTACTTTATTCTAATTATTGAAATGGGATTGATATGTTAAAGACAAAATTTTCCCGCATAAAAGACACGGTTGAGATTAAAAATCATTCACATTTTACAATTGATATTAGGATTTTAAGGCATGGTAAGGTCAGCACATTATACATTAACGACCATCCAAATATGGAACTATAACTATATGTATTCGATTCCAAACCATGCGACGTTAATTTCATATCAGTATTTATTATGCGTATTTGCACTTTTAATTCTATGTTGATAAAGAAGGAGCACTGCAATCGGGGGGAGGGGATATTTCTTTCTTCAAGTGCATATCTGTCTAGATGTATAGCTCGATGCAAGAAATGAACTAGTATCTTCTCTTTGTTTTCGAGAATTTTGAACCCATGCCGTCACTCTTCTGACAAAGAAAGGTTTTTTTTCTTATCAACAGATGTTATAACTGTGTCGATAGCAAGCAAATATCAATCACATTTATCAGGTATATATGTACAAGAAGATATAAGCCGTTAATGTATAACAAACTATAATTTTGAAGCGATTTATGAAATTTTGCCTCGATGTTACTACTGAAGTTTAATTTTGAAGGTCCACCAATAAAAACTTCAATTTACTGGTTGAACTATTGATTCTGTATCAGATTTAGGAGAGTCATATATGTGCATTCTTATCTAGGGGGCACCTTAACAACAGAAGAATGGATTTAATCTGGATCATATAACGGAAATGAAAATATGTACTCATTAGCACGTGCTCTGTCACACGGTAACGTCAAGTTATAACAAGGATCTTAATTTGAAAACATTTATGTAGGTGAAGGGAAAATTATCTACATGTAACATAGCAAATATGGAATGCAGGAGAAACCCTAATACTGATTCGTTAGAGGGAAAAGAACTAAGGTCAGTGATCGTGTTATCTTTCGTTTTCCTCTGTGTGTTCACAGCGTTCATATCAATACAGAACCTGCAGAGTTCCATCAACGAGGAGGGTGGACTTGGCATTATATCCCTCCTGTGTGTTTACATATTCTCGACGCTCTCCAATATCTTCGCTCCCTTGGCCATCAAGATCCTTACAGCCAAATGGGTCATCATAGTGTCGTGTGCTTCACATTTACTATATGCCATTAGTAATTTCTACCCGAGACTCTACACATTGGTACCGACTTCAATTCTCTTAGGTTGTATAACGGGACCATTTTGGACGTCCCAAGGGATGTACATAACGACATGTTCATTCAAATATGCAGAAAGAACAAAGAAAAATGCAAGTCATATACTGGGCAAATTCTTCAGTGTTTTCTTTTTTATATATGTATGGTCAAGTATTATTGGCAATTTACTTTCCTCTGTTCTACTGAATCTGAAATCTGACAAACCGCACAACCTTAACATTACGCTAACATTAAACATCTCTAACACAAGTACTTCTGCAAAATGTTGTAATCGTTGTGTCATTGAATATTGCCCGAGGACAGAAATAATCAAAGACAAGCCTGAAGAGTCCAGTCAGGACAAGGCCTCTCTTTACTATCTTCTCGGTGCATTTGTAACCTGTGTTTTCATCGGTCTTCTTATTGCGTCGATTCTCTTGCCGCCAATTCCTAGAGGTAAACCACGTGGACAGAGTACATCTCACAGTTCACTATCATCTCTGGCTTCCTGTGGTACGTTGCTGAGGAAACCAACATTACTGCTCCTGGTGCCCTCTTTTGTGGCTTTTTCCTGGGCAGAGACATTCAGATGGACAGACGTTACAAACGTAAGTGGAATAAAGTATGTGTAATTTCAAAACTTATGTTTAAGATAGTCCATATACATTTAAATGAAATTCCAACAGACAACATTGCAGTGAAACAGCGATAGAACTTGCATGTACAAATAACGTACACCGCGTTAAAGAATCATACCATTAAACAGAATAGGACACATCCTAATGAGACAAAAAGATCACACACATAAATAAGGAAATCAAGGAAATATACCTAAAATGTGATGTCATTATCCGGATTAAATGAAAATTTTCCTCCCACACGTTCATCATTATGGTAGGCATGGACAATGAAAATAGGTTAAATGGTATTTCGCGAGGGGGCTGACAGTAAGTGTTTTTCCATGACATGGTCGCCATAGCACTTTCGCTATAGATATAACCTCAGATAGTGCATATTTTGTAGATAATGTTTTAATTTTCTTGCGTGAACATCGTCGGCTAGTTAAACAGGGGATGCTTACTCCTTCCGGGCACCTGGTCCTACCTCTAGGTTGCTAGGGGTCAGTCGATGCTCAATTTGGTGCTCCATTGTGAGTACTGTTGAGATTGTCGTCAGGATCTTCTTTATCTCACTCGATTATGTACCTAATACTGATATTGTCATGCCAAAACTTAAAATAAATATTATTTTCAAAAACAAACATGAACAATATGTTCGCCTTGATTGCAGGCGTTCATTAGTTGTATGGATGGAGTGTCGGTGGTTGGGTACGTGTTGGCAGCTCATGGCTTCTGTAGTGGCGTATCAACTTTCCTGATGTCAAAGGTGGCCAAGTATATAGGACGTCATAGATTAATCGTCATTCTATACATCACGTACATATCGGTATTCGTTGGGTACTACTTCACGCCGGAGAGCCGTCCTATAAGTCTGATGGCGGTCATTGTATGTCTTCATGGTATCATGGAAGGTCCGATCTCAGCTCAACTTCAAGGTAGCTTAAAATCAAATCTGCCGTTTTTTACTCAAAGTTTATACAAAATATACTTTTATCTTTGAATAAATCTGATACCAAATAATGTAAAATGTCTTCACATTGACAAAGTAAAAATATGTTCTGTCCTTTAATTTTCTATCAGTCTTAAAACGAATAACATATCTATTTGGGCGATTTTAATTATATCATAAATGTTAAACGTCTTAAAATACAATAGCATCATTTATAAACGGATAAATTTGCAGCATGGACCAGAAATGACTTCAGGAGTTTCCTCGATTTGAAATTGAAAGAATGAACCTGATAGGCATGATAGATTTCTAGTCATTCTTTCGAATGATTCATGATATAATAAAATGTTTTATTTATTTTTGTATAGGTTTTAAGAGACATAAGTATAATACATGTTCCTTGCCTTAAATATGAAACTGAACATGCCATATATGAAAAGTCTTAGAAGTACGATTTTTGGCAAATACTGATATTCGCGTTTTGAAAATACTCGCTTATATTGCGAAAAATAACTACCAGTATCTCGCAAAAAAATTGTTTACGCGCAGGAAAACAAAAGATGACATATTGCTTGGAACGGTCTAAGGAAATTATATGGTTTTAGGAACAAATATGTTTACTTTTCTCTGAAAGTGTGATACCTTCTCCCTTTTTGGAAGTTCGTCTTGCATAAACGAGTAAGTCGGGGAAACATTTTGATTAATGAAAATTATCGTGTGAATCACATGATACGCCTTGTATTCAATTTAATAGCGACATTATATATTTTGATTTTTGACCCACGTTACATAACATTGTTTATCCTTTTCTCTAGATGAAGATTACTCAACTCGTTTCATATTTACCACATGGAATAAAAAAAATATTTCGAGTTGATGGATTTACTATTCATATAAGGCATTTTTCATTGTCACAGCAACACTTGGTTGGATGCATGGAAACTCAAAAGAAGCTGCATTTGCCAACCTAGGAGCGTGGAAATGTGTGAGCTCAGCTCTGTACTTCTCTATAAGTAACAGCGTATGCGTCAGAATTAAGGTGATTCTTCTTTTGGTGTTATATATCTTGGCTTTACCAACGTATATAGGTGCCGAACTCCTCTTTAGGAAGCAAAGAAAGGAAACGGAGATAGAAATAGAAGTTACAGAAACACTTAAGGATAATAAAATGTAACATATTTCTTAAGATTTGTCTCATTCTTATTACGTATTTTGATGTGTTACCGGTATATTTTCAAAAGCATCCTGTTTAGCACGCAAACGGCCATTCGAACACCTCACTGTATGACAAGCGTGATGTTTTCAGCTTTCATATAACTAATTTCCCTTTCATGAGTAGCAACATTCCGTCTTCTCCTGCTGATGGCGTTTTTGTTTCTTAGCTGATACGGTACGCCAGGGCATGTTCCAAATATGAAGATTTCATCGTTAGAGTCAGACGGCTTGCAAGTAAGCTACTTGTTTAGGGTTATATTACACAGCGGCTGAAAATATCATTGAGGAAGTTCTTCGGTTGCTACGGGGATATAATAAAAACATATCAGATCCCTCTTTCCTGACTGATCAGTGACTTACTGGATTGCGATTGAATGACTGTCATCATCACCAAACGATAGATATTTATAAATAACATCAAAGAAGTACCTAACAGTTATTCGGTTTCAAAGTCGAGAAGGCAAGGCCAAATCATGAGAGTTCCCATCGGAACAGTTGCGAACCCCAGAATGAACAACATTCCGAAATGAGACCAGGTGCCCGGGGACAGTCAGCGTCTCCTGATTGCATGCAACACCCGTCGCATCAGCTCCAAGGAAACCTGTCAAATTCGGTGATTGTCTCGATGTACATTTTGATGTACAGATCTGGTAAGTATGTCTTGTTTGGTGATGACGACAGCCATTCAATCACAATGTAGAATGTCACTGATCTTCTGGAAAGGGTAATCTGATGTATCTGATATGTACATCAATATGTACATTGTACATCGAGACAATGTTGTGACGCGTGTTGCATGCAATCAGGATACGCTGACTCTCTCCGGGCACCTGCTCTCAGTTCGGAATGTTATTTACTCCGAGGTTCGCAACTGTTCCAATGGTTTTGCAATAGTCTTCCCGAATTTCAGACTTAATAACTGAACTTTGATGATTATTCAATTTGAAGACGTTTACATTTATACCACTTGGTGAGTGTCACTGCTGGTGGACCAGGAGTCCCCGAGGGCACATGTAGCCAAGTTCGATCAATTTCGGTTGATCGTTTCTTCAACGCATTCTAAATTTCTGATATCAAAATTTCTTGAAATTTCTAAAAAGTGGGTCCTGTTGCATCATATCCCACCAATCCTGCTACGTCTTTCGATACACCTTTTCGACATAGTAACTTTCTTACTTTTTTGGCATACTTCATTGTTTAGATTTGAGGATCACTGACGAGGGTTAAGTACCCGAAACGTGCATGTCTGGTCCACGTTGCCAATTTATCTGTTCTTAAATGATGCTATTCAATTTGAAGACGTTTACATTTATACCACTTGGTGAGTGTCACTGCTGGTGGACCAGGAGTCCCCGAGGGCACATGTAGCCAAGTTCGATCAATTTCGGTTGATCGTTTCTTCAACGCATTCTAAATTTCTGATATCAAAATTTCTTGAAATTTCTAAAAAGTGGGTCCTGTTGCATCATATCCCACCAATCCTGCTACGTCTTTCGATACACCTTTTCGACATAGTAACTTTCTTACTTTTTTGGCATACTTCATTGTTTAGATTTGAGGATCACTGACGAGGGTTAAGTACCCGAAACGTGCATGTCTGGTCCACGTTGCCAATTTATCTGTTCTTAAATGATGCTATTCAATTTGAAGACGTTTACATTTATACCACTTGGTGAGTGTCACTGCTGGTGGACCAGGAGTCCCCGAGGGCACATGTAGCCAAGTTCGATCAATTTCGGTTGATCGTTTCTTCAACGCATTCTAAATTTCTGATATCAAAATTTCTTGAAATTTCTAAAAAGTGGGTCCTGTTGCATCATATCCCACCAATCCTGCTACGTCTTTCGATACACCTTTTCGACATAGTAACTTTCTTACTTTTTTGGCATACTTCATTGTTTAGATTTGAGGATCACTGACGAGGGTTAAGTACCCGAAACGTGCATGTCTGGTCCACGTTGCCAATTTATCTGTTCTTAAATGATGCTATTCAATTTGAAGACGTTTACATTTATACCACTTGGTGAGTGTCACTGCTGGTGGACCAGGAGTCCCCGAGGGCACATGTAGCCAAGTTCGATCAATTTCGGTTGATCGTTTCTTCAACGCATTCTAAATTTCTGATATCAAAATTTCTTGAAATTTCTAAAAAGTGGGTCCTGTTGCATCATATCCCACCAATCCTGCTACGTCTTTCGATACACCTTTTCGACATAGTAACTTTCTTACTTTTTTGGCATACTTCATTGTTTAGATTTGAGGATCACTGACGAGGGTTAAGTACCCGAAACGTGCATGTCTGGTCCACGTTGCCAATTTATCTGTTCTTAAATGATGCTATTCAATTTGAAGACGTTTACATTATGTTAAGTCTGACCAACTTTCAGATAGGACAGAGAATCATTTTTGGAGTCATTTTTCTATGGGGGTCTACGATGAATAATTATTATTCTACGGGGGTCATTATTCGTCTTTATACCGGGTATTCCTTAATTATTTCAACCCTTACTTTGCGAATTTTGGTCATATTAATTACATTGACAATAAAATGGCGACGTTTCTAACAAAGGATCACAGTACGCGTACTGAAAGATTTTTTCAGTACAAAAGTGCGATTTCCTGCCCTCTCTTCATCGAGAAAGTTATGTGAATGTAATGTAATGAAAATTGTAAATACATGTTGTATTGTCTGTTGATAACACATTTTATTCGTTAACTTAAGGCGGTAAAGGTATGAATTTAGTACAAAATATATGCAATAAGTTGCAACGTGTAACAGTGCTGCAACTCGCTCGGTCAGTAAAATCTCCGCAATACGGAAGATCGCAAATACAGCGCGTGCAGCGTGTCCGTTCTAATTTTTCATTTAGTCATCTACACAAACCCTTGTTCAAAACTTGGGCACCTTTTCTGCCCAAGTAAATTGATGACTTCATAACAATGGAGAACAATCGAAGAGTGCGCGAGAACATTCGTAAAGTCTTGGCTAGAATTATTTGCGATCTTCCGTATTAGTTGCATGCAACTAATCGCGTCGTGTAACAAGGCCTTAATGGTGAATTAGAGATAGAGGGAAAAAAACCCAAAACTCACGAATGTAACGAACTAGTGCATAGAACGACCTCTTTTATATCTTTTTGACGATGTGGGCGTTGCAATAGATTATAGTCAAATAGAAGAAAGAAGAGGATCTCCATCAACACTCGGTTGTAGTACCCACAGCAAAACCCCAAAACACCAAACGCAGAAACACAGAGCAGACACCAACAGAAATTGACACAAAAGGCCAAGGGACAAGGAACACCAACCCAAGCCATATGAAGACAACAAATAAACCAACGAGATCAATGGGCTATCGGTGCCGACTTTGTACGGTCATTTGCTACGCAAGTACCAGATGGTGTGGTTATCCAGATTAACTTCGTTGGATGTCTTTGATGTTTCATATAATATTGTTAATCAAAAAAGGTTTTCTTGGCTTGAGTGTTCTATAGTTTCTTTCAGTCTTTAGGGTGTGTTTTGTTGACGACATTGTTCTATTATTTTTTTTTTGATAACGCATTATGTATTTATGCCCACACCATCTTTAAGCAACGATTTCTCAAATGTAAATTGTCGTAGATGGGGCTACTGAAATGATAAATCAACACGAAATAAAATTTCGAAGGTTTGTTAATACCGGGATTTGGGTATTAATGAAAATTTTATTTCAGTTCCTGATTGATTTTATTTCAGAGTTCCGACCTTGAGAATTTTGATTGAACCGAGTGTATTTTTTCGTGATCTCTGTAGATATATCTGGGTCCCTGTAAAATACGAAACGACACGAAACGAAACAGTCCAAAACAAACAAAACATAAAAGTAAAGGCCAAAGAAAAAAGACAATATGAGAAAATAAGTGCTTGTTTGGAAGAAATTCACGGTTTGTCCATATTTGAAGATTCATTTGCTATTTTTCTTGTTTTTAGCATAAAGATCATGAGTAAAGATGCAATATGTACATAGAACCTCATTAATAATGTTTGAATATGAATTTTTAGTGGAGATAAGGCCAACAACTGCGTTTATGTCTGTTAACAAATTCTTTTAAATGAATTATCATTAAAAAAAAAACGTCTATCTAATACATGCAGAATACACGAAATCTGAATAAAGATCATATAAATAATATAACCAGTAATAGATTGATCAAAATTGTCAGATAGTATGATTGTACAGATCGTCTTTGTTTTTTTCTTCTTTGAGTTCAGCCTCTTTAATATTTCTTAACCTAATTGTCCTTTGCTCATTATTGTATATTTTTTCTGCTGCGATTGTAAAAATGATTGTTGCGAAGTAAAATATCAAAAGTGTAATCAGTTTATCTTGGACGCACACGTAGTTACCGACAGCAAAATACACTGTATTGCTGAGACTCCTCCAGAATCCAAGATTGGCGAAAGCTGGCTCTTTTTTGTTCTCGAACATCAACGCCACGGTTGCTGTAAAAAAACGAGAAGAATTCTGATACTTGAAAAATGCAATCTCTAAGAAAATCAACATTATTAAATTTTGGCAAAAGAAAAAATAGTGATTGTCAATTGAAAAAAAGAACTAGTTCATGATAAAGTAATGGTATTAAAAACTTTGATAATCTTTAATTACTTACGTAACAATATTTCATGAAGTTAGAATGTTAAACGACTTCAAATTCAATAGTATCATTTAAGAACAGCTAAATTTGCAGCGTGGCCAGACATGCACGTTTCGGGCACTTAACCCTCGTTAGTGATCAAAACTTTCAGAAAATGTACCCGTGTACAACAGTTACCTTGTAACTGAGCAGAGATTGGTCCCTCCAGAGCACCGTGTATTCCTAGGATGACAAACAATACTGGTAAGGAGATATTATCTGGTAGTATCATGTACCCGATATGGAGGACTACATATAGCATGTACAGGAGTAGGAGGAGCCTCGCCCGACCCACAATCTTGGCCACTCTGGATAGGATCGGTGTAGATATGGCAAAGCAAGCTCCATGGGTGGCCATAAGGTAACCAACGTATGACACTCCATACGTGCAACTTATATAAGCCTAAAACAATTTTACATTATTAAAAGATATATGAAAACTATTAGGGTTAGAATGTATATATCGAATGGACCTTTGCCTATAGTTCTAGGGTATTCAGATTCACAAAATTGATTGAAACATATATTTAATAAGAAAACCCCCTGACATACGTTAATTCCAGTTATTTTCTAGCTTTAAATTCGTTTACTTTCCTTAAGGATAAATCGCAGCATAAAATGTCAAATGCCAAGATTATTGCCATGGGAAAATTAGCACATTTATGTGAAAATATGGAAAAAAAAATTTTTCGAGCTCATATTATTTTGAAGTTTTATTAGCCTCATTGTTAAAAAACAAACCTTCCTGAAAGACATATTTAATCAAATTTTTCTTGTTCACTGATACCTACAAGGTATGTAAGTTAGACAAAACCATACTTGTGAGTTTAATATTTCTTGATATGTCGAGCGCATACTATAGACCTTGGGCTTATATAAGCCTTATCCGTCAAGAAAAGCTTTTCTCTGGAACTTTTGCAAACATAATATTATAACCAATGAATCGTAACTTTTATCATACCTGTGTAATATCTGTCCACTTGAAGCTTTGAGACCATCCCATTGCCACAAATGATGGACACAGAAGCAAAAGTTTACGATCTTTGAAGAGTCGAATGCTAGATGCTGCTACAGAACATGTACTTTTACGCTGTTGTCCATTGCGCTGTTTATTCGATATGGGTGGCAGAAGAAATATTGCTATTCCAAGAGCCAGGAGAATAAAACATACGAATGCACCAAGTAAGTAGTATAATGAAGTTTTGCTCTGTAAAAGCGGTCGACTGGAACCACCTTTCACATTGGCGGGACAAAAACGAGCTAAACATATAACTTCAGGAAGTCTTGATTCGTTCTGAGTAAGCATAGAAACATTATACATGAATGAGCTATTTCCCATGGTTGTATTTAGGTTCTCTGGAGTTGAATCTAATCTTAGTAGTAAAGATGAAATGAGGTTTCCAATGATACCAGATCCCACAAATATAGCTCCAAATAGACTGTAGAATCGGCCCAGTATGTAGCTGTTTTCCTGAGAGAGTCGATCGGCATACGAAAAGGAGCATGTTGCTACATAAGTTGCTTGTGCTGCCCAAAACATTCCAGATATTGACCCTAAAAGGAAAGATGCTGGCAAAATAGTCCAGTATCGTGGATAGAAATTAGTCGCTGCGTAAACAAGATGCACAGAACACGAGAGAACGATAACTCCTTTGGCAGTTAACTTTTGAATAGCAAGGGGGGATAACACAGATGATATCATCATTGTAGAATAAACACACATGAGTGATAAGACACCAAGTCCTTTCTCTTGGTTAATACTGCTCTGCAGATTTTGCACCGAGTTATACGACGTGAAAACACCTAAAAATATCACAGACAGAGTGACAACCGCACGAACCTCCTTTCCGAACACAGAGGTCGGGTTTGCAGACATCGTTTTACTCTTCGAATATCCTTACTTATTCCGGTATAGTAAGCAGCAATAACCTCCAAGATACGGAATATTTAGTGTATAAAGATGGTCATTTACCTGTCAATGTTTACCTTGACCTTTAGTTATCTCTTTACGACCACGTTATGAAGATAACGAAAGACATTATGCAAGTATTCAAACTATCTTGAACTGAATAATGATAATTCATGTGCATATATAATGGAGTTTACGTGTCTGTCGCTGTGTCGGCCATATTATTTCGTATTTCATAGTTTTTTTTTTTTTTGAGATTGTTTTCTATAACGTTTGCAACAGATATTCTATTAAACAGACAAAAATAATATGTCTTAATAGAAAAATAAATTGTATTGTTTGAATATTCTGAGTTATGGAATAAACAATTATCCCTTCAAATAAATATCTAAATTATTTACCTACAGCTTATTCCTTGTATTTTAGCAACATTTTGATTCACATACATATTATACATATCTTACAAATCATATGGAGAACTCACTCCTAACCATTTACCAAAATGAAACACATTATTAAACCCTCGAGAATTTTTCTCTATTTCAATTACGCAAACGCGATAGAATGTCAATTTAACTTAAATTCCTATCCCATGGATTATGGCCAATGTATGAACTATTTCCCGAGTTCATCGTTGAGGAATATTGCTATTGAGAACTTCTTTCTTAATTTGGGACAATCTGAGTATCAGAGAACATATCATTGTCTTATTTTACGGTTAAACAACATAATAAATTTTAAAAAATAAACAACACACAAACATATCAAAGGTATTATAACATTAAATCTTAATCGAAGCTGAACAAAGAATCGAACGCACAATTGTAGTGTAAAATAAATTCCTCACTGTAAGATGACCAAACAAACAAGACAGTAAAACGCAGGTTTCCAATCAACAAACAGATGAATATGTTCGTACTCTGTCGGCTGTAGTTAGTTGAACGTTAATTGGTATTCTTAGATGATTGATTAGGAGGTGGATTTAGACAGCAGAGCATAGACTGTCTTCCGGATGTCAGTTTTTAATATCTGTTTACATAATTCTTGTGTTCCACGGGTTCCTATACGTTTAATCTTTATGTTTGTGATTTCATCGAACAGCGAGAAGAAATTTTATACTAGAGTTGCGTTTCCTCAGAGACCTCTGTGTATCTGGATCAATGGATGGGTTGCTTCTCGTGCAATCCGGATAATCACACCATATGCAGAAAATGATTCCTGTTTTGTGTCGATCCTGGATATATATTGGTTTCTCTTCTCTTATTTGTTATCTTTCGTCTCAGTGAAAAGTATTTCCATTATTTCAAAGTCAATTTACTGGGACTGTTTTCATTGTCTGTGACTGTTAATTCGTGCGGTGATTGGATGTATTAGCTCTACATGCATTTCAAACAACCCAAAGGTTATTGCCAAACTAAAGATATTCATTACTGAAATTGTTTAAGAATAAGTGACTGATTCTACGAGATGTAAATTAGACTTTTATGCCCTTAGAGTGATAAAACCCTTTACTTACGTAACATAGTTGAAATATGATAGCTTGGACAAACATGACCAGAAGATAACGAATACCCAACGATATACAAATATAGCTCTACTATGAATAGGATCAGTAATGAAAGTAGAAATGTTTTGTGGCATAAATGATAAAAAGGGAGTCACCAACAGGGAGAGAAGGACAGTGGTGATCCTGGCAGTCGTATTTCTTGCCATCTATACTTCGTTCAACTCTCTTCAGAATCTCCAAAGTAGTATTAACCATGCCGAGGGTCTCGGGCTACTCTCATTACTTTGTATTTACGGAACACTCATGGTATTCGCCATATTGTCTCCCGTAGCCATTCGGGTTCTGTCAGCTAAAGGAGTTGTGATTCTAACATGTTGTGTTAACTTGGTATATGTTGCATCTAATTTCTATCCGAGACAATGGAGTATTCTACCATCATCCATTTTAGTAGGGGCTGTATCTGGGTTTCTCTGGCCTGCACAAGGTGTGTATGTTGCCACATGCGCACAGTCGTACTCCGGGAGAACATCAAAAGACAAAGGCTACGTACTTGGAAATTTCTACAGTACTTTTTCGACGATCTATGTTGCATCAGGAGTGACGGGCAATCTTTTGTCTTCGTTGTTGTTTAGTTTTAACTTCTATATACGTGAACAGGATGGCACATATCAAAACACCTCAACTGTCTTTGCAAATGATTCTGTATTTTCTAATCATTCATATAAAGATATCAATACATGTGGAGCGAACTACTGTCCTATGTTTAATGAGAAACATCATAAACAGCTAATGCTTCCAACTGAAACTTCTTTATTCTACCTTCTTGGGACATTTTTACTGTGCGTACTTATAGGGGTTTTCCTAGCGTTATTTTTCTTACCACCGCTTCGTTCCGAAGGAGAAGCTGATGACAATAAGAAAAGCGTGAGATCTGTTGCACTTTCGTGTAGTAAAATACAGTCGAATGAAAATCTCCTCTACCTTTGTCCAGCTTTCTTCGTTTACGGTTGGACACAAAGCTTTAAATGGACAGACATTACGCAAGTAAGTAAAATTAAGTTAATCAGGCAATCAACATGTTATTTTCATTGACTGACATCATATTTGTTAATAAACAAAATTAAAGAACAGGCAAATAACCTGCGAGGATGATCCGAAATATGCATTTCAGGTTCACTGCATTTAGAACTGTCTGTTCAGAGGTCTGCTCTCGACACTTTATTCATATTTTAGGCATACATAAGCTGTGAGCATGGGGTACGTTATGTTGGATACCTAATGGCGACTCATGGTCTCTCTACACTGACTTTATTCATATTTTAGGCATACATAAGCTGTGAGCATGGGGTACGTTATGTTGGATACCTAATGGCGACTCATGGTCTCTCTACACTGACTTTATTCATATTTTAGGCATACATAAGCTGTGAGCATGGGGTACGTTATGTTGGATACCTAATGGCGACTCATGGTCTCTCTACACTGACTTTATTCATATTTTAGGCATACATAAGCTGTGAGCATGGGGTACGTTATGTTGGATACCTAATGGCGACTCATGGTCTCTCTACACTGACTTTATTCATATTTTAGGCATACATAAGCTGTGAGCATGGGGTACGTTATGTTGGATACCTAATGGCGACTCATGGTCTCTCTACACTGACTTTATTCATATTTTAGGCATACATAAGCTGTGAGCATGGGGTACGTTATGTTGGATACCTAATGGCGACTCATGGTCTCTCTACACTGACTTTATTTATATTTTAGGCATACATAAGCTGTGAGCATGGGGTACGTTATGTTGGATACCTAATGGCGACTCATGGTCTCTCTACACTGACTTTATTCATATTTTAGGCATACATAAGCTGTGAGCATGGGGTACGTTATGTTGGATACCTAATGGCGACTCATGGTCTCTCTACACTGACTTTATTTATATTTTAGGCATACATAAGCTGTGAGCATGGGGTACGTTATGTTGGATACCTAATGGCGACTCATGGTCTCTCTACACTGACTTTATTCATATTTTAGGCATACATAAGCTGTGAGCATGGGGTACGTTATGTTGGATACCTAATGGCGACTCATGGTCTCTCTACACTGACTTTATTCATATTTTAGGCATACATAAGCTGTGAGCATGGGGTACGTTATGTTGGATACCTAATGGCGACTCATGGTCTCTCTACACTGACTTTATTTATATTTTAGGCATACATAAGCTGTGAGCATGGGGTACGTTACGTTGGATACCTAATGGCGACTCATGGTCTCTCTACACTGACTTTATTTATATTTTAGGCATACATAAGCTGTGAGCATGGGGTACGTTATGTTGGATACCTAATGGCGACTCATGGTCTCTCTACACTGACTTTATTCATATTTTAGGCATACATAAGCTGTGAGCATGGGGTACGTTATGTTGGATACCTAATGGCGACTCATGGTCTCTCTACACTGACTTTATTTATATTTTAGGCATACATAAGCTGTGAGCATGGGGTACGTTATGTTGGATACCTAATGGCGACTCATGGTCTCTCTACACTGACTTTATTTATATTTTAGGCATACATAAGCTGTGAGCATGGGGTACGTTATGTTGGATACCTAATGGCGACTCATGGTCTCTCTACACTGACTTTATTCATATTTTAGGCATACATAAGCTGTGAGCATGGGGTACGTTATGTTGGATACCTAATGGCGACTCATGGTCTCTCTACACTGACTTTATTCATATTTTAGGCATACATAAGCTGTGAGCATGGGGTACGTTATGTTGGATACCTAATGGCGACTCATGGTCTCTCTACACTGACTTTATTCATATTTTAGGCATACATAAGCTGTGAGCATGGGGTACGTTATGTTGGATACCTAATGGCGACTCATGGTCTCTCTACACTGACTTTATTCATATTTTAGGCATACATAAGCTGTGAGCATGGGGTACGTTATGTTGGATACCTAATGGCGACTCATGGTCTCTCTACAATGACTTTATTCATATTTTAGGCATACATAAGCTGTGAGCATGGGGTACGTTACGTTGGATACCTAATGGCGACTCATGGTCTCTCTACACTGACTTTATTCATATTTTAGGCATACATAAGCTGTGAGCATGGGGTACGTTATGTTGGATACCTAATGGCGACTCATGGTCTCTCTACACTGACTTTATTCATATTTTAGGCATACATAAGCTGTGAGCATGGGGTACGTTACGTTGGATACCTAATGGCGACTCATGGTCTCTCTACACTGACTTTATTCATATTTTAGGCATACATAAGCTGTGAGCATGGGGTACGTTATGTTGGATACCTAATGGCGACTCATGGTCTCTCTACACTGACTTTATTCATATTTTAGGCATACATAAGCTGTGAGCATGGGGTACGTTACGTTGGATACCTAATGGCGACTCATGGTCTCTCTACACTGACTTTATTCATATTTTAGGCATACATAAGCTGTGAGCATGGGGTACGTTACGTTGGATACCTAATGGCGACTCATGGTCTCTCTACACTGACTTTATTCATATTTTAGGCATACATAAGCTGTGAGCATGGGGTACGTTATGTTGGATACCTAATGGCGACTCATGGTCTCTCTACACTGACTTTATTCATATTTTAGGCATACATAAGCTGTGAGCATGGGGTACGTTACGTTGGATACCTAATGGCGACTCATGGTCTCTCTACACTGACTTTATTCATATTTTAGGCATACATAAGCTGTGAGCATGGGGTACGTTACGTTGGATACCTAATGGCGACTCATGGTCTCTCTACACTGACTTTATTCATATTTTAGGCATACATAAGCTGTGAGCATGGGGTACGTTACGTTGGATACCTAATGGCGACTCATGGTCTCTCTACACTGACTTTATTCATATTTTAGGCATACATAAGCTGTGAGCATGGGGTACGTTATGTTGGATACCTAATGGCGACTCATGGTCTCTCTACACTGACTTTATTTATATTTTAGGCATACATAAGCTGTGAGCATGGGGTACGTTATGTTGGATACCTAATGGCGACTCATGGTCTCTCTACACTGACTTTATTTATATTTTAGGCATACATAAGCTGTGAGCATGGGGTACGTTATGTTGGATACCTAATGGCGACTCATGGTCTCTCTACACTGACTTTATTCATATTTTAGGCATACATAAGCTGTGAGCATGGGGTACGTTATGTTGGATACCTAATGGCGACTCATGGTCTCTCTACACTGACTTTATTCATATTTTAGGCATACATAAGCTGTGAGCATGGGGTACGTTACGTTGGATACCTAATGGCGACTCATGGTCTCTCTACACTGACTTTATTCATATTTTAGGCATACATAAGCTGTGAGCATGGGGTACGTTATGTTGGATACCTAATGGCGACTCATGGTCTCTCTACACTGACTTTATTCATATTTTAGGCATACATAAGCTGTGAGCATGGGGTACGTTACGTTGGATACCTAATGGCGACTCATGGTCTCTCTACACTGACTTTATTCATATTTTAGGCATACATAAGCTGTGAGCATGGGGTACGTTATGTTGGATACCTAATGGCGACTCATGGTCTCTCTACACTGACTTTATTCATATTTTAGGCATACATAAGCTGTGAGCATGGGGTACGTTATGTTGGATACCTAATGGCGACTCATGGTCTCTCTACACTGACTTTATTCATATTTTAGGCATACATAAGCTGTGAGCATGGGGTACGTTACGTTGGATACCTAATGGCGACTCATGGTCTCTCTACACTGACTTTATTCATATTTTAGGCATACATAAGCTGTGAGCATGGGGTACGTTACGTTGGATACCTAATGGCGACTCATGGTCTCTCTACACTGACTTTATTCATATTTTAGGCATACATAAGCTGTGAGCATGGGGTACGTTACGTTGGATACCTAATGGCGACTCATGGTCTCTCTACACTGACTTTATTCATATTTTAGGCATACATAAGCTGTGAGCATGGGGTACGTTACGTTGGATACCTAATGGCGACTCATGGTCTCTCTACACTGACTTTATTCATATTTTAGGCATACATAAGCTGTGAGCATGGGGTACGTTATGTTGGATACCTAATGGCGACTCATGGTCTCTCTACACTGACTTTATTCATATTTTAGGCATACATAAGCTGTGAGCATGGGGTACGTTATGTTGGATACCTAATGGCGACTCATGGTCTCTCTACACTGACTTTATTCATATTTTAGGCATACATAAGCTGTGAGCATGGGGTACGTTATGTTGGATACCTAATGGCGACTCATGGTCTCTCTACACTGACTTTATTCATATTTTAGGCATACATAAGCTGTGAGCATGGGGTACGTTACGTTGGATACCTAATGGCGACTCATGGTCTCTCTACACTGACTTTATTCATATTTTAGGCATACATAAGCTGTGAGCATGGGGTACGTTATGTTGGATACCTAATGGCGACTCATGGTCTCTCTACACTGACTTTATTCATATTTTAGGCATACATAAGCTGTGAGCATGGGGTACGTTATGTTGGATACCTAATGGCGACTCATGGTCTCTCTACACTGACTTTATTCATATTTTAGGCATACATAAGCTGTGAGCATGGGGTACGTTACGTTGGATACCTAATGGCGACTCATGGTCTCTCTACACTGACTTTATTCATATTTTAGGCATACATAAGCTGTGAGCATGGGGTACGTTACGTTGGATACCTAATGGCGACTCATGGTCTCTCTACACTGACTTTATTCATATTTTAGGCATACATAAGCTGTGAGCATGGGGTACGTTATGTTGGATACCTAATGGCGACTCATGGTCTCTCTACACTGACTTTATTCATATTTTAGGCATACATAAGCTGTGAGCATGGGGTACGTTATGTTGGATACCTAATGGCGACTCATGGTCTCTCTACACTGACTTTATTCATATTTTAGGCATACATAAGCTGTGAGCATGGGGTACGTTATGTTGGATACCTAATGGCGACTCATGGTCTCTCTACACTGACTTTATTCATATTTTAGGCATACATAAGCTGTGAGCATGGGGTACGTTATGTTGGATACCTAATGGCGACTCATGGTCTCTCTACACTGACTTTATTCATATTTTAGGCATACATAAGCTGTGAGCATGGGGTACGTTATGTTGGATACCTAATGGCGACTCATGGTCTCTCTACACTGACTTTATTCATATTTTAGGCATACATAAGCTGTGAGCATGGGGTACGTTATGTTGGATACCTAATGGCGACTCATGGTCTCTCTACACTGACTTTATTCATATTTTAGGCATACATAAGCTGTGAGCATGGGGTACGTTATGTTGGATACCTAATGGCGACTCATGGTCTCTCTACACTGACTTTATTCATATTTTAGGCATACATAAGCTGTGAGCATGGGGTACGTTATGTTGGATACCTAATGGCGACTCATGGTCTCTCTACACTGACTTTATTCATATTTTAGGCATACATAAGCTGTGAGCATGGGGTACGTTATGTTGGATACCTAATGGCGACTCATGGTCTCTCTACACTGACTTTATTCATATTTTAGGCATACATAAGCTGTGAGCATGGGGTACGTTATGTTGGATACCTAATGGCGACTCATGGTCTCTCTACACTGACTTTATTCATATTTTAGGCATACATAAGCTGTGAGCATGGGGTACGTTATGTTGGATACCTAATGGCGACTCATGGTCTCTCTACACTGACTTTATTCATATTTTAGGCATACATAAGCTGTGAGCATGGGGTACGTTATGTTGGATACCTAATGGCGACTCATGGTCTCTCTACACTGACTTTATTCATATTTTAGGCATACATAAGCTGTGAGCATGGGGTACGTTATGTTGGATACCTAATGGCGACTCATGGTCTCTCTACACTGACTTTATTCATATTTTAGGCATACATAAGCTGTGAGCATGGGGTACGTTATGTTGGATACCTAATGGCGACTCATGGTCTCTCTACACTGACTTTATTCATATTTTAGGCATACATAAGCTGTGAGCATGGGGTACGTTATGTTGGATACCTAATGGCGACTCATGGTCTCTCTACACTGACTTTATTCATATTTTAGGCATACATAAGCTGTGAGCATGGGGTACGTTATGTTGGATACCTAATGGCGACTCATGGTCTCTCTACACTGACTTTATTCATATTTTAGGCATACATAAGCTGTGAGCATGGGGTACGTTATGTTGGGTACCTAATGGCGACTCATGGTCTCTCTACACTGACTTTATTCATATTTTAGGCATACATAAGCTGTGAGCATGGGGTACGTTATGTTGGGTATCTAATGGCGACTCATGGTCTCTCTACACTGACTTTATTCATATTTTAGGCATACATAAGCTGTGAGCATGGGGTACGTTATGTTGGATACCTAATGGCGACTCATGGTCTCTCTACACTGACTTTATTCATATTTTAGGCATACATAAGCTGTGAGCATGGGGTACGTTATGTTGGATACCTAATGGCGACTCATGGTCTCTCTACACTGACTTTATTCATATTTTAGGCATACATAAGCTGTGAGCATGGGGTACGTTATGTTGGATACCTAATGGCGACTCATGGTCTCTCTACACTGACTTTATTCATATTTTAGGCATACATAAGCTGTGAGCATGGGGTACGTTATGTTGGATACCTAATGGCGACTCATGGTCTCTCTACACTGACTTTATTCATATTTTAGGCATACATAAGCTGTGAGCATGGGGTACGTTATGTTGGATGCCTAATGGCGACTCATGGTCTCTCTACACTGACTTTATTCATATTTTAGGCATACATAAGCTGTGAGCATGGGGTACGTTATGTTGGATACCTAATGGCGACTCATGGTCTCTCTACACTGACTTTATTCATATTTTAGGCATACATAAGCTGTGAGCATGGGGTACGTTATGTTGGATACCTAATGGCGACTCATGGTCTCTCTACACTGACTTTATTCATATTTTAGGCATACATAAGCTGTGAGCATGGGGTACGTTATGTTGGATACCTAATGGCGACTCATGGTCTCTCTACACTGACTTTATTCATATTTTAGGCATACATAAGCTGTGAGCATGGGGTACGTTATGTTGGATACCTAATGGCGACTCATGGTCTCTCTACACTGACTTTATTCATATTTTAGGCATACATAAGCTGTGAGCATGGGGTACGTTATGTTGGATACCTAATGGCGACTCATGGTCTCTCTACACTGACTTTATTCATATTTTAGGCATACATAAGCTGTGAGCATGGGGTACGTTATGTTGGATACCTAATGGCGACTCATGGTCTCTCTACACTGACTTTATTCATATTTTAGGCATACATAAGCTGTGAGCATGGGGTACGTTATGTTGGATACCTAATGGCGACTCATGGTCTCTCTACACTGACTTTATTCATATTTTAGGCATACATAAGCTGTGAGCATGGGGTACGTTATGTTGGATACCTAATGGCGACTCATGGTCTCTCTACACTGACTTTATTCATATTTTAGGCATACATAAGCTGTGAGCATGGGGTACGTTATGTTGGATACCTAATGGCGACTCATGGTCTCTCTACACTGACTTTATTCATATTTTAGGCATACATAAGCTGTGAGCATGGGGTACGTTATGTTGGATACCTAATGGCGACTCATGGTCTCTCTACACTGACTTTATTCATATTTTAGGCATACATAAGCTGTGAGCATGGGGTACGTTATGTTGGATACCTAATGGCGACTCATGGTCTCTCTACACTGACTTTATTCATATTTTAGGCATACATAAGCTGTGAGCATGGGGTACGTTATGTTGGATACCTAATGGCGACTCATGGTCTCTCTACACTGACTTTATTCATATTTTAGGCATACATAAGCTGTGAGCATGGGGTACGTTATGTTGGATACCTAATGGCGACTCATGGTCTCTCTACACTGACTTTATTCATATTTTAGGCATACATAAGCTGTGAGCATGGGGTACGTTATGTTGGATACCTAATGGCGACTCATGGTCTCTCTACACTGACTTTATTCATATTTTAGGCATACATAAGCTGTGAGCATGGGGTACGTTATGTTGGATACCTAATGGCGACTCATGGTCTCTCTACACTGACTTTATTCATATTTTAGGCATACATAAGCTGTGAGCATGGGGTACGTTATGTTGGATACCTAATGGCGACTCATGGTCTCTCTACACTGACTTTATTCATATTTTAGGCATACATAAGCTGTGAGCATGGGGTACATTATGTTGGATACCTAATGGCGACTCATGGTCTCTCTACACTGACTTTATTCATATTTTAGGCATACATAAGCTGTGAGCATGGGGTACATTATGTTGGATACCTAATGGCGACTCATGGTCTCTCTACACTGACTTTATTCATATTTTAGGCATACATAAGCTGTGAGCATGGGGTACGTTATGTTGGATACCTAATGGCGACTCATGGTCTCTCTACACTGACTTTATTCATATTTTAGGCATACATAAGCTGTGAGCATGGGGTACGTTATGTTGGATACCTAATGGCGACTCATGGTCTCTCTACACTGACTTTATTTATATTTTAGGCATACATAAGCTGTGAGCATGGGGTACGTTATGTTGGATACCTAATGGCGACTCATGGTCTCTCTACACTGACTTTATTCATATTTTAGGCATACATAAGCTGTGAGCATGGGGTACGTTATGTTGGATACCTAATGGCGACTCATGGTCTCTCTACACTGACTTTATTCATATTTTAGGCATACATAAGCTGTGAGCATGGGGTACGTTATGTTGGATACCTAATGGCGACTCATGGTCTCTCTACACTGACTTTATTCATTATTTTAGGCATACATAAGCTGTGAGCATGGGGTACGTTATGTTGGATACCTAATGGCGACTCATGGTCTCTCTACACTGACTTTATTCATATTTTAGGCATATATAAGCTGTGAGCATGGGGTACGTTATGTTGGATACCTAATGGCGACTCATGGTCTCTCTACACTGACTTTATTCATATTTTAGGCATATATAAGCTGTGAGCATGGGGTACGTTATGTTGGATACCTAATGGCGACTCATGGTCTCTCTACACTGACTTTATTCATATTTTAGGCATATATAAGCTGTGAGCATGGGGTACATTATGTTGGATACCTAATGGCGACTCATGGTCTCTCTACACTGACTTTATTCATATTTTAGGCATACATAAGCTGTGAGCATGGGGTACATTATGTTGGATACCTAATGGCGACTCATGGTCTCTCTACACTGACTTTATTCATATTTTAGGCATACATAAGCTGTGAGCATGGGGTACATTATGTTGGATACCTAATGGCGACTCATGGTCTCTCTACACTGACTTTATTCATATTTTAGGCATACATAAGCTGTGAGCATGGGGTACGTTATGTTGGATACCTAATGGCGACTCATGGTCTCTCTACACTGACTTTATTCATATTTTAGGCATACATAAGCTGTGAGCATGGGGTACGTTATGTTGGATACCTAATGGCGACTCATGGTCTCTCTACACTGACTTTATTCATATTTTAGGCATACATAAGCTGTGAGCATGGGGTACGTTATGTTGGATACCTAATGGCGACTCATGGTCTCTCTACACTGACTTTATTCATATTTTAGGCATACATAAGCTGTGAGCATGGGGTACGTTATGTTGGATACCTAATGGCGACTCATGGTCTCTCTACACTGACTTTATTCATATTTTAGGCATACATAAGCTGTGAGCATGGGGTACGTTATGTTGGATACCTAATGGCGACTCATGGTCTCTCTACACTGACTTTATTCATATTTTAGGCATACATAAGCTGTGAGCATGGGGTACGTTATGTTGGATACCTAATGGCGACTCATGGTCTCTCTACACTGACTTTTAGGCATACATAAGCTGTGAGCATGGGGTACGTTATGTTGGATACCTAATGGCGACTCATGGTCTCTCTACACTGACTTTATTCATATTTTAGGCATACATAAGCTGTGAGCATGGGGTACGTTATGTTGGATACCTAATGGCGACTCATGGTCTCTCTACACTGACTTTATTCATATTTTAGGCATACATAAGCTGTGAGCATGGGGTACGTTATGTTGGATACCTAATGGCGACTCATGGTCTCTCTACACTGACTTTATTCATATTTTAGGCATACATAAGCTGTGAGCATGGGGTACGTTATGTTGGATACCTAATGGCGACTCATGGTCTCTCTACACTGACTTTATTCATATTTTAGGCATACATAAGCTGTGAGCATGGGGTACGTTATGTTGGATACCTAATGGCGACTCATGGACTGTGCTTAGCCGTGTCAACACCCCTGGTAGCAAGACTTGCCAAAGTTGTCGGAAGAGACAAAATTCTCCTATTTTTGTACGCAGCCTACACGGGTATCCTTATAGCCTACTTTTTCCTTCCACCAGATACAGCCATACATTGGAAATTCCTTCTCCTAGGAATACAAGGAGCTGTTGACGGACCACTTGGTGCACAACTTCAAGGTATCAACAAGTTGTAACATTTATATTTTCAAGTATATACGTCTTACTATTAAACGAATAAACGAATTCTAATGTTATTTTACGTGCAATCTGCTTAAAATTGAACGAAGACAAAAATATGCCGTATTTACGTTTTAAATCATTAATAATTAATGTTAAACGTCTTCAAATTCAATAGCATAATTTTAGATTTGATAAATTTAAAGCATGGACCAGACATGCACGTTTCGGGTACTTAACCCTCGTCAGTGATCCTCAGTCTAAACAATATAAAATGGCCAAAAAGTATGAAAATTATTATGTCCAAAAATGTACCAAAAGACGTTTCCACGTTTTAGAAATTCCAAGAAATTTTATAACAGTAAAGAGACAGACGATCAACCAAAGGTGATCGAACTTGGCTACATGTGCCCTCGGGGAATCTCGGTCCACCAGCAGCGACACCCACCAAGTAGTTCAAATGTTAAACGTCTTCAAATATTCCTAACCGAGAATTCTGCAGAGTTGTAACTCTGCAGTCCTATGCACAACATTCAAATTTGTTTTGTTGAAACATAAATGTAGGTTTTGCTCAGAAAATAATAGTCTTATTATTGTGGGGTAGAGAATTATCTGTAATGTGGCATAGTAACGTATGGCGAGAGCAAGATAACTTTTTTTATGAAATATGCAGAGTTGTACTTGTGCAATCCGGTAAACAACATCCAAAATTCTGTTTTTAATATGAATTAATGTAAATTTTCCTCTGAAAGATGAGAAAATGTAGATGTTTTGGTAGAAAATAGTGAGATGATTTGTTCCGATTGAGCACTGTGGTAGATTTTCAACAAGATACCAAGTAAAATCAAATCTGGACGATTATTTTGTACATTCCTCTGAAAAAAATCAATGGCATTTGTTAGAAAATAAACCCAAAATATATACTGCACTGCCATGAGTAATACGGTAGCATGTCGATAAAACGTATATAGAAAGTGCAAATACGTTATTATCTTATTTATCGTGAATTATACCACCTTAAAAAGGATATCGGAAATAAAATACAAGACTAATTTAAATCATAATGTACCTGTTTTTTATCTTTATTTTCAGCAACCGTTGGACTTTTCTTTCAAGAACATAAAGAAGCTGCATTTGCAAATATGGGATTTTGGAGGTCATTCAGCAAAACAGTGTATTTTGCTATCAGTCGATTTGTGTGCGTGAAGTACAAGATAATGATCTTGATAATCATGTATATCATAACAATACCTTGCTTCCTTCGATCAGAAGTCTTATTTCGGAAAGGATTTTCGTCCCAAAAAGAATCTTCAAAACCTTCATGCATCGATACAAAATTGTAGAGTGTTTAAAACAATAAATTACTAGGAATATAAGGAAAATGATAATACAATACGTACATGAACCGAGATTAATAATCGACAAAATAAGGAAAATAACTCAACAAACAAAAGCTCATTGCAAAAAGCAGGTAGGGACGCAAACACACAGAACTAAAGAAATATGATATGATAAAAGCTATGGCATCAACAAACAACTGGTAGGAAAGAAAGGAGAACACCTAGACAGTAGGACAATTAAAAAAATAGTTTTTGAGTCAAGGTGATGTGAAACCTTTGGGTCATAAGGAACAACATACTGAAATAAGAAAGTGATCCGACAAACGGTTCAAGAGATCTAGCCCGGACAGGAATGTATGCATAATTTAATTAAAGATGCACTAAATGACCTTGACCTTGGTCACATGACCTTGTGTCAAGGTGTTGTGAAACCTTCGGGTCATAAGGAACAACATTCTAAAATATGAAAGTGATCGGGCAAACAGTTCAAGACATCTAGCCCGGACAGGAATGTATTTATTATTTCATGAAAAATGCACTAAGTGACCTTGACCTTGGGTCAAGATGATGTGAAACTTTCGGGTTATAAGGAACAACATACTAAAATATGAAAGTGATCGGGCAAACGCTTCAAGATATCTAGCCCGGACATGAATACATGTACAATTTCATTAAAATTGCACTAAGTGACCTTGACCTTGGTCACATGACCTTGGGTCAAGGTGATGTGAAACCTTCGGGTCATAAGCAACAACATACTAAAATATGAAAGTGATCCGGCAAACGGTTGAAGAAATATATAGCCCGGACAGGAATGATTTCATAATTTCAATAAAAATGTACTAAGTGACCTTGACCTTGGTCACATGACCTAAGGTCAAGGTGATGTGAAACCTTCTGGTCATAAGCAACAACATACTAGAATATGAAAGAGATCGGGCAAACGGTTCAGGAGTTATAGCCCGGACACGATGTCGGACAGACGGACGGATGGACAGACGAACGACGAAGGCAAAACCAATGTCTCCTCTCCGTTGGGGGGGGGGGGGGGGGGAGGGCGGGGGAGACATTATCAGCAACAAAAAATGGAACGTCCGCCATGTTACACATTAAATTGACAATTTTTTGTAATATGTGAGGATTGTTTGAAAACGTGGAATTTTCAATTGTATCACTTTTACCTTAATCATTTGAAAGCGCTATTACATTTCAGTATTACTTTCGGAATTTTCTACCACCAACACACAGCCGAGGACACATGTAGCCAAGTTCGATCAATTTCGGTTGATCGTTTCTTCAACGCATTCTAAGTTTCTGTTATCAAAATTTCTTGAAATTTCTAAAAAGTGGGTCCTGTAGCATCATATCCCACCAATCCTGCTACGTCTTTCGATGCTTTTTCGACAAAGTAACTTTCATACTTTTTTGGCATACTACATTGTTTAGATTTGAGGATCAATGACGAGGGTTAAGTACCCGAAACGTGCATGTCTGGTCCACGTTGCCAATTTATCTGTTCTTAAATAATGCTATTCAATTTGAAGACGTTTACATTTATACCACTTGGTGAGTGTCACTGCTGGTGGACCAGGAGTCCCCGAGGACACATGTAGCCAAGTTCGATCAATTTCGGTTGATCGTATCTTCAACGCATTCTAAGTTTCTGTTATCAAAATTTCTTGAAATTTCTAAAAAGTGGGTCCTGTAGCATCATATCCCACCAATCCTGCTACGTCTTTCGATGCTTTTTCGACAAAGTAACTTTCATACTTTTTTGGCATACTACATTGTTTAGATTTGAGGATCAATGACGAGGGTTAAGTACCCGAAACGTGCATGTCTGGTCCACGTTGCCAATTTATCTGTTCTTAAATGATGCTATTCAATTTGAAGACGTTTACATCTATACTACTTGGTGAGTGTCACTGCTGGTGGACCAGGAGTCCCCGAGGACACATGTAGCCAAGTTCGATCAATTTCTGTCGATCGTTTCTTCAACGCATTCTAAATTTCTGTTATCAAAATTTCTTGAAATTTCTAAAAAGTGGGTCCTGTAGCATCATATCCCACCAATCCTGCTACGTCTTTCGATGCTTTTTCGACAAAGTAACTTTCATACTTTTTTGGCATACTACATTGTTTAGATTTGAGGATCACTGACGAGGGTTAAGTACCCGAAACGTGCATGTCTGGTCCACGTTGCCAATTTATCTGTTCTTAAATGATGCTATTCAATTTGAAGACGTTTACATTTATACTACTTGGTGAGTGTCACTGCTGGTAGACCAGGAGTCCCCGAGGACACATGTAGCCAAGTTCGATCAATTTCGGTTGATCGTTTCTTCAACGCATTCTAAATTTCTGTTATCAAAATTTCTTGAAATTTCTAAAAAGTGGGTCCTGTAGCATCATATCCCACCAATCCTGCTACGTCTTTCGATGCTTTTCTGACATAGTAACTTTCATACTTTTTTGGCATACTACATTGTTTAGATTTGAGGATCACTGACGAGGGTTAAGTACCCGAAACGTGCATGTCTGGTCCACGTTGCCAATTTATCTGTTCTTAAATGATGCTATTCAATTTGAAGACGTTTACATTTATACTATTTGGTGAGTGTCACTGCTGGTGGACCAGGAGTCCCCGAGGACACATGTAGCCAAGTTCGATCAATTTCGTTTGATCGTTTCTTCAACGCATTCTAAATTTCTGTTAATAAAATTTCTTGAAATTTCTAAAAAGTGGGTCCTGTAGCATCATATCCCACCAATCCTGCTACGTCTTTCGATGCTTTTTCGACATAGTAACTTTCATACTTTTTTGGCATACTACATTGTTTAGATTTGAGGATCACTGACTAGGGTTAAGTACCCGAAACGTGCATGTCTGGTCCACGTTGCCAATTTATCTGTTCTTAAATGATGCTATTCAATGTGAAGACGTTTACACTTATATAAAAAGCAATGAAACTATCCCTTACGTTTTAGGAAAGCACCAAGATCAAATTTCTTCATTTTTACTTTCTATTTCGAAATCAGACGCGCTAACTATTTACTGTCTGCCCAAACTTCACAACTCCACTTACAAATTTCGATTTATTGCTAACATGTACACCACTCTCCTTCATGGGAAGATAAAAGATCGCTTATCAAAATTGATGAAATGGTGTTTTGATCAAAGGGTAAATCATTTATGTGTACTTCTGACGCAAAAGGATTTTTTTCTTCAGTAGAACACAAATCATACATATCATGGACTCGATCTGAGTTGTGCAAAGCCTTGTCCTTTCTTTTAGACAACAGGGGGTCGGGGCTTTGGTTTTTTGTCGGAGCAAGATTTTTTTTCGCCCCGGATCGCAGCAAAATTAATTTTTCTTGCAAAGTTAGAGCAAGATTTTTTTTCTATCAAGTGATGTGCAATATATTAAGAATGTTTATGCTTTATCATTAGAAATTCTTTATTTTTATTCAAAACTCTAAAATATGACTTTATTTTTATGAAAAATTTTCTACACTTCTAAACAGAGAGATAGAAGTATTTTACAATATAATCCTCAGTAAGCAAAATCTATATAATAAAGTAGAAGTAAGAGGATATGAGGGGAGGGATTTCTGGGTAATTGATAATATATTTAAGCCTCCAAGGAAGCCCTTTCTCCATTAACATGCAATCTTTTAGACATAAATTTTGTTATTTAAAATTAATGTTTTGATAGAATTTAAGTGTGGCGAGTGCAGTGAGCCAAGAACTTTTATATTAATTGAAAACCGAGGCGAGCCTGAAAATTTTCAGGAATTTTTTGCGAAATTTTATGGTATTTCTTCAAATTCAGATTACTTGTGAGAGCAAGATTATTTTTTTCTGACACACAATAAGAAAATTAATTTTTTTCATTAAAATTCAGATCAGAATTATATTTTTCGAAAAAAAAAAAAAACAAACCCAAGCCCCCTCAGAAGACTTTGGCTTCACCATTGTTAATTTTCTTTGGCTTGATTGCGATGTTCCGAGATTGCCACCGTATGCATTTACATCTATCAGCTCATCGGATACGCTAGAGCTTGCTCCAATGTTTCGGACTTCCATGATAAAAATAAACAAATCCCCTTTTCATTCCTGTAAAGCTTAATGTGTCAAGCATGGAAACTGTTTTCTGATTCCCATCATTGTTGCATAAAATTCAAAAAGAAACCAACATTTAACTAACTGGTTTCTCCTAAAATGAAAAAAAAGTTTGTATTATCTTATTTCAGTCTCAATTGCTTATATTGAATCCGATTATGTTTCAAATGATTGATTTTATACTATAAAATGTTTCTTATTTCATCCAAAAGTTCTTGTAAATTGACATGGATGTTTTTAAATGTATTACTTACTTCTTTCCAGCTCGGTCCCCTGAAAGAAGCTCAGTTTTGGCACTTTATCAATTTGAGGTCATAAATATTTTGCTATTTCGAAATCTTGTCATTTCATTCAAAAATATCATCGAAATTAAAGGGGATTTACGTCTCCAATGACAAATATGGATAATGACCATATCCCTGTATACAGCACAAAATCGATAATTCAGAAAATCAGAAACCGAAGGCATACAAAATCAGGATAAAACAGGAACCAAAGCAAACAAACAAAAAAAAAAAAAAAAAACCAAAATGCTATTTTGAACATATATTTTATTTTTATGATCTTCTTAAAATCATTTGTGTCACACTTATAAATAAAACAAAAACAAAGCAAACAAACAAAAACAAAAAAAACAAAATGCTATTTTGAACATATATTATATTCTTATGATCTTCTTAAACTCATTTTTGTCACACTTATGCCCTTTGCCGTGTGGAGCTGGTAAAAATGTTCCCCGCGAAGGGGTTTGACAGTAAGTGTTTTGAATATTTTCCCTGACATGGTTACAAACTTTCCCTTTCTAAGTAGCAACATCCCTTCATCACCAGCTTATGGCGTGTTCATATCTCAGTTGATACGCTATGCCAGAGCAAGTACCAAATACACGGATTTTGTTTTGAGAGCTAGGCTTCTTTCAGATAAGCTTCTCAGTCAGGGATATGTTTGTGACCGACTAACATCGTCACTGAGGAAGTTCCACGGTCGATATGGGGGACTCGTCATACACTATGATGTCCCACTCTCCAGAATGGTGGATGATATTCTGTCATAGACCATTTGAACCATCCAACCTAAGATTGTACTCTATGTCCTCCGAAATGGAAGTAACAGGATGTAACAGTTCTACCGAATTGAAGCGGCGGGTGTTGCATGCAGCAGGAGATACTTACTCTTCCTGGGCACCTGGTCTCACTCCCATATCGGGAGTTCGCTACTTTTCATATGGTGGAGGTTTTTGTTTGTTTGCTTTGGTTCCTGTTTTATCCTGATTTTGTATGCCTTCGGTTTCTGATTTTCTGAATTATCGATTTTGTGCTGTATACAGGGATATGGTCATTATCCATATTTGTCATGGTCGCCATAGCACTTTCAATATAGCCATAATCTCAGACAGTGCATGTTTGTTAGATATTGTTGTTATTTTCTTGTGTGAATATCGACGGCGGGTGCGGCTAGCCAAACAGGGGATGCTTACTCCTCCCGGGGACCTGGTCCCACTTCTAGCCTTCTAGGGGTCCGTCGATGCTCAGTTGTACGCTCTGTTGTGAGTGCTATTGAGATTATTGTCATGATCTTCTTAAACTCAATTGGATATGCTACTGAATTGACCCCACAGGAAATTTAAATCCGGGTACTCTCTTCAAATTGCAAAAATTTAATTTAAAAAAATAAAATCAGAGGGTGCTATTAAAATGAATAATGGCTAAGTCTAAAAATCACTTTGGATTAAGCACCAGTGATGAGGATTTAAAAAATTCGTTTGAAATTTTCGTCGGAAAATTATAGAGTTGGAACACTTTCGTATTATTTCTGTCCACAAAATTTTAATGAAATTTCTGAAATGTGGGTCCTGTAACATCATATCTAATCCATCCTGCCACGTCTTTCTGTTTATTTTTGGACATAGATTGCACAGTCTGTGGCAAAAGTACATTATTTGGGTTTTGGACAACTGACAGTGGGTAAGTACCCGAAACGTGCTTGTCTTGTCCATACTGAAAATTTATCTGTTCTTACCTGATGCTATGAATTCCATGATGCTATTGAATTTTAAGACGTTGAACATTTGAAGACGTAGAACAATAATAACCAAATCAATATATTCGCTGACAAGCATCGTCAAGATTTTTTTTTTTAGGTTTTCTGCATCTTTCCGAAAAACTGGGCTTTTTTTTGTCTTTGTCGAACTTCCTTTCCTTAACACATGTTCATGTGCATGTTGGAATCGGTAATATTCACTGACCAAATTTAGCTTGCGCATGGACAGAACGCAAGCTGAGAAAGTTTAACGTAAGGGCACATAAATATGGGCGGGCTTTACGTTGAATTTTTTGTTGGGGCTGTAAGAATTCAGAAAACTGCTATTCTTAACCAGAAAGGCGTTAATCCGACGTTTCTTTTAAAACAAATTTTTTATCAAACCGTCATCATTTTCTATAAGAAATAACATAAGTGAAAATGAGCAAATAAACAAAATTGCTATTGCTGACAGCCAATATTGCTTTAACTAACGCCCTTAAGTCGGCCAGAATGATTCATTCTTTATTCTGCTTGTTCGATACTGCACCCTACAATACAAAACGTCTTCACATGACCTTTGTCATATTATCCACACTATATGATCGTTAAGTTATTACTTATAGTGTAAACCCATACAATGCACATCCTGGTTTTATTGCTTGTCATATCCTCGCGATGGCTGCTTCACGAGTGCTATATATTCCGCTTTCCCTACCATATCCTGGTCAGAAGATAGTCATGAGCTTCATATCAAGTAACCTAATAAAAGTAAATGATTAATCATTGAAAAAATGGAAATATCCAACAGGAATCAGCTGCAGCAACCACAGATACACAGCGATGCACCCAAATGTTAAAACACAAAGTGGACAAGCACAACAAGATGTTAAGTCTCTATTTAAAGGAAGCACCAAAGACGACATCCTTCTCTCTCTCTGTTGTAAAAGGATTTCTGAATCAACTGTAATTTGATATGGTAGCTATCTTTGCCGTATTTAATCATAGTCAGTGGCGGATCTAGGATTTCAAAGACGAGGGGGGGGGGGGGGGGGGCAAGGTCCAGACGAAAACGTGGATTCGAAATGCATGAACAAGAAATAGAGAAAATTTCTTGATACATTTATTTTAGTTTATAGGAAGACTGGCGAGCGGAGCGAGTCGAAATATTTTGGGAATAAATGGTTAAATTTTGTCATAGAAATACAATCTCTTTCCCTCTCATTTTCCACGCTCTATTTTTGTTTGACAAAATGGGGGAGGGGTGGGAAGGTTAGGGTATTTCAACCCTATTATCCGCCTATCTAACCTGGTTAGATCAGTCCATGAAAATAATTATTCAGGTGTTAATTTGAATTTCAATTTTGAATATGTTCATATGATATATGGATCCATTGAAACAATTGAATTCAATTTCTTTATTCTCACAATTGCAAATTTACAATATGGAGAAAATGCAATTATGTAGTCAATTTTAATGCGTGAAAGGTTACAATAATAATAATTTTGACAAATAATCATGGAAAAAAGATACATCATCAACCAGGAGGACATACAATAGAATTGATTTGCCTTATAGATATACATAATTTGTAAAGAGTGGATAGTATAAATTAAAGAATTTCAGAGTATTAGGTCTCTCAAAGAAACTACAGAGACAAATAATTCAGCATCCTATTTGGACATAATGTTGTCCTACGACACTGATGGTCAGATGAACACCTCACTCTATGATAAACGTGACGACTTCAATTTCAGCATTAAAAACTTTCCTTTTCTGAGTAGCAACATCCCTTCATCGCCTGCTTATGGCGTGTTCATATCTCAGTTGATACGCTATGCCAGAGCAAGTACCAAATATACGGATTTTGTTCTGAGAGCTAGGCGTCTTTCAGATAAGCTTCTCAGTCAGGGATATGTTTGTGACCGACTAACATCGTCACTGAGGAAGTTCTACGGTCGATATGGGGAACTCGTCATACACTATGATGTTCCACTCTCCAGAATGGTGGATGATATTCTGTCAAAGACCATTTGAACCATCCAACCAAAGATTGTAATCTATGTCTTCCGAAATGGAAGTTACCGGATGTGACAGTTCTACCGAATTGAAGCGGCGGGTGTTGCATGCAAGCAGGAGATGCTTACTCTTCCTGGGCACCTGGTCTCACTCTCATATCGGGAGTCCGCTTCTTTTCATGTGGTGGAGGTTTTTGTTTGTTTGCTTTGGTTTCTGTTTTATCCTGATTTTGTATGCCTTCGGTTTCTGATTTTCTGAATTATCGATTTTGTGCTGTATACAGGGATATGGTCATTATCCATATTTGTCATTACTATAAAATCTTCAGTATATATATACTAGTCTATATAATATGGTGGTATTCATCACCGATATCTAAATAACAAATTGTGCACAATCTATTATTTCTCTCAATATGTAACCATCTATCATACTCTATAGGTAACTTGTGATTGCCTGTTCTGAGTCTTACTGACGTCGAAATATCTTTCTTTGAAAGATTACTAAAGATATGAAAAGGCATCCAAAATTATAATTAGTGAACAAATTGTAGGATGAGCCTTTACTTGAATTATAACAATCTGATACCCATTCTTGTTGAAATTGGTCATTCGAAACCTATTTCACTTTATGTATTAACCATACTTTATCATGTGCATTCTGTTCCAACCAAATATTAGACCACAATTTTGTAACAATAATTTCACATAATTAACCCATTTGAACAAAAATCCTGTCTGTGACATATACATAAGGTTATACATGATACAAGATAATTTTGACTGTTTTCCATTCAAAATTTTACACCAGTTATTTAACACGATTTCAAAGAAATAGACAATAATGAAAAATAAAAAGCGAGCCTAAAATTTTACCAAAAGTAAAGAGATTAAGCATGAAATATAGTATTCTGAGCCAATAACATTGAGTGAAGAAGAAGGGGACCCCCTGAGCCCCCCTCTAAATCCGCCACTGATAGTTATACTCTTGATAACTCAGCTACTTGAGCTATAGATGATGCGTTATGTGAATGCACATCCTCATTAAAACTTAATCCTTTCCTGTTTTGGATGGATATGTGTGACATGACAATAATATTTATTCCAAGCTATGATATATATATATATGATGTATCCTCACACGGCTCCGAACCTTATTATGCAAATTATATGCATAAAATCGGAAGAATCTCGAGTCAAGATTTTACCTTACACACGACGGAAAAGAAAGTCCGTTCCTATTCTAATTTTATAGTAGTCTCGTCTAAAACATTCTCTCGTGGACTTCCGTTCGAAATTTGAACACGTAGAAATGCTTCTTTCATGCAAGTAAACCAACTGTTCAAGAGTACAGACACATGGCTCATCTTAAGGTATGTTTTTAAATTGATTTATGTATCACGTGGAACACATATGATGGGATTTTAAATTGTTCTTCTTATCAGAAATACTCGACCGGGGAGTGCTCCATGTTTTCGAGTGAATGAGTTTCATGATTAATTATCGATGAAATCGAATATCTCACAAATATTTGTTCTTTAAAGCCATTTCTGTCTTTCATTACATCTTCATGAACTTCTAAATTTAAGTGCACACCATGAATTTGAATAAATTTGATGTCAGTGTTAGTTATAATCAGTATCAAATATCAGTTCTGTAGCCTAGCTAGTGTTGTAGTCACTAGTGTTGGTGAAAAAGTATTTGAATGGGTTTAAAATTATTTAAAGGGGATGAATTTCAAATCAATTGAATATTTTATTTATTCTTTACAGTAACATAACCTTAACTGTCAGACAGAAGAAGGAATATACTCTGAGAAAGTCTTCATGCGCATGTGTGCATCAGATCCAATGAAAGAAAGTGCATAAGAATAGTGGAATGCTTATAGTGCTACTAGTACTGACTTGTAAAGTTGAAGAATTACTGTGGAATATGATATTGCAATTGTACTACCATATATGATGTTGGCCACCATGGTGTGAAAATAATTCACTTGTGAAAGGAGAATGAAGAAAATTGTTCAAGTGCATATTTCTACATGTACATGAAAAACATATTCAATGTGTACATCGACCACATATTCCTCTGTTCCTTGTGAAACTGTGATCCAGTATGAAATGAGAATTTGTGTTATAATGTAGAGGAATTCATCATCAATAGAAGAATTGTGAGATCGACAGATGGAACTGTATTACAGCCTCTTGCAGTAAACATGCTGATATAGCACTGAAGGGTAAGTAGTACATATACATGTATACTAATATACATGTTATGATAATTTTGTAAATCTGATAATACAAGTACAAATGACATTGTATTTATTTCATATTTTACATGTGTATCCCTTGTGATTCACCTTAAATGGATAATACTTTTTAATGGTAAGTTACATGCTTTCATATTTCATGTGTACATGTATTGTTTGAAACAAGACCTTCTCATGCATACCAAAATTTGTGTCCTGGTGACCTTGACCTTGGAAAAATGACCTACTTTTTAAAATCTTACACCACATGGCCATAACTTTTGAATGTTGAGTGAAATATAGACCTGTGCATTCCTCGTGACAATTTCCAATGATGCCAAATTGTTGTCTTTGTGACCTTGAACTTGGAGATTGACCTACTTCACTATTATTTTTCTAAAGTAATATTATGCTTTTAAGTGATAGGGCTTTGTATTCCTTTTGATAAGGTCTTCCTATTAATACCAAAATTTTGACCTTGTGACCTTGACCTTGGATACTGATCAATTTTTGAATAACATTAACCATGTTAACCTTGCCCTTGGTCATAACATAAATTGCAAGTGATAGGGCTATCATATTTTACATGTGTATCCCTTGTGGTAAGGCCTTCACATCAATACCTGAATTTTTACCTTGAGTCCGTGACCTTGGAGTATGAAATACTTTTCTACATTATATCTGACAATAAGGGGATTCATGTTCCACAAAAAAACATGGGTTTAATTTTTCTTAGTCCTAAGCCTTGACATAAAGTAGGGCTCTTACACGTGAAACACATTTTTAGCTCGAGATACTGGTCATAGTCGAGCTTATGCGGTACCCCCTTGTCCGGCGTCTGTCCGTAAACAATTCTTGTGCTTGCAACTCCTCTGAAATTATAAGAGACAGAAATGTAACTCTTTTTGCATGAGACTTGGTCAGTGGTCTAGTTGTGCAGTGTGCACCTGACATTTTGTTTGAGCCCCTGACCCCCAGGGTCCTAGCATTTTCTCCTGTATGATCCTATGTAATCTTGTATTCGCAACTTCTCTGACACTATAAATGATGGAGACTTAATTCTTTTTGCAATACAATGAGTCTGTGTTCAAGTAGTGCACCTGATATTTTGTTTGAGTTCCTGGCCCCCAGTGACTAAGAAAATGGATGTGGCCATATTAGAATTCACTTGTCATTAAGTGAATTAAAAAACAACCAGGAGAGCTACAGTCTCGTCAGAGACTTCTGGTTTGGATTGGATTAGACCTTTCATATTGGGAAAATTGGCAATATTTTCTTCAAAATTGAATATGATAGATTTGGATGCCTTTTCATTTTAAATTTAGCATTTTTTACTTTCTTTTTTTTTTTTAAAGAATTTTCTATGAGGTAAAATTGGTCAATAAATAGGGAAAATTATACTGTTTTGCATAATTTGAGAATGACCGATTGAAAGCCCTGTAATTATATTTGTATGTTTTTACTGTTACAGAAACTTTACATGTCATGTAATTTTATATACATGTACATCATAATGATAAATGTATGCAAAATTCATTCATTTTAGAGCTTATTTAATATCAAAATGAAGATATTAATTCATTTCATCTTTTACTTTCAGAGTGAGACTGACAGCATCTTCTGTACATACATGATGGCTCATTTCTCATTCCTCATTTCTTGGTATCAGATTGAACATCTACCTCGTCCTTAAGTTTTACTATAGACACTAGAGAAATCACTGTTTGATGTCTAGAACATTTGAATTTTGAACATGTTTTGTGTTTACTTTCATGTGCTTACCGGTACATGTACATGTATGTACTAGGTTATAAATGCATTGAAAACTTTTTACTTGAGAATAGACCTGCACCTGTTGAATGGGGATATTTTTTTTATTTATTTCATTATTTTCATAGCAACAATTTATGACTTTAAATTCTAGGTACATACCAGTATAGACAGGGATGTACATTGTATATAAAGTTAAATACTTCCCTGATATAGACTAGACATGTAAACTCATATAAAATATTAATTTCGAAAAGAAATACTATGATAAATTATAGAGAAAGAAAAATATCCTTTCACAAGTACAAAAACATTATGTTGTAAATTGATGATACCGGTACTATTACATTTATATATATATATTGCAGTTATAATGATTCTTCTTTCAGAGTTTGAATAAAATTTACATTTAAACTTAATAAATCTTATAACTGATACTTATTTTCTTCTTGAGACTAGAACACAAATATTCTTAGAACACTGTGATGAAGAAATCTAGTGAGAACATTGTCATATATGAACTAATGAATTTTCTCTTGTTAAGCATAGCAAACTTGGTTGATCATCCTTTCATCAATACTGTTTAGAGTGTCTTACCCCATACTGGTAATCATGAATAAAAACATTGATACCTTAAGTTCATTACTCTGCTACACAGTATACATTTGTGTAAGAATATCTAGTAGCCTTGACCTACATGTTCATGCATACAATTGACCTACTTTCCTAATACTTTGGATTTGCTACAACACTGGTCTGGCAAATGTTAGATAGATGATATGGTATATACATGTATGTGCATTGTCAGATTGTGTCAAGAAATTACTCAAGATAGATTTTGATTCAATATGTGACCTTGAATTACACGTTTGACCTTCTTTTCGTTGAATTAAAGAATCTGAACTTGGAGAGTGATGTATATATATATTGAAGAATTTGAAACATGAAGTATCAGAGAATCCTGACAAAACTGAATCATTGGCTGTTGTGAAATGTCTGAGATAGTCTATTTTCACGTCTAATGCTTAAGGTGCTGGAGAAAGACGTTATTCCTTTCATTCCTCAGAAAATGCTAGATTTTTCTGCCGGTCATGCTGAAGAATATTTTTGCAAAATATTCCGAGCTGGATTTACAAAAACCCCCCTCCCTAAAAACCAAATGGTTGCACATGTTTACAAGAATGGACAAGAGAGAGAAAACCATGCGCATAACCAGGCGTACCGTTAGAACGCAGCTGCTTCCACGTCGTTTTGCAAAAAAAAAAAAGAATGAAAGAAACATTGACGTAGAATACTGCCCTGTAAATGAGCAAAATTCATTAGATTCTGATACTTTGCCCCTTGAATATCCACAAGGGCTTCTACCTAGACCCACTTGAGGCTGCTTACACTTGAAAAGTACTCTAGCTAAGCGCCTGAAGATGAATGCATATACATAAAATGTATACACTTCGTATGAGTGAGAGGGAAAAAATTTCCGTTATCGTACATGCATGTATTTGTTAAAACGGTCAGAATCTAATAAAATTACATTTATTTATATAAAGTATCGTGATTCTATGAGATGAAAAAAAAAAATATGTTAGTTTGCTGTGGTTGGGGGATTCATTTAATATATTGAAATTCATCAAAATTTTGGAAAAATTCAGAATATCATTCCTTTTGGTCGAGACAATTTTGTAGAGTACAGGATTTGAGTTTAGAGGGGGCGTGGCCGGAATACCTCAAAGTCCTGTAGCAGGTTCTTTGAGGAACCCCACTCCCCAGCGGAAAATTATCTCACATGATATGTAATGTATATAGTGAGCCAGCGAATTTTTTTCAATTATCAATTACTTTAATATATATCAGAAACAGACCGGTAAAATAAAAATAAAAATAAAGGTTGAGTCGTGGTGTTTGAGCCCAAGTAATTCCTTATTTTGACGGCTTTAGTGGAGAGGGGAGGGGGGGGGGGGGCATGCCAGAGGATTGGTAGGCAAAAATCAGGATAGAAACAGTAAACTTGTTAGAGAATTTTAGATGTAGGTGCCGCCGTGTGCACCCCCCCCTCTCCCCGCGCTATTGAATCGGATTAGAAATGTATTAGAAATTATCAGTGTTTTCCTGCTGTTATCGAGAAATATAAAATTAAAATCTTATGGGTACAAATGTATGCAAAATGGATAATGTATAGAATCGCTCAGTATTCAATCGAAGCGGGGTAAACGAACCGCAACGATAAACTTTGAAACGAACTATAAAAAGTGAAATTCGTGATTCTTCAGTGCAGTAACGAATTATCCATGGCTTGAATATTTAAATAGCAAAGTTCAAAAAAATTTAAATGACAATAACATTGGGAGCCGTGCTCAGTTTCGTCTCTTATTCAACCGATGACAGACATATTTATTCAGAGACCCATATGTCTTCTTAAAATCTACATTCAACAAGATAACTCTTAAAATTCATTCTAAAATATATGGTAAAATGACACACAAAACAGTTGTAGAAACTTTACCAAAGAGCATTGAAATATGAAGTATTGAATTTGAAGACGTTTAGCATGTTACTGGGCCTTCATTTGACGGTCATCTACTACATGTATCATTCATATCAAATATGGTTATCTGGTATATTAGTTGTGTAGACACTAATTATAGATAAATAAATTGTCAATATTGAAATATACGGAAGCGTAAAGGTTCCAAATTATTATTTCTTATTTTCTTTGATGTTCCTACTTTTAATCTTGAAATTTCCAACTTTAATCTTGGAATTTCCAACTTTAATCTTGGAATTTCTAACATAAAAGTCGGAATTTTCAACTATATTCTTCGAATTTCTAACTTTAAAGTCGGTATTACAAACTTTTATCTTGGGATTTCCAATTTTGATTTTGGAATTTCCAACTTTGATGTTGGGAATTTCCAACTTTAATCTTGGAATTTCCCACTTTAATCTTGGAATTTCCAACCTTAAAGTTGGAAATTCCAAGATTAAAGCTGGATATTCCTACTTTGAAGTTGGAAATTCCAAGATAACAGTTGGATATTCTGACTTTAAAGTTGGAAATTCCAAGATTAAAGTTGGAAATTCCAAGATTAAAGTTGGAAATTCCAAGATTAAGGGGCACGGACAAACGTTAATCGACCATATTTGATTTGGCGTGAAGCATACTTGAAAATATGCCGTTCTGCAGAATTAAGACTCCAATTTTAACCATTTTAATTCTAAGGTTTATGTACCTCAACATCTTCATTTTCCCATCTTTCTGAGCAAAAATCTATATTTTGCATGATGACCAATTGAATTAGTGCACCGAACTGCGCAGCTACAGTTCTGAAGAATTCATTATTAATACTATAATTAACCTACCTTAAAAGTTACTATGATCATATGTCTACAGACATTTGTTCTCCAATTTTGAAAATACTTTCTCAAAATTCCGGGTATCTTCATTTTACACGCGGGGGGGGGGGGGGGGGGGGGGGAGGGGCTAGTAGCCATATCGACATAGAAAGGAATCCAGAGGCGGATCCCCGGAATGTTGCACATTTGTAATTTGTCACCAATAATTCACAAGACTATCCCACTTTTCTAATATACATCATGTATATAATCAATAAATGAATTGCATTCACTACTGTCGAAATTCTAACGAATTACCCAAGGGACTTTAAAATCTTTTATTTTTTCTTCCTTTGTTGGGGCGGATCAGCACGTGAAAATGGCTACCTGTAAAAAACTCGTATTCGAAAGGACCCCGTGTTGTATTAACACGAGAATTAAAAGATTATGAGACTATGTATTCAAAAATGGTTGTAAACATAGAATCAATGATAAACGTCTTCAAATTCAATAGCATCACTTCAGAACAGATGGACCAGACATGCACGTTTCGGGTACTTAAATCTCGTCAATGATCCTCAATCTCAACAATTTAATATGGCCAAAGAGTGAAAATTGTTATGTCCAGAAATGTACCGAAAGATTTAGCAGGATGGGTGGGATATGATGCTACAGGAACCACGTTTTTTAAATTTCAGGAAAATTTGATAACAGAAATTTTCAAATGCGTTGAAGAGACAAACGATCAACCGAAGTTGATCAATGTGATGTTTAAGGTAAGTTATAGTAATATTCATGAATTCTTCTGGGATGCAGCTGTGCAGATCGGTGCATGGATTTAAAAGTGTTGTCTACAAGTGCCCTCGGGGACTCCTGGTCCATCAATGTGATGCTTGTGGTAAGTTACATTAATATTCATGAATTCTTCTGAGGTGCAGCTGGCTGTGTAGTTCGATGCATGAATTTAAAAGCGTTATAATGTTAAAATATAAGAGTAATTTTCTGTAGATAGGATGTGGGAATGTAGCGATTGAGGTAGAGTATATTTGGGGTTAAAATAGTTAACGTTAGAGCCATGACTCAGTGTAAGGAAAGATTTTCAATAACACTCTACATCAAATCCAATATGGCGAATAACAGTTTATCCATACCCCTTAAAGTTGGAAATTCCCAGATTATAGTTGGAAATTCCAAGATTAAAGTTAGAAATTCAGACTTTAAACTTGGAAATTCCTAGGTTAACGTTGATTTTCCAAGATTAAAGTTGGAGATTTCAAAATTAAAGTTGGAAATTCCAAGATTAAAGTTGGAAATTCCAAAATTTAAAATCAAAAAATTCCAAGATTTAAAATTGAAAAATTCCAAGGTTAAAGTTGGAAATTCCAAGATTAAAGTTGGAAATTCCTAGATTAAAGTTGGAAATTCAAAGATTAAAGTTGGAAATTCCAAGATCAAAGTTGGAAAATTTCAAGAATAAATCTTGGAAAATAAATGATAAAAAAGACTGTACCTTGCATTTGTTCTCGAACTGAGGGAATCAAAGATGGAAGAGCGGAAAGCCCCGCCCTTTTATTTGATACATGGCCAAAGAATTGTTTTTCTTGTGTATTGTCATAAGTCAGCAAAGCGAGCTGAAAACGATAAAATTAAGCACAGAATTTTGACAAAATGTTTTCAACCAGAAGGCAAAGAATTGCAAAGCGTTAATATATTCTCTTGATAAAGTTCCAAGCCTGTTGAGTAAGAAAGCGATAACACAGTATGACTTGTTTTCTTTTTCGATATAACATAAACGCGAACCTATTAGAATCAAAGTTTCAAAATACAACGTGATAAAAGATATTGAATATCATACTCATTAGACTTAAAGACATTTACAACTGACTGCTCGAACACTCTAACGTGTCTAATAATTAAAATAGTGAGCGATATTAATTTCTATTTGAGTCAAGGACTATAGGCGAAACCCTGGAAAATATACCTGCTAAAACCTTAGTTACTTTTGGAGCGGGGAATGCCGATAGCTTCCTTTTTAGAAATCATATATTATTTTAATCTGATTTTTAAAAAATATAAATCTAAAAATCATGCAAAACGTCTGGGCTTACGTATATAAAAGTATAAATACAGGAATACAAAAGCAAATCAAAAAGAAGAAGAAGAAGAAGAAAAAAAAAAAAAAAAGAAAAGTCTGAAATGAATACCGGTATTCTTCAATATAAAGGACGGTTTTTTAAATGCATCTACGTCTGTTAATGACTGAAGTCAACGGATATTACTCCTTCTGTATGTTGACAATTTTTTTTATTTCGGAGAAATGTACTACGTGACAAAACTAAACATTTGTAGCATTTTCCTTTCTGAAAATCGTTTCCAATATGTTGAACAACGGATAAAGACTCCATCCCGAAAACATAAACTCTTTTTTATAGTATCAACATTCTAGTTTTGTGATTATATATAATTCGCTCAGATAAGCTGTTACTGTCACGCACCGCGACTGAAACACTTGTGAATTCAACCAGGACACTAGATCTAGAATACGTGCCAGAAAAGAAAAAAAAAAGTCCGTTAATTAATTGAATTTAAGAAACAATCACAACGTGGAAGGTACAAATATGTAATAAATTTCTGTGAATTTGAAAATAGAACGTATATTTTAAATAAGATTTTGTAAAATATATCATAATGTATAAATAATTTGTCAAGAAAGTGGGAAGGGGGGGGGGCATAGTTCTGAATACAAAACTTTTAGAAGGGAGGAGGTGCGTACCCCGGCTGCCTTTATTTTCCTATGACCTTGCATTGTCATCATTCTGAAAATGTAATGATATGAAAAAAATAGAACGAAATATAAAAAAAAAATTCAGATAGGTTTCAAACACAAGATATACAACTAATAATCCCTTGCTCGATTAGATGCTTCTGACAAGTTCGAAAAGGTCACGTTCAATTCAGCCAATGGCTATTAAGCACTAATATATACAATAACCTCCTTGACAAATTTTCAACAAGGAAAAAACAAACGAGGAAGTAAAGCTGTCCGAACTTGTGATGAAAGGAAATTACGTCTCTGGACACGATCTAGACTATTGACAAACCTAAATATAACATTAAGAAAAATCCAACGTCATGACTTTCTTCAATTGATAAATATGCGGAATAAAGATAAACCTTCTCATTAGAGAGCAACACAGCATCAGGGTAGTTGGTACGTGAATGTAGCTTACACTTAGAGAAATACCACTCCAGTCACAAGCTTGTTCGCAACAATGGATTGCAAAGTATCAATTGCAGAAAGACCAGTATGTATAATGCTTTCGTTTGCAAATTAGTACAGAACATTAAGTACATATTTGAATTCTAACATTTATTTGTCACAAAATTTCATACAGCATATATGAATGATGGTGATAAATTCAGGATCTGGAAACAAGTTTGGAAAACTTATGCTAATCCATCTCCTTTCTAACCAAATTAGTTGCGTGACCATGGTGACGTGAAGAGAGTTATAAGTCAGAGGTTTTATCGACCTCTTAATGGCCACGCATGCGCAAGCCTAATTCGATATATATTTGGATTGATTATTGTTTATATTTCCGTGCAATTTAAACAGACTGATGAAAAAACATCGATTCTGTACAACTAAACGCGTTGTTTTATCTATAGATAATCTTTATAATATTTTCTTTCTTTCTTTTGCTATGTGACAAATTAAGTTACAATTGCTTAATTCAAGTTTCCGAATAAAGTTTGATGATGAAAATGTTTTATGCATACTTTAATAATGATTTAAATTCGTTTTAAGGACAATCTCGTTTTAATGGAAGCAGCAACAAGCATTTCTACCAAACAAGCGAAAGATGTTATTGAGGGAAGATTTCAGGTGAGAGTCAACTTAATCTAACAATTTTAAAAAGGTCCTGAATAAATCTTTCGGACCGATCACTCTTAACAAAATGCACACCAGAAAGTAAAAAATAGGGCTTAACACTGAATTATTGTGTCGACTTTGCATCATTATGGTTTCATTCTTTAAAACATGCATGTCTGATGTATGAACGGTATTTTGATTATTTTTGTCAATTAAGTTGGTCTCTCCAGCAGAATTTGGACTCTTATTTTATTTATTTATTTTTCTTTATTTATTATTTTTTTTTATTCAAAAGTAAAAATTCACCGTTTTGTCGTCTCCATGGTTTTGAAAACATATATAAAAGGAAAACAATACGTTTTAATTCAACATTCGAACATGTTTGAAATAATTATACAGCATGAATATACATGTATACATTACATTTTTTGCTTTAGATCTCTCTCTCAGTCTCTGAAGAGCTGTCACACTACCAAATTTGCTCTCCTACAAATGTAATTAAGATCTGTATTTTTTCATAACTTTAGGACCAAACAGACGGAATGGCCAAGACCAACAAATACTCCAGCCGGAAGAGCTTTGTATGTAGTCTCTTTGACGTGGCACTGATGATGGCAAATTTCTCACAGATGAAAACAGTGCTAGATCAAAATCAGGAAGAACAAAAATGGTACTACGTCCTTCTATCTTGTATCGGACTATCAATTCTACTTCAAATTGTTTTTGCTGTACTCATGTTAATTGTATGGTGTATAGAGCGACGCCTGGAGCAAAGGTGTCCACATCATAAAGTCACCAATAGAGATGGAAATTCCACACCGCAGTCACAAACAGGGGGCACCTGCTGTATAGGGAATACCAAGTCAAAGTGTTGTTCGTCTGACGTAGCGGACACATTAGACGAGATTGGACTATTCGTTGTTTTTATTGTTATTGTGTTAAATATAGTAATTGTTTCCTTTGGGCTTACTGCGACGGGAACTATTAATCCTGCGAACAAAACTCAATAAACTTGTACATGCTTTATTTTGATCTTGCTTGAAGAAATAGCAATTTTTGTTTAGAAAGGCAACATAACGTTTGTTAGAATACTTTGTCCATGTAAACATTTATTTTTTTTTCATGAAGGAAAACTAAATGCAAATTTCGCACATCTCCATGTTAAGAGAGTACATTCTACTGAAGCATAGAAGGGACATGATGAGAAAAGAGTATCTCGTGCACGCGACTTAGTAGCTCGTGCGCACGACTTTATAACTCGTGTTCATGACTTAGTAACTCGTGCGCACGACTTAGTAACTCGTGCTCACGACTTTGTAACTCGTGCGCACGACTTACTAACTCGTGCGCACGACATTTTTTCTTCATTCTATTTGTCAATTATCTCGTGTCCACGACTTTGTAACTCGTGAGAACGAGATTATCAACCAATAGAAAACTAGGAGACAATTGATAATGATCATGCATGTATATTGAAATGCTCTCGTCTATCAAATGCACAGTAAACTTCTTATGCTGTATTAATAAATCATCGGCGTTGTGCTGAATACAAAACGTATTTTACAACAGCACTCCCGATTAATTCTTGGAAGCACTCAGACACCCTCTGACCTCCCCCCTCCTCCTCGATTTCGTAAAAAGAGAGAACTTTAACAAAGAACAAACGCTAGTTAAACAGTACCCCAAGTGAAATGCTGGGCTTGGCGGACCCTTCTCATTATGGACAATTTCTCCAGTTTTTATTCATATCTTTTTAAATCAAAGGTTGGCCACCATCCCTATGGGTTGGACCCCTTGAATAGTTTTCAGATCCATATATGAATGATACGTGTACATCAATTCTTATGGGGAGGCAATGAACATAGATTACCCCTCGACCCCTCTTTTAAATTCAACAAATTCATGATTTAGTCATATATATAGCAATATGTTTGTTTGCTACATACCAAGTTTTAGCACAAAACCACATATGAGAAAAAACTGAATTGGAGGGAGGGGGTTGTATGCCCTCAACAAGGGTCGAGCGGGGGGATTGGGAGGCGCTCAGGCGTAAATTGAATGGGAGTGAATGTGCACCACGGATATATGTTAGACCCTTCAAAATACATTCTGTTCCACTGTCTGCTTTCTTTCATGAAATAATAACAACACTTTAACGTTTCTGTATATAATTTTACGGTACGAAGTATGTTTATTCATGATCACTGGCGTTCATGAACGCTGAATTCGACGTCAGGCTGAAAAAACAAAAATGCACATATTTATCGTATGTGATATGTTTTATTTGAAGTATATATCGCAGGATGTACACATAATTTAATACCGGAAAATTCCACAAAAAAAAAAAAAAAATACGTTTCCTTGTAATATTATAGACAAGATCTCTCATCAGCTTGACTTATATATGAAACCGCGCTTCCATGATCCATATCCCAGTTATTTTTCCAGTACTTTCTTACCAAAAATAGGGAAAATTCTCAAATCACACCAGCTTAAACACATTGACACTATACTTTAAAATGATCAGACATTTTATTTGAATCACACACAAAAAATCCCGTAAAGATGCAAAGTACACAACGTTTTCAATATTTTTTCAAAGGCATGCGCCTGGACCAGAATAATCATTATTCGAATTTTACATTAGTTATCTGAGGACCCATTTCCACACAGTCGTGTAGATGTCTCAAACACCTTAAATTACATTCCCAATTCTATTTCATCTATCTAGTAAACATTGACTGGGTGACAATTCAAGATACACAGTATGTGAGTTTTTAACAAATTGTTGAAAAAATATATATAATAATAGGAACTATCATATAACTCTCCGTAGTGAATGAGAACACCCCCTCCCCTCTTGATCGACGCAACTATTTAAAACATTAGGGAGGGGATAGAACACTGCATCGTTATATTCCCCGTATGAACCCATTTAGGTCACCCTAAACATAGGGGAGGGGTCTTCCATGGATTAATCTGGGTACTCCAGTAAAATACGTTCTGTGTGGAGCACAATGCCGGTGATTTTCTGATCATTAGGTCTTCCGACTTCCGTCGAAAATTGGATCAGCGATTTCTCAAGAACCCTGTAAGCTAGGACAATGAAAGTTCTCCAACGTTACGTTTGGAGTAAAAGCTAGATTGGTCTTTTTTATTTTTGGTCTCTGTTATTTTTTTATCATGTTTTTTAGTAGATTCAAATATTTGGCGGGAGCGTCGAATTACTCAAAAGGACCGAAAATTTCATGTTTTGCTATTTGTAAGCTTAAATATCTCGTATTTTGCTATCTACAATTTCCATTCTTTTTGAAAGTCGACAGCCATGCAAGATATGAAATGCTAGATGCACACTGTAACGATTTATTACGATGACGTCCTTCATATTTCCAAATTCAGAAGTTCATAGGAGGAAGACACTTTTTTGCTTATAATAGTAAACAAAAATTAAGCTTATGAAGTTTCCTAAAAATTTCAATATTATTATTTTTTATCCATTTATCTGTCTTATTTAGTCTTTCTGATTTTTCCTATCTCTTACTGTTGAAAAGATATGAGCATCGAAATTTTGAGTTGGGTATTTCGATACACCTTCACGCCAACAGATCGGGCGCACACTAAAATAGGGAGTCCGAGTCCGACTCGAGAAAAGCAGTGTTGAGATTTTCAAATTCCGATTTCACGGCAATGATGAATATGCATTTCATAAATACATTTCGATATACACAATTTGATTTTAAAACAGTTGATTAATTTAGAAGAGATCAGCTACAAACCAGAATTTACACACAAAAAGTGGTAGTTTGATTCCGATTTCTAACCTACAAACCTGTTTCTAAACTTCAATAACTATATTTTGAACATCAAGTTTAATTTCTAATTCTAGCAAACGTTCGAACATAATTTTCGGTTGGTTTATTTACAAATTGATGAACAATTTCTCCAACATTCTTCCCTCCCCTCGTTTTTCGAAAACAGTTCTGTTTATATTGAACGATGTCGCCATGATGGAAATTCAAAATAAACTTTGAAAAAAGGGAAGGGGGGGGGGGGGTTCCAAATTTGAACCTGCACAGCGAGAACCTCATGGTATTTATATATATATATTGAACGTAACTTGTTATTACCATTTCTCTTCTCAAGAAAATTGGTTCTACAGCTACGAGCTCGCCTTTTTTTATGGGGGAAGGGGGCAGGAAGAATTAGCAAAAAAAAAATCCCGGCTCTGAAAAATGCTGAAAAAAATATTCCGGCCCAAAGGGCCGGCAATTTTTTTCCCGGACCATGCAAAAGTAAGGATACATTGCATGATATGGAAATTTTTGCTGGCCCTTTGTGCCAGACAATTTAAAGTCAAAAAATTAATTAATATTAATACAAACTGTTCACATAGCTGTATCTACCAGAGACCTGTTACGCATAGGCACAAAAATCTAGAAAAGGTTCTATTTAAACATCATACAATCTGTCTGAAATTCGCTAATTGCAAAGAGACATCTGAAGGAACGGTTATTAACTCATACTCTGTAACACCGGGGAGTTTAACTTACACAGACATTCACAACATTTGACAATTTGTTTAAATCCGGCCCGAAGAACCGGCGAAAATTTTTCTCCGACTCTGGTAATGGCTGGAAAAAATGGCCTGCTCAGAAAATTGCTGAAAACATTTTACCGGCTGGCAATAGAATTCCTGCCCCCCCCCCCCCCCCCCCCAAATCAAATGGTTGCTCACCAACAATTATCGGTTTGAAAATTTAATGTTACTGCTATTTGAAAACTTAAATATATAATATAAATACATGTAATGTGACGTCCTTCATATTTCCAAACCAAAAATTGTATAGGAGGAAGACACTCTTGTTGCAACCGCAACAAGAAACCTTTCTAGTTTAATTTCCATTATCATTCTTAAGAAACGAAGATTCTGATTGGCCGAAAAATTGTGTTGATACCTGCATCAACCCAAACCGGAAGTACGCGAATAGCAACGTCATAAGCAACGTCGTTGGCAACACAATTTCAAAGCTGCAAATAAACGTTGAAACGCGAGTAAATGAAATGATAAGGAATCATTGTAATATTTTTTTTTGGTTGATCGAGGTATCAACACCAAAAATTGAGGGAAAACTTATGCATCGTGCGATACGCGCACGATGTAGTTTTCCCTCAATTTTTGATGTTGATACCTCAATCAAACAACAAAAAAGAAAAAAAATATTACAATGATTCCTTACATACAGCATTAGAGGTTTACTGTATTATTCGGAAAATATAACGATAATATGAAAAAGAAAATAACAAAACATTCATGAAAAAATCCAAAACAAACCAGTTTGGCGGGCTTAAGGATCAATTAAATTGCATTTTTGAATTAAAATGATAGTTACCTATTTCTTTATCGAATTTATTCAAGGCGACACTTCTTACAGTTATTTTTGGTCATTCCGTTGCCAATCAGCAAAATAGTGTTTAACATTCAGACAGAACTTGGAATGGGCTTTTGGCTTCCTTTTTGGTCATTCCTGCTTGGATACTTTACTTGCATTAGATATCTTACATGATACATGTGATATTTGGATATAATAAGGACGACCCGTTTTAACAGCGACACCTACAATGCATTCTGCAATGCCTTCCGCACTTGCACCGGAGATGGCTCATTGTCGTTGTCTCCCTATGTTTGTCCTATTTTCTTTTCGCGTGGAGAAGTTCTGTTTAGTATTTTCTTTCTTCAAAATTCGCACTGAGCCTTTCGATTGTGGAGTTTGAAATATGATTTTGGCTTTTGCGTTTTACTTTCAATCACTTGTGACATGTTTCAAATACAAGATTTGTGATCGACAACAAATAATCCCTTGCTACTAAAACACTGAATATGACATTGTACATGTACTAAAAGATATACATTTATTCTATTTCTAACAAGTTAGAAAAAGTCACGTCGAAATCAGCCAATGGCGATTTACACGCACTTATATATACAATAACAATTTTTCAAATAAGAAAATAAAAAAAGGAGGAAGGGAAATTTTAAATGAAACGAAATAACATCGATGGACATAATCTAGATGATCTATTGACAAATAGTAATCTAATTCCAAGAAGAATCTAGTGCCATGACTTTCTTCAATCCATAAATATCTGGGATACAGATGATTCTTCTCATAAAGGACAAAAACCTGATCGGTGTAGTTCGTACAGTCCACACAACGTTTTTTGCCTATTTAGTTCGTATCGTATCCTGCGTTTAGTATCGTATCATGCATGTATCGTATCGTATCGTGCGTTTATAATTTCGTTTAACGTGTATCATATCGTATCTTATCCTATTGTTGTGGGTCATGTATTACTTTAGTTTTACTTCATGTGTAGGTACACATGTACTTAGTCATGTTATTTAATGATTTCACAATTCTTTCTAGATTTTACTATGTCATGTTTATTTCATTAGAGAATATTCCAGTATGTTCTGTGTTACATCATTACGTATCATCACATGACGTGATTTCTAGAATTTACTCTATTGTTAATCATTTGTAATGAGTCATTGTTCTAGAAGCTTCTGGTAAATTTATTTGTATTAAGTATATATACCTCTGAGGAACTGTGCTGAGGGGGCATTCGTACACATTCGTAGACACGATTCATTCATCTATTCTGATATACTGGGATACTTTATTTGTTGAGACTTTAATCCATTTAACAACGTTTGGACACCGATCTTTCGAGAACGTTTGTGATTACCGGAAACTATACATTCGATAGACATTGTGGACCGTAACGGACACTTTGATCCGGACATTGTATTGTAAGTTGTAATAATTTGAAATATATATATTTTGTACATAATTAAACTTGTAAATTTATATTCTGTCTTTGTCTGATTTTTGCTGGCGTTTTGGGGTATTCTGACCCATAACAGAATTGGGGGCTCGTCCGGGATAGTAATCTCTGCATATTTGCACTTTACGTAAAGTTCGTTAAAAAAAAAAAAAGGGAAAATTTTTTTTAGTAAAACGTTTGCCAGCAGAAATCAATCATGGTATTTTCGGTCACTGAATTTTTGAAATCGCCGACTGTAGATGAGTTCGAATCACTGAAAAAAGATGATTTGATTGGTTTAGGTCTTCACTTGAAGTTAGATGTAAAATCTTCTATGAGAAAACAAGAAATAAGAAATATTGTTGCTAAAGAGCTTTTAGCTGAGGAAATCTTTTCGTCATACGATTTTCCTGTTGAACCTGTTTCAAGCGAAACCAAAATGTCAAAATATGAGTTTGAATTAGAGAAAATGAAATTACAATTACAATTTGAAAAAGAAGAAAAAGAAAGACAAAGAGAAAAAGAAGAAAGAGAGAAACAGGAACGTATGCACGAGAGAGAACTCCAGTTTGAGCTAGAAAAGTTAAAGTTAGAGAAAAGCGTTAAGGAAAATCCTGCTCCTTCGCCTGTCAAGTCTGAATTCGATGCCGCCAAAAACATCAGATTAGTACCAAAATTTCAAGAAAAGTCTGTGGACAAATATTTTCCACATTTTGAGAAAATTGCGGCCAATCTGAAGTGGCCACGCGATTTTTGGCCCACTTTATTACAAAGCGTACTTATTGGCAAAGCGGCTGAAGTGTACTCGGCGCTCAGTATTGCTGAGAGTTCAGACTATGACAAGGTCAAGGACACGATTTTGAGAGCATATCAGTTAGTACCTGAGGCGTACAGACAAAAGTTTAGAAAGTACAAAAAGTTTGAAAATCAAACATATGTTGAATTTGCTCGAGAAAAGGAAGATTTATTTGATCAGTGGTTTCGATCTAAGAAAATTCCCAATTCATTTGACAATTTGCGTCAAATAATTCTGATAGAAGAGTTCAAAGAATGTGTACATCAAGATTTAAGAACTCATTTGGAAGACAAAAATGTTAAAACTCTTGAAGAAGCCGCTGTTTTGTCTGATACGTATGCTCTCACTCATAAGAAAAATTTTGTGTCAAAAACTCAATCTAGCGATAGTGCTAAAACGTCAGATTTTCCAAAGAAAAATTTACAAGAGTCTCAGTCGTCCATTAGTTCCCAGTCACCATCTCAAGGTGGTTCTACGTCCGGTCCTAGGTCCGAGCGTTCTGAGGCATCCCCAGGGGTGGGGTCGCTTCCTACATGCAATTATTGTAAGAAAAAAGGTCATGTTATTGGTGAGTGTTTGAAGCTTAAGAAGAAAAAAGAACTTAAGTCACAGGCCTGTGCGTCTGTTAGAAATGATAGGAAAGCCTTAGATTCGATTTGTTCTGACACTCCTGAGATTCAGGGTTCTAAGTCCAGTTCTGATGATTTTGTGGAGGATCATTATAAGCCCTTTTTGTCACAGGGATTTGTTTCACTCAGTGATTCTAGCGAAGCGTTGCCTGTTCAGATTTTGAGAGATACTGGTGCTGCCCAGACTTTATTGTTAGAGGGTTCATTGCCTTTGTCTGAGCACACTTTTACTGGTAGGTCAGTTTTATTACAGGGTGTGGAGCTAGGCGTCATTGATGTTCCCCTTCATAAAATTTATTTGAAGTCAGATTTAATTACTGGACCTGTTATCGTAGGTGTTCGACCTACTCTTCCCGTTCAAGGCGTTTCCTTGTTGCTTGGCAACGATTTAGCTGGCGGCAAAGTTGTAGCCGATCCGATTGTTTATGAGAAAATCACGTCCGATGTCGTGTCCGATGATGAAGACGACGACTTGTATCCAGCCTGCGCTGTTACCAGGGCGATGGCCAGGAACAGACTAAAAGAGGCCGAGAGTAATTCTGCACTTAACGAGGACCATCCCTCCGAAGATATAGACCTTTCTGACACATTCATGTCTACCATTGATGACAACGTACCTGAAACGTCAGTACCACTTCATGTAGACAAGTCTCCGGCAGTACCTGGTGATGATTCCCATCCGCCATTAGACAGGGGTACAGATGCCTTAAGCCGTGAGCAGCTCCTCTCCGAGCAAACTAAAGATCCGGAGATCATCCGACTAAGTAAGAGGGCCCTTCCCCGAGAAGAAGCGGACAAAGTCGGAGAGTGCTTCTACATACAAGATGGCATCCTCATGCGGAAATGGAGACCACCCGATGCACCCCCTAATGAAGTGTGGCGGGTCGTTCACCAGATAGTGGTTCCAGTAGCGTATCGCGGGGACATCATGAGTTTAGCTCACGACACACCCATGGCAGGTCATTTAGGTGTCAATAAGACTTATAATAGGATTTTAAGTCACTTTTACTGGCCTAAGTTGAGAAAAGATGTGTCTGAGTTTTGTAAGTCTTGTCATAGTTGTCAGATGGTAGGTAAACCCAATCAAGTGATACCACCTGCTCCCCTCCAACCCATTCCAGCCTTTGAGGAACCTTTTAGTAGGGTGTTAGTTGATTGTGTAGGTCCTTTGCCTAGGACTAGGTCAGGGAATCAGTACTTACTGACAATTATGTGTACTTCGACTAGGTTTCCTGAAGCCATACCTCTTAGGAATATTAAGGCAAAGACCATAGTTAAGGCCCTTACAAAGTTTTTCAGTTTCGTAGGTGCTCCCAAGGCTATTCAGTCAGATCAGGGTTCGAATTTTATGTCAGGACTGTTTCAACAGGTTATGCATGAGCTAGGTATCAGGCAGTATAAGTCTTCTGCGTACCATCCTGAGTCCCAGGGGGCACTTGAACGCTTTCATCAAACCCTTAAAACTATGATGAAAACATATTGTCACCAGTATGGAAAAGACTGGGATGAAGGGGTTCACCTCGTGTTGTTTGCGGCACGAGAAGCGGTTCAGGAGTCCCTGGGGTTCAGTCCCTTTGAGCTAGTTTTTGGGCATACGGTCAGAGGGCCATTGAAGTTGTTGAAGGAAAAATGGTTGACTGAGACTAGCGATTTGAATCTCTTAGACTATGTGTCTAATTTCAAAGAGAAATTATATCATGCTTGCAAATTGGCTCAAGAAAATCTGAAAACATCACAAATGAAAATGAAAACATGGTATGACAAAGATGCTAGAAACAGAGTTTTTAAACCAGGCGATAAAGTTCTTGTATTTTTGCCTATCCCTGGTCATCCTTTGCAAGCTAGATATTTCGGTCCTTATGAGATTGAGAGTAAAATTAGTGATGTTAACTACGTAGTTAAGACACCAGGTCGGCGAAAAGAAAAAAGAGTGTGTCATGTTAACATGTTGAAAGAGTATTTTGGTAGAAGTGACCGAAATTTTGTAAAACCAGTTTCCACTTTGGCCAATGTAAATACATTAGAAAATTGTGTTGAACCTGAATGTAATGAAGAGACTGTCAAAAAAGACTTCGCTCAAAGTGTCCGTTTGAAGAATTCTGAAATTCTGACAAATCCGGAAGTGAAACTCGGACATTTGACCGTGCATCAAAAAGAGGAAGTGCACCAATTAATGCAGGAATATACGACCATCTTTCCGGACGTTCCAAAAAAGACGAATGCATCTCATCATGACGTCATTGTGGGTGATGCGTCACCTATCAAACAGCATCCCTATCGGTTAAACCTGATAAAACTTCAATACATGCGGAAAGAAATTCAATACATGCTCGAAAATGACATTATTGAACCCAGCAATAGTGATTGGAGTTCCCCATGTATTCTGGTTCCGAAGCCAGACGGAACTTACCGATTGTGTACGGACTTTAGAAAAGTCAATTCAGTCACCAAAACTGACTCTTATCCGATCCCACGAATCGATGACTGTATAGATAAAATTGGCAGTGCAAAATTTGTCAGTAAATTTGACTTGCTTAAAGGCTATTGGCAGGTCCCGCTTACCGAGAGAGCCAGAGAAATATCGGCATTTGCGACTCCAGATGGGCTATACCAATATAAAGTAATGCCCTTTGGTATGAAAAACGCACCAGCCACATTCCAGAGGATGATTCATTCGCTCCTAAATCATATCGAAGGGTGCGAGGCGTACATCGATGACGTCATCATCTACAGCGACACCTGGAATGACCATCTCCGAATCATGCGTACCTTCTTTGACATACTGGCGAAAGCAAACCTCACAGTGAACCTTGCGAAAAGTGAATTTTGTCACGCGACTGTAGAATATTTGGGTCACAAAGTAGGTCAAGGTTTTGTTACTCCTATCATGGCCAAGGTGGAAGCTATTTCAAAGTTCCCGATTCCTACCAATAAGAAAGAGATAATGAGATTCTTGGGAATGGCAGGATTTTACAGAAAATTTTGTCCAAATTTCTCGTCAGTTGTTGGTCCACTTACCAATCTGTTACAAAAGAGAGTGAATTTTGCATGGACCAATGACTGTGACGAATCTTTTAAGAAAATCAAATGTGTTCTCATGAATAGTCCTGTCCTGTCAGCTCCAAATTTTGATAAGCAATTTAAGCTTAGTGTTGATGCCAGTGACGTAGGAATCGGGGCTGCTTTGTTTCAAGAAAATGATGATGGTGTAGATAGAGTTGTTTGTTATTTTTCAAAGAAATTGACAAAATGTCAAAAGAATTACTCTACTATTGAAAAAGAGTGTCTTGCATTATTGTTAGCTTTACAACATTTTGATGTTTATTTGAATGTTACTTTACATCCCATTCTTGTATTTACTGACCACAACCCTCTCACATTTTTGCACAAAATGTCAAACAAGAATCAAAGACTTACAAGGTGGAGTTTATTGTTGCAAGAGTACAATATCATTATTAACCATATCAAGGGCAAAGACAATGTGATTGCAGATGCACTATCGAGAGTTTCATGAGGGATTTTTGCAGAATTTACCACCTAAGTTTTCATTGACATTCAAACTTTTTTTAAGGGGGGAGGTGTTGTGGGTCATGTATTACTTTAGTTTTACTTCATGTGTAGGTACACATGTACTTAGTCATGTTATTTAATGATTTCACAATTCTTTCTAGATTTTACTATGTCATGTTTATTTCATTAGAGAATATTCCAGTATGTTCTGTGTTACATCATTACGTATCATCACATGACGTGATTTCTAGAATTTACTCTATTGTTAATCATTTGTAATGAGTCATTGTTCTAGAAGCTTCTGGTAAATTTATTTGTATTAAGTATATATACCTCTGAGGAACTGTGCTGAGGGGGCATTCGTACACATTCGTAGACACGATTCATTCATCTATTCTGATATACTGGGATACTTTATTTGTTGAGACTTTAATCCATTTAACAACGTTTGGACACCGATCTTTCGAGAACGGGTCAGAGACCACTAAAAGGCCGGTTCTGATTGGAGAAAAACCTGTAGGGTGAGGGGGCCTGTTATTTTAAATGTGACAGAAGATGTGATTGGCTATCAATTATATTTTCTTTTGGTATATTGTTTGAATATGATATATATAAGTAAAAAATAAGTGCAATTGAAATGTCGATACCCGGATTTTTTCCCTAGCTCCCGATCCGCTAAAGGGGACGGGCGCGGGAAAATTTGAAAATTCTCTGCGGGGTACCTTGTGACGCAAATAGCGCGAAAAAGAGCAGGTCATGCTATATTTTTTCATTTAGTTTCGTATAAAGCTTGAATCAATGAACAAATCGGTATATAACATGCATGGCCAGCAATGTTAGTATAGACGTTATAAGGCATTTCGTTAACATTACGGCCTATGGAAAATGATTTGGTTGTCTCTGACCTAGAGGGAAACACGTGCTTTACTGAAATAAATGCAAAATATCAACACCAGCCTTGTGTTAGCGTTTTGTTTTCTTGTTATTCGTACCATTTATGTACTTTTCTATATTTTCATGCCGAAAAGTGTTAAATAAAACAGTTTTCATGGAAAATTTATGAATATGACTGAATTTATGGACAAATTGGGATTTCGCGCCAAAAGCGCGATGTGGGCATTGTCATTATTTTTTAAATTCAACACGTTTTAACCACTCTGTATCGCCAAATATGCATTAAAACCATTGTTTTATACACGGACATCTAGTTGAACATTAAAAACAAATCATTTCTTAAAAATTATTCGTCGGAGATACATGAAAGTATCCTCCATGGCATCACAGGCAAAATTTTCTATGATATTGCTACACATATAACCGTATAGAATTAGAGTCGGATGATTTTATTCTTTTATTTTCTGCATAAAATAACTTTTTATTTCTTCATTAAGGATTACAATCGCATTCAGATGCATTATATGTGACATTGTCATAATTAATGCGAGTTCACATTCCTACATGAAAATACGTCCTACGGAGGGGGGTAGGGGTCCTAAATTTCTCGTAAATGCTATAATAACCGTGAAATTATAACAGATTTGCATGAATTATATTCTTCATTTAATAAAAAATGTAAAATGAGTCGATACATGTACATAACATTAGACCCTTTCCTCTGAGAACGGAATAAAAGAGAAAAACTAGAAAAATCGAAATGCGAATTTTGGCGCCTTTTTTCAATGCCGACATACACGCATAAATCTCAAATATCTCCCATACCACGTACAGTAGAAAGCTGAAACTTCGGATAAATTTTATTGATATCAATGCCTTTATTATGCCAAAAAATTGTATTAATCAAAGAGGGGGTTATATATGTCTATAGGTCAGAGACCACTAAAAGGCCGGTTCTGATTGGAGAAAAACCTGTAGGGTGAGGGGGCCTGTTATTTTAAATGTGACAGAAGATGTGATTGGCTATCAATTATATTTTCTTTTGGTATATTGTTTGAATATGATATATATAAGTCAAAAATAAGTGCAATTGAAATGTCGATACCCGGATTTTTTCCCTAGCTCCCGATCCGCTAAAGGGGACGGGCGCGGGAAAATTTGAAAATTCTCTGCGGGGTACCTTGTGACGCAAATAGCGCGAAAAAGAGCAGGTCATGCTATATTTTTTCATTTAGTTTCGTATAAAGCTTGAATCAATGAACAAATCGGTATATAACATGCATGGCCAGCAATGTTAGTATAGACGTTATAAGGCATTTCGTTAACATTACGGCCTATGGAAAATGATTTGGTTGTCTCTGACCAACGTTTGTGATTACCGGAAACCATACATTCGATAGACATTGTGGACCGTAACGGACACTTTGATCCGGACATTGTATTGTAAGTTGTAATAATTTGAAATATTTATATTTTGTACATAATTAAACTTGTAAATTTATATTCTGTCTTTGTCTGATTTTTGCTGGCGTTTTGGGGTATTCTGACCCATAACACTATCGTATCCTATCGTGCATCGTGTATCGTGAATCCTATCGTATCATGCAACGTGTAACGTGTATCCTATCATATCAGGTAGCCAATCAAATCATCAGAATTTCATTTCCGTTTATCTTGTTTATATACGGATTGTTTTGATTTCGTTATGGATTCTTTAGTGAAAGCATGCATTGTTGAGGAATAATAAATGTACCTATATATTCTTCTTTATACTTAATTGTACTGTAATGGGGGATAAAGAACTCAAAGGTAGGTGTAGAATAGCCTTTAAAGAAATTTGAGCGATCGATGCCTTCAAATGTTACCTGGTCAATGTGCATAGTTTATATCCTTCTGTCAAAGTGACATCAGTACTACTACATACATGCAAATCAATTAACATACATTTATTTTGTTATATTACATGCAGTGAGTTTGCCTCGTTTGATTGGTAATGTGTCCTGCCAATTAGGTCACTTTTTTTCTATTTTATGGCGACTGGGGTAGAGTAAATGAAAATAATAGATTCCAAGTCACGTATTTGATAAACAAAAAATGTGTTTGTTTTTTGTACTGAAACTAATACTGTTTATCATCATTCAAATATTATCAATTAAAACGTACATTCTAGTAACTCACACATTTTATATCCTATCGTATCGTGCACAGTTGAATTGGTGTTTAGGCGCTGTATGATGCAAGCTTATATACAATTATTGCGCAGTGATGAGGTCGATATGATGATTTATGGAGTGATAAAACCAATATCGACCGAGGCCGAAGGCCGAGGTTGATATTGGTTTTATCACTCCATAAATCATCATATCGACCGAATCATCTGTGCTATAACTGTTTTATCATATACATGAAAATTTGAAGAGAAAATGATAACTTCCGTTTTGCTACTATAACACCGCTCACTTTCACTTTTTTTCTCAGATAGATGTACTCAAGATTTTGTATGATAGTAAAATGTTTGATCCTTCATCTTTTATTTTCTTTTTATCTAAAAGTGCTGCAAAATTTCACGGTCAGTTATGTCGGCAACACTCAAGTTTGCTGCAGACTACAATTTTCTTCTAATACCCAAAACAGGAAACGCGTCAATATGGCCGGAAGCAGTTCAATACGACGATTAATCGCATTGCACGTGACCGCGTTTTGGCCAATGGGAAAGCTTAGAAACGGTTATGCAAATTAGAGTATATGATAATGTGTATTATGTAACGTTTATTCTATCATGTCGTGCATAGTGTAACGTGTTTCCTTTCGTATCGTGCATCTTGTGACGTGTATCCTTTCGTATCATGTATTGCGTAACTTGCATCGTATCGTATCCTTTCGTATCGTTTCCTATCGTGTATCAGGTATATCGTGTTCGTTCGTGTATCCTATCGTAGCATGCGTGTATCCTACCGTCTTATGCGTGTATCACATCGTATCATGTATCTTGAAAAACAAAAAAGGTTGTATGGTCTGTATGTAAAATAAGCTGACTATTTCAGAAAACCGAAATGTTACAAGCTTTTTTTATTATAATGGATTGCAATAGAATAACGACAGGTATGCATCAATCTGCATTCTTACATTATTTACGATTTAATTGATTTGGTATGGGGTAGATATTTGGGTTAACACTTTTTTTTATTTCCGTGCAATACTGTCAAGTGGCAGCACTCTTTGGTTTCATGTAGAATAAAACAGACGATTTCTATTTTTTAAAATATTTTTTTAAACCTGTCGATTATATGAGATAAGGCACTTTGTTTGATCTAGGTAGTATCTTTTCATTTATGATATGTCCTTATTTTCTTTTGGTATTTGGCAAAGTAATAGATAATTGCTCATATAAAATGGAAGTACAAATCAACAGAGTGACAGGCAAGGTAAATTCAGTTTCGAGTTTCCGAATAAAGTTTGTTAATGGAAATGCTTAAACCTACTTTGAAACTGATTAATTTGTTTTTAAGGAAAATCACATTTTAATGGAAGAAACTACAAGTGAGTCAAGCACTGAAGCAAATGATTTTCTGGAAGGGATATTTCAGGTAAAAGGGAATTTTAATTAAACTAATACCAAATGGTCCTGAATAAATATTTAGGACCAAAATACATACCAAGAACTTAAACAAGAGGGCACAAAACTACATTATTTGGTCTAATTTGAATCATTTTGGCTTGTATTACTACAGATTTATTTACCAAACCATGCATGTCTGGAGTTCGGCATCAGGAGGGTCCTTATAAAGTAAGCTGCTCTCTGGCAGAGTGTGAACATATTTATTCTAGGTTTGTATCGAGGTTTAAAATCCAATGTTATGTCGCCTCCATGGCTTTGTTGTATAACATGGATGAAAATATAAACGTACCTTGTAGGGGATGACCATTTGTTTCATTTTGTTTATTATGTAACTATTAAGGCAGGTTGTGAAATGCCCATAGTAATAAACATTTGATTCTGAGGCCAATGGGCAACCGGTGCCGACTTAGGACGGCCATCTGCTACGCCAGTTGCAAATTGTGTGGTTACCCGGTTAACGTGCGTACAAAATACAGTCCGTACTCTGCCGGTTGTTGTGAGCTCTTGCATGAGTCCAACGGACATTCAGATAGGCCCTGTCTTTTCGCTCGATGTTTGGACAGGGTCCGTCATGGAGTTCTGTCGTCAAAGTCAGTTACAGTGCAATTCTTTAAAAGAATGTGATGGTTTAAAACCCCCTTCACACTTTCACGGATCGAGCCACGGCTAGCTACGGATCGAGAAAAATTTTACATCCGTAGCTAGCCGTAGCAATCCGTAGCTCGATCCGGCGCTAATCGTGACAAGTCGTAGCTATCCTTAGCAATCCGTAGCTATACAGGATGAGACAGAAAATTTTAGAACATGTTCAAAATTTCCCACAACTCCGCTACGGATAGATTTGTCGTAGCGGAGTCGTAGAGAGTCTTAGCAACCCGTAGTGGAGTCGTAGCTATCAGTAGGGGAGTCGTAGTAACCCGTAGCGCATCCGTAGTAATCCGGGACCATTTTTGTGATAAAAATAGCTACGACTCTGCTATGGATGGCTACGACTCTGATACGGATTGCTACGACTCTCCTACGGATTGTTACGACTCATCTACGGGTTGCTACGGATAGCCAAGGACTGTGTCTTATATTAACTTCAAATATATTAGGTTTCTTAGCATTTTTCGGTCAATATATAATTCTTTTCAATTTCAGGTCATCATATAGATGCATGTATAAAACCTCAATACTTTTATAAAGCAAGTGAGACCATCTTAATTTGAAAATATTCGGTGTTTTAGTAAATAATTATGGATTGAAAATGCATAGGAAATTCAAGCCATTCCTACCAATCCGTTCTGAAGTTTAGCTATCATTGTGCGAATCGTGGCTATCCGTACTCGAGTCGTGGTAATCCTTAGCAATCCGTACCTATCCGTACACGTGTCGTAGCAATCCGTATCTATCTGTACTCGATTCGTATTAACCCGTAGCAATCCGTACTGGAGTCGTAGGTTCATGGTTCATAAAACATTTTGCGTCCCGACTCGCCCCGGATATACCTTTTTTGGAGTCGAGCGGAGTCGTGGCTCGATCCTTGAAAGTGTGAAGGGGGCTTAGAGCTGTAAATTGGTCAAGAATTCTGACTCGCTTTCTTTTGTCTGCCTTTGATCCCTCTCATTTTGTTTATTATGTAACCATAAAAGGCAGGTTGTGAAATGCCCTTAGTGATATACTATGTTGCTTGTATTGGTCCGAATTTAAAAAAGGATTTGACAACAATATTTGTAAAATTCCTAGAAAGTCTTAATAAGTTTATGAAAGCGAAAACATTTACATAAAAATTTCTTGGTAATGTGTATACTTCTACAATTTAGTTCATGCTCTAGCGTATCGGATGAGCTGTGAAATGTAAATACCGTATGACGGTTATCTAGGAACATCATCGTCAAGCAAGGGGAATTTACTAAATCGGACCCCAAATCATTTTTGGCATACACATTTGTATGAATCCCTTTATTTACATTGTACATTTTTGATATTTAGGTCCAAAAATGTTGTTTCTGTGTTTATAACATTTGTCTTGTTTAAATTCAATTCCTATAATTGTCTAAAACAGGATTGTCGATAGTAAGAATATCATCCAGGTATCTAGAACAAAGGAGGGGATTTCCAGGAAGACTCGGTTGCAGCACCAACAACAACACACCCCAAGTGAAAACACAGAGAAGACACAGCAAGAGACAAGGAACGGCAAACGAGACATCAAACATCGAACATAAAATGCAACACATAAACCGACGAGACCCATGGGCAATCGGTGCCAACTTAGGACGGCCATCAGACACGTTAGTAACAGATGGTGTGGTTATCCTGGATGACGTGCGCACAACCCTCCCACTTTTCCGGTTACCCAAAGATCTCGAGGAACGCACAATTGTTGTGTAAAATAACCTCCTTACTGTAAGAAGACAGCACAATGCAGGGGCCCAAGGAACACAGATGGATATGTAAATATATATTTAAAAAAATAGGGTAGGGCGTACGAAATGCAGTCCGGACTCTGGCGGCTGTAGCTCATGCATGTTATCACCCGACGAGTCCGACCGACATTCAGAGAGGACAGGTGGTCGGGGCCCTGTATTCTTTAAAGAGGTTTGCACAGAGCCCATTATGGGGTCCCGTCGTCGCAGTCGGTCAGAGTGCAAGTCTTTAAGATGCGCCGGTACAAGGCTGTAGATTGGTCCAGTACCATACCGAGTGTCTGGTGACATTAGGACCATATCCACGGTATAAAAGGCGTTTGATGATTCTGACGCATTTTCGATGGCTATGATGTCTGCCTTTGATCCTTCTAATTTTGTTTATTATGTCATCATAGAATGCAGGCTGTGAAATGAAGTAATATACTCTGGCGCTTGAATAGGTCCGAACTATAAAAGATCCTGACAGTAATTTTTGTAAAATTTCCAAAAAGTCTTTACTAGTTTATGAAAGTGGAAACCTTGACCTAAAAGTTTCTTGGTTATATGTAAATTTCTACTATGAAAATCCAAAACATTAGTGCACGCTCTAGCGTACCGGGTGAGCTGTGATATGTAAATGCCGTATGACGGTAGTCTGGGATCGTCACTGTCAAGCCAGGAGATATTTACTATATTGAATCCAAAATCATCTCTTTTGTTATGAATATTTGTATGAATTTCTTCGTCTGTAATTTTGATATTTAGGTCCATAAATGGTGTTTCTGTATTTTTAACGTTTGCCTTGTTGAGTATCAATTCCTGTGGATAAATTGCAGTCTTATTTGTATCAAAAACAGGATTGTCAATAGTGAGAATATCATCCCGGTACCTACAAGTATAAATAAAGCATTTCAAATCATCAAAGTTTCTGTTCTTTTGAAGATTTTGGATAAATTCTTTTTCATAAGTGTACAAAAATAAATCTGCAACAAGAGGCGCACAGTTGGTACCCATAGGAATCCCTACGACCTGTTTGTAAAGATCCTCACCAAATCTAACATAAATATTGTCCAAGAGGAAGGACAAGGCACGACACAGGTCGCTACATGTCTATGATTTAAATGATTTGTAGTCTGTTGAGGAAAAGAAACCCTTTGATTCAGATGTACAAATGTAAGTTTTCCCCTCTCGATCAAATACCATTTAATTAGTTTAGACAACCGATCATTCATTTTGTCGTGAGGAAGCGTGGTGTACATATTAGAGAAGTCGTATGAAGAAATGGTTTTGGCTTGGAAATTTTTAGTTTTCATTTTGTCAATCACATCCCCTGAATTCTAAATAGACCAAAAGAAATAAACATCGTTCCTGTTAAGAACAGTTTCACAATATTTTGTTACGTGTTTTTTATCGCCGTAAGTGCTGGTGTAAGATTTCTAGACCAAACTGTAATGGAACAGTTGCTAGAATTAGCAATGAATCGAAATTTGTAATGATACTTGTGTAGTTTACAAAAATGTAGGTATGCAATTCATGGTCGGAAGATCCAATTTAGAAATAGAGATATTGGATGAACAAAGTTCACTGTTATGTTTGTGTAAAATTTTAGAGACACTTTTATTGCTTTTGATATAAGTATTTGTAGACGAAAGTTCCGAAATTAAAGTTGATATGTAGTAACGTTTTCAAATGATAATTGTGTTGTTGGCTGCTTTATCTGCAGGTGCAAAAACATATTTTTCATGTAAGAAGTACCAATGAAACATTTCAAATCATCATGTTTTCTTTGCTTTTGAAGATTAAGGATTAACTCTTTTCATAGGTGTATAAAAATCTGCTACAAGGGGCGTACAATTAGATCCCTACAACGTGCTTTGATGACATTTGATGTCATACATGTATTTGGTGTATCGTGCCATCGCTATCGTATCATCGCCATCGTAACTTCGTGTCATCGCCGTCATATTTTCTTGTCATCGCCAGAAGATTCACAGAATGTATTATCGTTCAGATTTGCATAAAAACCAGCTAATTGTAACAATAATAAAGCGAGGGTTTCGTGCCTATCTTCTTACTTTCCCGCTCCCAATTAATTCCTCTAATATCAGAATATTTTGTGAATGTCTAATATTTTCCGAATTTTTATACTTGGACTATAGTCTGAGAGCCTTTGCTTTTTGAAAATGTGCAAGACGGCATTAATACATTTCAGTGACGTCACCTACAATAGATTCCGTTTTTTACAAAGGGCGACAGGTACGCCTGTTTCATTAACCCAGGATAGGTCGAGGCGATCCTCTGTTCTCCTGTCAGTTAAAGAGATTTATTTATTCTCTTTAAGTCCATTTGACCGTCACTTGCTGCTTTTATACATTAATAAAAGATGATAAAGGACAAAAAATAATTCGTACATTCAAAGAAACAAACAAAAAATGCACAAAGACCTGTCTCAAGCAGGTGAAATTACAACAAGTATCTTTAATACGATCTGCAAAGTTGAACTCTCATTATATGGTCAATTCAGAAAAATGTAAGGATAAAATTTGACAAGTTCTGAAAAAATGATTAAGCCTTAAAAAGATGCGTCCATGTTCAAATCAGAGAAACTTAAGAAAAGACAGATTTAAATACAAAGCCTCACGTCTTATATAGCGGTCGTGGGCACAAGACATGTGATCATAAGACAATTTGGTATCTATCTTGCATAGATTATGATTTGTCACTGGTGCATCTACCAGGTTGTTTTTTATATCGATATAGTGTCCTATTGACTGTGTCCATTCTATAAGGCAAGGCATGTCTGTTGTGGAAATACTAAATGTTAAACGTCTTTAAATTCAATAGCATCATTTAAAACCTGATAAATTAACAGCATGGACCAGACATGCACGTTTCGGGTACTAAACCCTCGTCAGTGATCCTCAGTCTAAACAATGTAATATGGCCAAAACGTATGAAAATTATTGTGTCCAAAAATGTACCAAAAGACGAAGCAGAATGGGTGGGATATGATGCTACAGGACCCACGTTTTAGAAATATCAAGAAATTTTGTAACAGAAAATTTCAAATGCGTTGAAGAGACAGACTATCAACCAAAGATGATCGAACTTGAAAACTGATTTTGTCTTTGAAATATCTTCTCACTATAATATTTGAATCATCCATCCAATTAATTTATTCAAATAAAAAATGATCATTATCGATAGAATCATTATGTAATGGTTTCAAAAACCTAAACAAAGAGTGTACGAAGAGAAGTACAGCTTAAATTAAGAACAGTTTTGGGAAAAAGAAACAGTGTCTTATTGAATAGAAGTTTCAACGACGATGAAACAAAAGGGAACATTTATACGATGAGTAAAACAATCGAACAGACCAAGTAACTGCACTAATAAAACGTGTAAGACCAAGTAACTGCACTAGGAAAACGTGTGAGAGGAAGAAGATCAATCTACAGCCTTGTTCTAATACCTTCTTTCTGAGTGCATTTCCATTCACTTTTACGAAGAGACTTAGGAAAATCCAGAGTTGAAACGCAAGAACCATATATGGAAGTGACACCCAAGGACATTCTATTCAACTGTAATACTAAATAATATAACTAGGTCACGGAAAGGAGCTTTTTCCTGGAAGATAGACCTTTGTAGCGGCTGAATGAAAAATGAATGAGATTCTCGGGCGATTGATTGGCATCACGGAAAGTGGGGGAAATACGTCACGAAATATGATAACGAGGAAGTATATTGTCAACTTGTGTTTACATCTCAAATTTGGGGCAGACCTCTTATCTACATTCTGCAGCGCTGAATTACCGGTATGTATACACATCTTGTATTGTCCTTATATATGTTTTCTTGAACATCTTTTTTATTTTCTTATTTTTCGTATATGATAAAGAATATACTATTATACAAAGTCCCAAACTTTATCAAATCATTGTACTGTATACACGGTCACCTGATATGTAAATAATTTGCTTCTGTTTATGGAAATGGCAAGCTATTTGATACAATGCGTTTTCCATTTAGGAATTGATAGATTGATATGAGGATGGATTCAAGTGCTTGTGTCTCATCAGATTACCCATATTTATGAGTCTTGTTTTGCAGAAATAACCACCAGATGGCCAGCGTACAAGGCGAGGACGTGGTCGACGGGGTATTTGAGGTATGGTAGAGTAGTTTCCTGGAAAATCCAGCACTTTATCAAATTAAAATAATTAAGTCAGGAACAATGTACATTTCATTATTATGGTTATAGACATAATAGAGAATCAAATATTGGCATAAAGTATCAAATACGAAGTTTGAATGGTTCGAATCTGCATGTTTCGCTCTATAATATGTTTCTTGTCCGAGTCAACAATGCAGCTCTCTCAGGTATCTTGAAGGGGATATCTTGATTTTCTCTCTTCTATGATCTCTAAAAGTCTTTGGTTTAAAACCCTATTTTAATTTGATACTTTGAATTGTATCTATAATTATCCATCGTTTCTGTTTTTAGGATGAAACAGACGGAAAGAACAATACGAACAAATATTCAACAAGAAAGAACTTTGTTTGCAGTCTCTTTGACGTGGCTCTGATGATGGCAAACTTATCACAGCTAAAGACTGTACTAGATCAAAGTGGTTCCGGAGGATCATGGTTTTTCCTTCTTGTCATATGTATAGGACTTTCGATTATTCTACAAATAGCATTCGCAATTCTTATGCTACGTGTTTGGTGCATAGAAAGAAAAATGGAACAAAAGTGTCCGAACCATACAGACAGTCAGAGAGGACGACGAAAACCCTGCTGTACAGGAAACGTTAAATCTGGGTGTTGTTCTTCAGAACTGGCGAATAATTTGGATGAAGTCGGGCTTTTCGTTGTCTTTGCAATAATTATGTTAAATATGGTTATTGCCACATTTGGACTAAGCAGACAGCCCGAAAATAACCATTCTCCTCTTCAATGAAAACAAAGATGAACACAGATTGTATTTGTTGCAAAATAATTGTCAATGTACCGATATGGACGTTTTCTCGTGCAGTATAATCTTTTCAGATATATCTTATCTTAGTCAATTCTGTGTTCTATAATGTGAGTGCTGTTGAGATTATCGTCAGGATCCTCTGTTCCTCTGTAACTCATTAGAATAAGAAAATTATGAAAAACTGCAAGAGACAATAAAATATGAGAGCAAGTTACATAAATCTGTATTAGTTTCATTTCAATGAACTTGAGCCGTTTTTCTTATATTGTACCTGTGTTTAATAACCACATTGAATGAGGGAGTGAACGTCAACCATAAAACTCGAAATATGTTACAGCTATTTTTCCGTTTTCAAAATTCAAATTCAATACGCTTTAAAAAGATTAGACTGAAAATACAACTTGATTCTGACACAGGATGTACTGCTAACACAGTAAATTGTTATCCTTATTTACAGTAAATATATAAAGCCATGTAAGTACATATAACAAGGAAGAAACATCAACATATAAAATTCCTTAATGTACCGTAAAGAAAAGGGAATGATCTCCAGTATGACTTCCCTGTACTTCAAACCGCAAAAAGACAACAATTTCACTAGAACATCATATAAAAAACAATCGAAACAGACGTACAGAAACATCAAACTTGAATAACAACACACAAAAAAAAGAAAGGAGACCAATGTGCATTCGGTGCCTACTTTGGACGGTCATCTGCTATAAGCAAATGGTTTGGTTATCCGGATTAAGTGCGCACAACCCTCCAATTTATATGTATCCGGATACACAGAGGTCTCCATAGACGCACAGCTTTTGTATAAACATTAAACTTCTAAGATGACATCACAAACAAGATAGTTAAACGCAGCGGCCTCTTGTAACAGATTCTACGCAAATGGATCTAAAAAATTCTATGGCATGCGTATAATAGTATTTGCTCTGCTGGCTGAAGCGAGCTCAAGATCAATGTTAACTCTGGTGGATAAACTTGATATTTGTAATGGTCAAATTGTGAGTTATCAATATTCAAAATACCATCAAGATACCTAGAGATGCCGTTGAAACATTTCAAGACGTCAAAGTGTTTTAGTTTTTGCAGATTTTGCATGGATTCGTTTTCGTATGTGTATGAAAATAAATCTGCGACCAGAGACGCACAATTAGTACCCATAGGAATTCCAATAACTTGCCTGTATAGAGTGTCACCAAATCTTACAAACATGTTGTCTGAAAGAAAGGACAAGGCCTTGAACAACTCAGATCGAGTCCATGAATTGTACGATTTGTATTCTACTGAGGAAATGAATCCTTTTGTGTCAGAAGTACATATAAATCCCCTCCCTTCTTATATAAATAGTTGGCCCTCTCGATCAAACATCACTTAATAAGTTTTGATAAGGGATCTTTCAACACGGAGGGTGGTGTACATGTATGAGGAGTTGTAGGATAAGATAGATTCGGCCTTAAAATTAAAGCCGTAAAGTATGATGGTTGTGGTGTGTACTTTTAAACGCATATTCACATGTAGGTATTGTATAAATCAATATTGTAGTATCATTTTGTTTTTATGAGGGCTTTAAAATCAGTATCGATTCAAGTTAATAAATTCTTTATCAATCATATCAGGACAGGGTCAGAACGAAATGCTGTATAAAAAGTATGTTTATTATTCTGGGTATTGCAATTCACATTCTTCTGACACGTAAAATTTTTGACATAGAATTTGCGTCTTGTAACGCACTAACGTAATCCATAGTGATCATGTCTCTGGATAAGGACTTAAACAATTCGGTTGCAGTCAATTTTTACTCTTTAAACATGCCGAATTCCCTGATATTCTCCCCATCGCAAACGTCGAAGGTCATGCAATTCCGGCACGCGACTTTTCCCAGTGGAATTCAAAGACCACGTGACATATCAATGTCTACTGAAACGTGTTTAATTTAAGAAATAAAAAATGACAAGCCGGGCTCTATTGTCTCATAATGCCCGAGCGTCCTCAGCCAATCACATTTATTACCGAGCCGCGTCAGCGGCGAGGTGATAAATGTGATTGGCTGAGGACGCGAGGGCATTATGAGACAATAGAGCCCGGCTTGTCATTTTTTATTTCTATTCTAATGATGACCAAACTTAGACCTTTCCATTCTTGGTAAAAACCAGTTCCTGCCAGTTTATCTGCTTTCAGAAAATGGGTAGGCGTGGCTTATCGCTATAGGGCCTATATTGGAGAATAGAGCCCGGCTCGCGTCTGTTGTCTTAATAGGGAAAAAGAATCAAGTCATATTAGAATTCCTCATAAATATATTAATATTGCAGATTGCATGAGCTGAATTTATAATGTTTATAGCCTAAAATAATTCATGTTCATAATCTTATTTAGAGAGACAAAGATCATTTGCAATATTCCATGACAGAACATTAAGGAAAAATAAGGATTATGTTTTGCCTTCTTATTTGGAAATCAAATATTATAAACAACGACGATGACATAATTACATCTTTGTACAAATATGAAAATTCTACCATTAACTTCAACATCGATTTCTCGAAGATTGATAATGATACGCAACTATCGCATTGTATCGTTAAAACGTTTCATTTGTTAGAGTATCCAAACAGACGACAATCCAGAAAGCAGAAAGGGGGGGGGGATACATTTAGCAGCAAGTAAAACTACTAAGAAAAAAAACATCCATAAACAACCACACAAACGACAATCACAACACTGAAACATGAAGGTAACACATTAAAGGGAAGTGGACCAATATGACGTACATTACATGGAATAGTCGCCATTTACGACAAATGACAAATATGGAAAAACCATATCCCCAAAATCAACTAAAAATTAATTTATTTTGATTATGGCCCACAATGTTGAATCAAGGGAAAAGATCAATAAGATTCAATTAGAGTTTCGATTTATGCTCACAATTCCTTGATATATTCTTTTCTTTTTTCTTTTTTTTTTTGTTGCTAAAAAGTTTAGCAAGCCGTGCAAATATAATTTATTTTGATATTTTCATGCACGGTAACATTTCGTCCAAAGGATACAGTCTCACTCTTAGATATGTTTAACGTCGTCATTATACGTGTAACAGGAGATCTTTTTCTTGTTACAACATAGTGAATCATAATCCAAATGAATTATTTAACAAAATCAGTTGAACTGAACATCCATGTCTGTATCGGTAGAGAAATCCACAATGGATTTTTTTTATTTTTTGTCATTTGCGAACAGCCAATGCTGTAAATCAATGGAAATGGTCCACATGTTTTTTTTTTTTTTTTTTAGTTTTGATGGAGATCCCTTCCCTTATGTATTTCCTTCATGTTCTTATGTCGTTCCGCGTTTGTATGGGCGTTTGTCGACTTTGAAGTTTTACGGGCTACTCCTCTTCCTTTTTTTACGCCAGTCTTTAGACGGGACGTATCATGGCACAGCGATGTCTGTCCGTCCGTCCTTTCGTCCGTCCGACCCTTGTAAACAAAAGAGAGTTCAAACCAGTTGAGATAGGAACTTCAAATTAACCATGTCGATTAAGTATAATGAGACGAAGAATCCTATTGATTTTGAAGGTCATAGGTCAAAAGTCAAGGTTATTTTGTGGCTAAAAATATATTTTTTGGGAGAAATTATTTTAAATATTCATTAAAAATCAATTTTTGGTCAACATGCTTAGAAATTTCATATGCTTTAAGAAGAAAGTATATTCTTTCACATATGTAATTGGTTTTTATATCTGACCCAGAAAATTGAGAAATCATGCGAAAGGGGGAAGGGTCGCTTCAGTACAAACATGATATATGCATACTTATACCTTGTAAACATGATATAGTTCAAACCAATTGAGCAAGAAACTTCAAATTATCATGTAGATTGTGTTTAGTGAGACAAAGAAGCCTATCGATTTTCAAGGCCATAGCTCAAAGGACAAGGTCATTTTGGGGCTGAAAATATATTGTTTGGTGAAAATATTTTTAAAAATCATTAAAAATCTATTTTTGGTCAAAATGTTTTGATATTCCATATGTTTTAAGAAGAAAGTATATTCTTTCACATATGTAACGGGTTTTTATATGTTTTGTCAGAAATTTGAGAAATTATGTACTAGTATTAACAAGAGGAAAGGAAGGAGGATTCAAAACCAGTTAAGCTAGGAATTTCAAATTCACCATGTAGATTGATTGTAATGAGACAAAGAACCCGATTGATTTTCAAGGTCAAAGTCATTTTGGGCCTGAAATTTTTTATTTTATTTGGTGAAAATATCTATCAAATTAATTAAATAACTGTTTTGGTACAAAACTTTAGAAATTTCATAAGCTTAAATGAGAGAGTATATATTCTGTCAAATGTGTAATGGGTTTTTATATCTTTTGTATGAAATGTGGGAAATTATACATAAGGGGAAGGGGAGGTTCAATATAAATGTATTTATTCTTGACCTTGTACTTGTACAAGATAGCGCGCAAACCAGTTGAGCTAGGAACATCAAATTTACCATGTAGATTAAGTGGAGAAAGACAAAGAACCCTATTGATTTTCAATGTCACAGGTCAAAGTTCAAGGTCATTTTGGGGATTTTCATGATATTTGTAATTAACGATAAGAATATTGCGTGGGCGCCAATTATCAAATTTCAAGATTTATTGTATATATATTAGAGTTATTGAACTTTTTTCCAGTGAACTGAATATTGCCTTATTAATCCTGCATGACGGGCGTATCTTGCTGCGTTAGCATATACTTTATTTCTTTTTCAAGCTTGTTTAGTTAATTGTGCTTTCTGGACTGCCTTTTTCTTTGTATCTTTTCCTTTTCCTATTCCTTAACAAATCAAACGCTTAATGCGATTGTCTGGTATCACCATGAATATAAGACAGGTTTATGTTTAAGGTAGAATTGCCACATTCGATATACATCTATTCATGTAACAGTCGTTATTTCTTTATTTTATATCTATATTAGAAGGCAAAAGCTAATCACTCTATTTCCTAATTTTCAGTCACTTTTTTTGGTATATTCTTACTGATGAACATTCGTTTACCAAAGACTGCAAACCATCTTTGTCTCTTTAAGGTTATGAACATGTGGTATATGGGTCTGTTAACATCATGTAGTCAGGTCTGCAATGTCAACATATCTCTAAGGAAATTGAACACATTTCAGTACACAGTGATGTCACGTGGTATTCGAACACCCCCTGGGTCAAATCATGTCTCCAAATTATATGACATTTCACCTTTGCAATGAGTAGAAGATGGGGGAATTCGCCATGTTAAAAGAATAAAAACTTACTTCAACCGGACTATTAAAAAGTCCTTATCCAGAGACATGATCACTATGATCCATTAGGTGAAGGATTACGTTAGTGCGTTACAAGACGCAAATTCTATGACAAAGCCTTCACTTGTTGGAGGTATGTGAAGTGCAATACCCAGTGGAATCACAAACACCCTTTTTTCATAAAGAATTTCGTTCGAATTTCGCTCTCTCCCAATATTTTAAGTTGGATAAAGTCCATAAACTTGATTTTTTGTTATTTTCCCATATGTTTATCTGACAATTTTTCACTTCATATGTTATGATGTAGCAAACTCTGAATTGCTGGATCGTCTTGCTGGCGGAATTTTACATTATAATGATTTTTGGCCATAATTGTCACTTATATACGCTTCTGAATAACCCTACACAGAACTTGGAGCCGCTCATTATGGCAAGAGGAAATTAATATATTGTAGATGGCGCCAGGAAAGTTCACTTTGGCTTTATCTAAACTGGTTGACATAAAGTACTACTGACGAGGATTAGATATCCGAAACACATGTTTAGTACATTAAAATTGGTACTATAGAACATATATTTCAATATTGACAATAATATTGTATAACCAGGATATAACGTCGATTCTCATTGAAAAAAAAAATAGCTGGTGTGCGCGCGAGTCGTTATTTTCCGATAATTACCACTGACGGAACGGAAGATACTGACTGGTATTTTCTTGATTTCAGTATTTACGATAAAAAGAATGAAAAAAGACCATTCGTTTTAGTTAGAATATAATTAAGGGTTACATTTTACAAGTTTCGGCCTTGGTCTATATTACAGATCTCATCATGTCAATTTTATAATGACATCGAACAAGTCTATATTTGTGAAATAACCAGTCAAACAATACTGCGATGATCATATAATTGTGATGTAATTATATCTGCCAACATGTGCTATGTAGGAGATTATTCCTTACCCACGTTCTATAGATCGGTTTGAGTTAATTCCCATTTGAGACCGTATTTGACGTTAACCAATTGTGACGTCATCAAAGTCTATGGAAAAAAATAATGGAAGGGAACAAAAACAACTCCTAGGTGCAGCACCAACAGCAAAACTCCCAAAATACCCACTGTAAAAACAAAATGCAGACACGCACAGAAAGAGACGCAAATGGTACAAAGAACGCCAAATCAAAGAGAAACATCAAACACAAATGACTACACATAAACCAACGACACAAGTAGCGACGGAAAATTAAGGCAAACTACTTCAAACACACCATTTCTTAGGATTCGTTACGTTACTTTGCATTTACATCAGATATCGTCTAAAAAGACGCCGTTTCATACTCGACACCTCAAGTTCTTTTCTTAAAGACTGAGGATAGTTTGCTGTCGCCTTCCACACCGAAGAGTTAAAGAAGACTTACTCCATGAAAGAACATGGAGCGAATACATATTTTATTTTGTCATGTCAAATGTCTGACGTATGAAGGTATCGTCATAGATTTCCGGTCGCCAACTCCTCTAGTTGGTTACAAATATTGATTATAGAATATAGATTATAGAACATTTTATTCATGCTTTTTGTGTAAATTTCAAGGGGTTGATCTATTCTTTTTTCAATGTCACGATGATTTAATACGAGAAAAGACGTTCTTTGCACAATTTTGGAAACATTCAACCTTTCCCAAATAACCTTGGAATGTCCTTAAACATGCGTTTGTAAATGATTTGTAAATGTTTGGCATTTACTTTAAGTAAACGAAGAGTAGACGGTACAAAATCGTTTAACTTAAAAAAGGGGAACCATGAATTGAAAACATTCTTTATTTCTTTAATTTAACTTTTTGAGTGTAGCATTTAATTCGTTTTCCATTCGTTTAATTTCATTCAATCCAACCTGCTGATATCAATAATACGTAAGTGTTCCAACTCTATATATTAACTATACATAAGTCCTGGTGCTTCTTTTTTATGTTACCCGCTGGGTGTAGGAGACTCGATCACGATACTCCTTGGTGTCACTGTTCTTTCTGACTTCGGAGAATTGTACCCTTCTCTCTGGTAGAAGTTACGTCGGTGGTCTTGGAAAAACTTCGGAGGCACTTTGGATATGACATAGAAAATAGATTAATTTTCGTACAATGTAATTTACCTTTAGGATTTATTTTTCTCTTATATCTAGGAACATTTATTCTTTTCAAAACGAACACTTATTCTCAGAGAGTAAAAATCTAATTTGACGTTTTCAAATATTTTGTTATATTTATGTTAAGCTTAACAAAAATGTTATAAATAGATTTTTAAAAAATGAATATTTTTCTTACATGAATATGAACATTAAATCATTTGCACATTATAGTATCAATAGCGTAGAAATAATGTTTTGTTCATATATTTGTTTACTACAAGTGCTCGAAAACCATGTCTTTGGTGTGCTCAAAATCTAACTACAGTTGTTGAAAAGGGAATGTGTGTCTCTTACCTTATATCCTCAAGATTCGAATCGAAGAACAGGTATTATCTAAACGTTCTTAAAGTACTTTGTTAAAACAAATTGACAGTATCATGTTTTGTAAAGAAGTGCTGTATTTAACTGAACCATACAGAATGTCTCAATCACTCCCACACATACGTTTATTGAAAGAAGAGGATCTTGAACATAACCCGGATGCAGTATCCACAACGGACAATCAAATCAAGAGACACCAAAAGGGACATGGAAGACCAAATCAAAACAGCAAACGTGATTGAAACACTAAACACAAAAGAGAAACATACACCAACAAGTCCACTGGGCAACCGGTGCCGCATTAGTACGGTCATTTGCCACATTAGTTAGTAGTAAATGGACTACGTGCACACAACCCTCTACTCCTACTACTCCGGTTACCAAGATTATCAAACTTATCAATCACAGGACACAATTAATGTTTAAGTTGAATCATCTCTATAAAATTTAGGAAATTTCTGATTTTCCCTATAGGATGGTATCATAATTCTTTTCCAGAATGACTCATTTTCTTTTAAGATTTCGCAAATGCATAAATCAAGGTGCTTGAAAATTAGAAATATTAGTAAAACAAAGGAGGGGATAAGAAATGTTAGCGCTCAAGACTCGAAAGGTGCTTCACTATACTACACTTTACTAGTAAGAATTCGTATAAAATGAAATAAGACAGAAAATAATTGATTGATATCATTTGTTTTTACATTTTAATGGTTTTGCAATGTACCTTATGTAATAAACATCGATTGATATCAAAGTCAATTTAAACATAGCATTTGCATTTGTTTGCCCCACTACATACACTATAATCATCTTTACTATTAACTACCAGGAGTCAGTGATCGTTCCCGATATCTGTTTGTTTTTAACAAGATTCTGCTTGATTCTTCTGGCAAATATTTTTGTCCATCCTACATATATTGGATCTTTTGCATCAGAACATTTCACCCATTCAAATTCCATTCTTTTATATGATGGTCGGACAAGACCATTGTGGATGTTATCATCCTCGTTAAGTGGAAGGACCTTGGATGAACTTTTTGAAATTTCCTTTTTGTTATCCTTGGAGATCTCTGGTAATTTAGATATATTCTCTGGATCATTACCCTTGATAATTGCTGTTGGAGTTCTTGTTGATTTAAAGCTTTGAAGACCGAATCCCGCTCTTTTCAGGATCTTCTCCCATTTCTCTTTCGCTGACAGATCCTTCATTTTATCTTTGATGTTGTTAACGCCTTCCCCTTTTCTTGTTTGTTCATTCTCTAAGCATTTATCTTTCTCTTTACACGATGACAATGTTACTGTTAATTCATTTTCGCATTTATCTTTTGTATCATTCCGTTGAGTAGAGAGGGCGCCCGAATTTAGAAGTTTTACATTTCTACTCCTCTTTTCCTTTTCGTCTGTAGTTGATTTTGATTTCCATTGTAATCGATTGATATTCTTATCTTAAATGTTAAGAACAAACATTAAGCCATAGTAATTTTAATTAATATTTTGTTTCATGTCCCATGACTTTCTGAAAGGTACCCTCCCATAAGGCAACAATGTTTTCCAATAAAAGACAGAAGAAGGAATATTTCCCAATGAGCTGGATAGTGCTAAAATTCTCAGAAGTAATACATATTGATATATTGAGATTAGTTTTGAAAATTCTGGTCTTAAGGAGGTTCAGGGCAGCCAGACTTAATAAAGATCTTATCATTTAATTCTCCTAAAAATAATAAATGTTAATAATTGATCCTATCATTGAAGCTACGAACGTACGTACATACCCATTCAAAGCCCTGTTAAATTTATACACTTTAGGTAATGAAAAACAGTTACAAAACTTCTGTAGAGGCAAAATATTAGCAAGTTCTGTATTTTTCATTTAGATATGATATGTGCATTCCGATTATCACTAAGACTTTTAAAAGTTATTGTCGAAAGGAGATAAATTTATGTCTTTTTTCAGAACATCTTTGAGTTGTTAATTTTTAATAATAAAGTACATTTATCTGAAACCCTATCATTTATTTTCCGTAAAAACTTGATATTATCTTCTTCCTTATATATCAAGTGAAACACCGATCAGTTCCTATTGAAATCTGACCGACGGTTTTTAAGTTATAGGAATTTTTAAACCCCCCCCCCCCTTATTTTTACGGTACCTAATGCTTACGCTCTTGCGAAAAACGCGCCAATGTCGCCATTTCTATTATGACGTCATAATTGATCTAGAGTTTTCCGATGGGGCTCTTTCGGATACTGTTCTGGATCCGCTTAAGGGTACACTAAAAGGATTCGGTTTGATTTGAAATGATTTTTTCAATTGTTTATCTTTGGATATCAAAATGAAGTTTGTGTGTGTGTGTTTTTTTTTTCGAACAATTCTCCCAAACATTTGTGTGTGTCCTTTTCTGAACAATTCTCCCCCTCTAGGAGACGTAAAACAAAGTATTCACTTATTATGACCTAATGAGAAAATAATCTATGTGCATGAATTACACTGGTACTACGTGTAAATGCAAAATGTTATACAGCATCAGCTAATGAAATGAATCACGTTTAAATTAGTAAAATCATAGTGCCCAAAAGATAAGATCAGAACAAATTAGTGATTTGCCGTGAAAATAATTGAAAATCTCAGCAGTGTTTATAAGCTCGTTAAGAAGTTACCTTCATCAGGTGACGTCATCCTTGAGGCACCCAACAGTGATACATTAAGACTCTGTTTGCTTCCTCCCTTTTCTAGTGGTTTCACTGGCTTGTTGGCTGCTTTAACTTTAAAGTATAAAAATCACTGACACAATACATTCCCTATTTGTTCAAAAGAGACTGATAGATACTAGAAAAGACAAGTATTAGCTTTTAAAAAAAAAAAAAACTTGTTCGGCGTCAGTAATCATTTTCAAGTGGCAAGGAATCCAGATTACAATAGCATAAAGGTTTGACCTAAAAAACTAGAGTTCCACACCCAAAAGCTGACGTCATTTACTGACTAAAATTGAATGGCATAAATAGAAAGTGATAAATCAAATGAAAGATCATTTTCTGTAGATTTCATTGGTACTTAAAGATATGTACCTTTCCGTTACCATTTTCACTCCGAAAACGAAAGTGAAAATGAAAATAGAGATATTTTGACATGTCATTCAGTTGGACTTTGGTCCCATTTTGACCATTGTTCCAAAAAATTTCTTAACATTAAAATTATGTGGATTTGAAGCCCATATCTGTCTAAATAATATAAGAGATTTATGTAGGGTTTCGCCGATTCTTTTTTAAGAAATCCACAATACACGACGAAAAAGCGAATTTCACAAGTCCCCATTCTGAGCTCCTCGCCGAAAATCACCTCTACGTTGTGACTCCTTCCAGTTTGATTTTTATATGCATATCCAAAAATAGAACCCATGCAAATCTAACAAAAATCTTACAGGATCTAATGATACCTTATAGCTTGCCTTCATATTAATCATCATACACACTATAGCGATATCAGTCTCTGACTCTCTATTTAAGGAAAATTGACCGGGGCCAAATCAGCTTAGAGGCTATAGGCGAAATGCTTTTAAATCCCAGTCTTTTTCGCGGAAGAGGGGGAGGAGGGTACTCTGCACATTTTCACTTATTTCATTTATGCATGTAATTGAATGGAACAAGTATTTAAATGAAATAAAAAATGTTTGCTTAGATGCTTTACTTATAAGATAATATAAGTTGTTTCAAAAAAAAAAAAACAACGATCTTCAAGTGTATAAGTCACAATATATGTGAAGATGCGCGTTATCGGCGCTACTTTAAATTTGTACACTACACAGTGCGCTAAAAGGAAAACACCTGTTCTATACATAGCGCTGTAAGCGTGAACTGGCTGTATTACATGTACGTATGAATGTAACATTCCTGTATATTAAATAGCGCGCCAAAGGAAGTTTGCACTAAAAGTAGGACTCAGATACAGGACCGGACAAAATAATATGAGGAAGAAAACGAACGAATTGTAAGAAAAGAAATAAAAGAGAGAAGAATTCTATCCATATACAAATCTAAAGATCGTAAGACTGAGGTACTGAACCAAATATTGAACTGTTTTGTTCTCAAAGTTAGATCACCCCGATCCTCCATTTAGAAATTAACATGACGGCATCTTCGTTTGAAGTCAGCCCTTTCCGTCGACAGCTTACTTGCTGCCAATGGAAACGGAAGAAAACTGTGTGGTTGCCCGTATGTTACCTCTTCAGAGTATATGCGGAAGTAAAACCATTCCTAATGTGTCCGGCTTCAGGAAGCCGGACAATAAGGGACCGGTCAATACTTTTCATTTGAATGAGACCGGTGCAAATAAAAAAAAAACTTGTTGAAAACAAAGGTAATCACAGATTACGAAGCTCACCTCGTGGCAGCCAAATTCAATTCAATCATATTTCTTAGTACATGTATATTGGCTTTTAAAGGCAAAATCATTCAAGTGGAAAAAGTCATTTTATGAAAGTTTGATAAAAGATACATCCAATATGCAAGTTTGGTACATGTGGCACTTATACTTTGCTCAATATTGGCTTTTAAAGGCAAAATCACTCAAGCGGAAAAAAAGTAGGTCAAGGTCATTTTATGAAAGTTTGATCAAAGATACATCCAATATGCAAGTTCGGTACATGACAAATATGGATAATGACCATATCCCTGTCTACAGTACAAAATCGATAATTCAGAAAATCAGAAACCGAAGGCATACAAAATCAGGATAAAACAAGAACCAAAGCAAACAAAAACAAAAACCTCCGCCATATGAAAAGAAGCGAACTCCCGATATGAGAGTGAAACCAGGTGCCCAGGAAGAGTAAGCATCTCCTGCTTGCATGCAACACCCGTCGCTTCAATTCGGTAGAACTGTCACATCCGGTTACTTCCATTTTGGAAGATATAGAGTACAATCTTTGGTTGGATGGTTCAAATGGTCTATTACAGAATATCATCCACCATTCTGGATAGTGGGACATCATAGTGTATGACGAGTTCCATGTAGCACTTATACTTTGCTCAATATTGGCTTTTAAAGACAAAATCATTCAAGCGGAAAAAGTAGGTCAAGGTCATTTTATGAAAGTTTGATCAAAGATACATCCAATATGCAAGTTTGGTACACGTAGAACTTATACTTTGCTCAATATTGGCTTTTAAAAGCAAAATCACTCAAGTGGAAAAAGTAGGTCAGATGCTGCATCCGATGCATGGGTCAATCTCGGCATCCAAAGATGAATCACTTGTGCAAGTTTGGTTACTGTAGCATCAGTACTTTGTCAGATACTGAGCTACCCCAAACTTCTTAACCAAGTCACTTAAGCGGAAAATGTAGGTCAGATGCAGCATCCGATGCATGGGTTCACCTCAGCATCCAAAGATGAATCACTTGTGCAAGTTTGGTTACTGTAGCATCAGTACTTTGCCAAATACTGAGCTACCCCAAACTTCTTGACCGGACGCGGACGCGGACGCGCGGGGGTATAGCATAAGCTCACTCAACTTCGTCGAGGTGAGCTAAAATGCTTGTCCCATTCTTAAAGAAAGTAGGAGATCTCCAACAACTTCTGGTTGCAGCAATCACAGCAAACCCCCAAAACACCTAATGCAAAACACAGAGCAGACACGCACTGAAATAGAACAAAAGGCACAAGGGACATCTAATCACATGGAAACATCAAAGACTTGTCAAATGACCACACATAAACCAACGACTTCAATTAAGAAACTAAAATAAGTACTAGTCCCATACCTAAGACATTTATAAAACTAGATGTCCCATGAAAATTATGTCATACAAAAACTGAAAAATATCTTCCATTTCTTTGTTAATTCTGAATATTTATTTTACAAATTTCAAATGTTGTCTTCAACACATAACATTAATGGTCATACAGCCCATAGGTAATACTTTTAGACTAAAGCGAGATAAGCTATTTATATCAATAGCGGGAAACTGCGGTACGAGGATGTATTCCATTGTATAAGAATTATAAATATGTTTTCATGTTACATACTTTCATAAATTTAACAATTGAAGATAAGTCACAGCTGACATTCATATAAATTGTAACCAAACTTTCTTGGTAAATATATAACATGTAAATATATCCGGTACCAAAAGAGTAAAAGAAGATCCTGGCGTATCGCAACATCACTCACAATAGAACACAAATTTGAGCATCGACCCTTAGCAAGCCAATCATAGAATTATTTCACATCGAATTTCTGTTTCATAAGATTTTTTTCTCACATTGAAACAATTTACAAAAAATAAAAAAAGGTTTAGAATTGCAAGACTGACACAATGTTTTAATTTTTTGGGATAACATTTTACATACAACCTTAAATATCTTGCAGTATTAAACAAAATTATCATAGGGTAAAATCTATATTCCCTGGCTGGCACAATTCGTAAAATTTCCAGTTATATTTCTCTTTTTTTAATGCATATTAATTTCATTTGTTTTATATGTATGAAAGAGATATGAAAATATCCATAAACCTTATTTTGAGTTTCGAGATGATTTAAAGAAATATATAAAAATTATGTCCAATGGATTAATGCGTTTAAAAGAAAATTGTCCCATGGATAATGGGTTTTGAAAAAATTGTCCCTTGGATAAAAGGGTTTGAAAAAATTATCCCATGGATTAATGGGTTTGAAAAAATTGTCCCATGGATAAATGGGTTTGAATAAATTGTCCCATGGATAAATGGGTTTGAAAACCTTTAAAATTTGTCAAATGAATAACTGAGTTTGAAAATCCTTGTCCCATGGATTAATAAGGTTTGTTTAATTTGAAGACGTTTAACATTTGTATCACTTGGTGAGTGTCACTGCAACTGAGCGTCTGTCTCTTTAACTCATTCGAAAATTTCTGTTATCAAATTTCTTGAAATTTCTAAAACGTGGGTCCTGTAGCATCATATCCCATCCATCCTGATACATGTACCTCTTTCAGCAAATTTTGTACATTATAATTTTCACACTTTTTGGCAATATATCATTGTTTAGATTAGGGATCACTGAGGAGGGTTACATCATGAATAAAGATTATATACATTCCATAAAATTTAAGAACGCTGTAACCACCTGCTAGTAGATTCTGGCTTTCAAAATATCTATAAGATCAGTGCATTAGTGAAGTTTTTCAAAGAAATATAATAAAAAAAAAATATAGAATTTAATCATCACCACTTGAAAGACATAAAAAGGTCGTAATCTTTGAAATCCATGGCAACTTGACAAAGTGTATTATTACCTAGCAATAAAATTGGTTGTTAAGCCGTAATTATGAGACTATGTTACCCGTCTGCAGTCGTAAATATGGATTTTTGTGACGTCACGGATACCTTATTGTTTCTTGACGTCATAGTCAGATGTTTTTGATGGTGAAGAAAATTTTACAATCCATCAACAAATAAAAAAGGTAGAAATTTTACTGTCGACGCCATTTTAAAATGACAGTTTATATAAGCGATTTGCAGTATGACAAAAATGTTATTACGGTATCGGCTCGGGAAATATAAATTTCAGACTAGGTATATCAGACCATATTACCTGTCTGGAACCGTAATAACGTATATTATTACCTGGCTTCGATTTGACAACAGTTGGTTCTGTTGCCTCTTTGTATGAAGGAATGCTTGGTGGAACACCATTAGTAACAACCTACAACAATTTAAAGGCACTTTGTTAGTACATACTCACTCAAAAGATTATTAAATAAATATATATGCACAACAATTTAATTCCCTGAGATGTTACTATTGAAAGGAACGTGCTACAATTTGTGTATTAACACTCGTGACGTCACAAATGCATATGATTTAAAGAAACATGCCGCGACGGCTGTTCTGTCCTGCAAACTGAACCCACGGTGAGATGAATTTAAACGTCACCTTTTTCCCAGAAAAAGCAATTTCAGATAACAAGAATGAAACAGACAACTAAGGTGCATATATACAGAATAAATGTCATAATTTGTGTTTTGTTACGGGTATGCAACTCACAGCAAGTGCATTTATCGCATGAAATGCGCTAACGCGCATTACATGTACGATAAATGCACTTGCATTGTGTTTTATACCCGTAAAAACACAAAATTAAGACACTTATTCTCTATGTAAAACCTGCAACAATAACAAGAGTAATGATCGCAACAATAACTATACGGAATACCGTTAGCAAAATCGTACAACAATTACATAGTAAAAGTGCTACATGTAGCAAAAACCTACAAAAAAAAGGAACAGCGCCAAAAACAACATTTGAAACTTGCCAAAAAGAAAATTGCAAAACTCCATTGCAATTACCAAGAACAGCGTTATCATGAACCTACAATGAAATTGGTTTGGAATTTTCTTCATGAAGGTATAGAGTTGGAACCCTTCGACATTACTACAATAACTACAATAATACAGAAGCGTTCCAACTCTTAACATTCTGGAAGAAATTTTCAAACCTATTTCTATGCACCAGACACGTGTTTCGGATACCGAATCTCCTTCAGTGATGCTTCCAGCCAAAGTTATTTCAAAATTCAGTTCAGTTTTGAATTACAATTTGTGCAATTACTTTTTAGACAGTGTGCGTCTCCAAATTTCCTTAGGATCGATTCAGTAGCATTATTAAATAAAATCAACGATCAAAATAGCATGGGAGTTTAGACAACAACCTACTACAATGACAAGGAACACATGTAGAAGTAAGGAACAACAATTGCAAGGAACACCGTTAGCGAAAATCTACTGAAATTATAAGGAAAGCCTTTAGTAGCAACCTCCTATAAATACATGGAACACCGTTAACAACACCAAAAACACATTTACGTCGATCACCTTTAGCAACAACTTAAAACAAATAAGAAGCTACATCGTTATCAACAATCTACAACGTAAAATTTAAAGGTACAAAATCAGGAAAACAAATGAGAAGTACAAGAAACATCGTTAGCATGGAACAATGTACATCGCCAGCAACAACCCACAACAATGTTAATGTCTTCAAATTCAATAGCATAATTTAAGAACAGATAAATTTGCAGCATGGACCACCAGGACCAGACATCCACGTTTCCGGTACCCTCGTTAGTGATCCTCAATCTAAACAATGTTAAACGTCTTCAAATTCAATAGCATCATTTAAGAACTGATAAATTTGCAGTATGGATCAGACATGCACGTTTCGGGTACTTAACCCTAGTCAGTGATCCCCAGTCTAACCAATGTAATATGACCAAAGAGTTAAAACAAAAAATTATCGAAAGATGTAGCAGGAGGGGTGGGATATGATGCTACAGGACCCATGTTTAAGACATTTTAAGAACTTTTGATATAAAACAGAAATTTTCGAATGCGTTGAAGAAACGATCAACAAAAGTTGATCGAACTTGGCTACATATGCCCTCTGGGACTCCTGGTCCACCAGCAGTGACACTCACCAAACGGTATAAATGTTAAACGTCTTCAAATTAAATTGCATCATTTAAGAACTGATAAACTTGAAGCAGGGACCAGACATGCACGTTTCGGAAACTTAACCCTCGTCAGTGATCTTTAATTTAAACAATGCAATATGACCAAAGAGTGTGAAAGTTATGTAAAAAAATGTATCGAAAGATGTAGCAGGATGTAATAGCCAAATTACAGGGTTAGCAACAACCTACAACAATTACAGGGAACAAGGAACATCGTCAGCAACAACTTACAACAATCACAGGGAACAAGGTACATCGTCAGCAGCAACCTACAACAATCACAGGGAACAAGGTTCATCGTCAGCAAAAACCTACAACAATCACAGGGAACAAGGAACAACGTCAGCAACAACATACAACAATCACAGGGAACAAGGTACATCGTCAGCAGCAACCTACAACAATCACAGGGAACAAGGTACATCGTGAGCAACAACCTACAACAATCACAGGGAACAAGGTACATCGTCAGCAACAATCTACAGCACTTACGAAATGCATTGTTAGCTACAATCTTCAAAACTAAAAGAACGCAATTAACAACAACCTTCACTAAGAACAAGGAACACCTATAACAACAATACAACCTGCATCAATTACAAAAACCAAAGGGCGCTACTAAAATGAATTTTGGCTGTGTCTATAAATCACTTTGGATGGAAGCATCACTGATGGGGATTTAATATCCGATACACGTGTCTGGTGCATAATCAATTTTCTTCCAAAGGTACCGAGTTGGAACACTTACGTACACAGCCAATTGTGCCTCACATGAAATTCATACGAAATGAGCATCATGTAAATTTCACATGAAAGTTCATGTAAAATTCATATAAATTTCACATAAGATTTATGTGAAAAATATTTCACATGAATTTCACATAAATTTCCTTCACATGAATTTCCGTGAATTTTTCTAATTGACCTTCACAGGAAACTGAATTCACATAACATCCATGTAAAAATCTTTACATGAATTTCATTTGAAAAATTTCATGTAAATTTCATGTTCGTGCTCGTTTCACATAAATTTCATGTGAACTTTCATGTAAAGTTCATGTAAATTTCACATGAATTTCATATGAGGCACAATTGGCTGTGTATTATGATAATACTCTTCTTGTTGAAATGTGCATATGATGCACTTAATTATTACGATAGAACAAGTCATTTCTACAATAGGTTGCCATATCTGCTGATGGACTATTATTTCCCGAGGATATCGTTCGCCCAGTTTTACTTTGCTTCTGCACTGATTTGAAATACATTTGTAAATTTTCCGATTCTGAAACTAATGAGTATCTCCCTCACGCCATATCTCTGTTCCTAGCTGACATTTATGCATACATTTTAAGCAATGATTAGAATTCCGATCTGGATAATTTTGGCCTCGAGCATCAATGATTTGTTTGTTGAAATGCCCAAATTGTATACTCAATTATTACGACATTCATGTATCCTATTTGCCGTCGGAAATACATCAATTCATATGCCAAAAACTGTATTTTTTGTATCTTTCTACAACATATAGTAGTTGTTTTATCAATGCAGTGAAATGGATGATTAAAGAAAATGGCATTGTTTTATTTTTATATCTTACTGACCATCATAGATGTATGAATATGAAATGTAAAATGTTAATCACAATGTTATAAAATCACTTGACTGAATCATGATTCCTGGAACAAATTTCTATGAAATGAATTGTAAAATGAAATATCGTGTCAAAAAGTGCATGTAACAAAATGAAATGAAAATGTAGAACGCATGTGCCTTTCTTGAAAAGTCATTCCTACAAAAAAGTCACAGATCAATGTTTAAAATTCTTTTGAAATTCACTTAATAGTTCTAAATGTATCATTTCTTTCATATAAACTGTTGTCAGGGAATAATATAAACACGATGTCTTAATAAAATAAACCTTCCAAACATATGGGTATTTAAGCAATTATAAATTATCCACTTTGATGTAAGGGACTCATTAATTTGCAAACATTATAAAATAAAGCCAACAATACACGAAAATCAATTGCATCCAATTGGGATATTGTTTGACTTGTGCCTATAATACGGGAGAATATTAATATGGGAGGTATGTTACATCAATCTGCATCATTGCTACAATGCTAAATAAGAACCACCTGATGGTAACAATTAAGGTCGCTCTGTTACATATATATATGCCACGGTTGTTACATCATGAAAAAGGACAACTTACATTTATTTATTTTTCATTATCTTGTGTAAGGCTTTGAATACTATGGCTAGGTATACAATCGGTTCTTCTCCATTAGTCGGTGGATTGTCGAAATGAGAATACAATCAATTCCACGATCATTTCTGTGAAATAAGGTAAACAGTGAACGCCTACTGACTATTTAGAGGACTATGTTTGTTTACAAAGGTATGGAATGATTGACGGCTCGTCTCATGCAATAGAAACATAATTCATCGGATGTTATTAAAGGGACCAAGGGAACATGCGTGATCGTGAATCTGTACGTTTGATATGCGATGTTGATGTTTTTCTTGGTACAGGAAGGACACAGAAAAAATGTACGATATTTACCTATAGGGCAAAGAACTTTCTTATCGATGTGTATGAAGGGATATTTCTGAAAATTGTGCATGCATTTCTCCACGATAATTAGGCAATATTTCCAGGACATTAACTACTCTAGCACGTCAATAAGATCAGTGCTCTGTTCCAACCATGTAGGAGCTTGTTGCGTACATATGAATTTTCTACAGGAAATCAAGCATTCTTAGATGGCTATCGATTAGACAACACGCATAAAAAGAGCTAAGACAAATCGGCACAGATAAGAGAAATTCTCAGTCTGAGCAGATCGTTTTTGTCAAAATGACTGGATATAACTTCTCTAACGCTTCCTGGACCAATGACACCTTTTACGACTGGAATAGAATTTTTGCACAGACCTTGTTACCAAATACTATTTTCCTCAGTATTAATATGATTTTTGGTTTCATCGGAAACCTATTTGTTATCATCGTTTACTCATTAAGGATGAAAAGACGTTCGGAAAACTACTTTATACCAGTACTTGCTTTTTTCGATTTGTTAGCAAGTGTCACATGCAGTGGAACTGCCATCTCTGACAATATGGAATACGTTACATATCCTTCTGATTTCTTGTGTAAGTTTTTACTATTTGCCGGATTTTACTTGACAGGAACGTCGGCATCCCTTTTACTAGCCATTGCAATTCAGAGATATCTGAAAATTTGTCGACCTTTGCGTTCTCAGATGACACTTAAATGGCGCAGATTTGCAATAGCGGCGGTAATATTTGCCAATTTTGTGTACTTTTCACCCGTGCTTCTTGTGGCAAAGGTGTCGCCTGTTGTTGGAAATTACCATGACATTAAGTTTACAGGAAATTCTTGTCTTACAGGCACCGGAGCAAGTCCAACATTTGAAAAAGTTTACTATGTTTGCGTATTCATAGTTGTAATTTTGAATATCTGTTTCACAATTGGATTCTATGCACCCATTGGATGCTTTCTATATAAGCGTACAAAAAGGCTCCAAAGCTTTAGGAGTTCCTCTCAAGTTGAGAGAGAGGATAATATATCTGTGAAGGAACGTTCTACTGCTTCCATGACGGAGGCAAAGAGACTATCTGAAAGGGAGAAATCAACGCGCAGTCAGAACACCTCAATGACACACGCTCAGAGCCGTTTTAATGCAATGCTTACTATTATTATTGTAGTGTATGTGATATCGTATGTTCCAACCTGTATAGTAATGTTATATTGCGAGGTGGAACACAATTTCTGGTTTTCACTATCATCGATAGAATTACAGGTATTTGTTGGATTGCAGAAAGCTCTGATAATCAATCACATCGCAAATCCTATCATTTATGGATTCTCTGACATGAATTTTAGGAACGAAGTCTTAAAATTAATCAAATGTAAAATGAATTGTGCTTTTATATCAAAGCGGTTTACAAGTAGCTGAATTTACTATAGATCAGGTATGTTATACTTTGATACTCCTTTTTTATTGCAATGAATATTCTATATAAATTAAAACGCCTTGCATAGTAGTCATTCTAATACCTCACTTTAACTTACAAATAAAAGTAATGAATCAAAAGAATGATTTGTAATTCTGACCTGTCAGGGTACATCATTATGGAAATATCAACAGATAAAATAACGAACAAATTATTGAATGAAATTCCAACACAAACCCTAAATCAGAGTACAAATACAGTATCATAATTAATAGACATACAAATACATAAAACAAAACTACAAAGAAATTGGAGGAGATCCCAAAAAGTAAAACATCCGTACTTAATCTCACTAGAAAAGAAAAATCTGTACAAACGAAGACAAAGATACAGCATTAAAGAAACAAAAAGGACAACATTATCTAATGAACAAGGGATATTAAAAGCTTGAGTAATTATCAAAATCCATTAAAGTCTTATACAAATGTAAAAATACAGATTTCAATTATCCAGCCACCAATATTCTCTATTGGAACTATTCGATCTTCCCTAAGATATGGAAACAGCGTTGCTTTTAATCCTCTGAATTAGTATGCACATGTTTCATGTAACAATTGTTTCCCCACCATGCAAGATTTGTCAAGAAAGAGAAGACCTAACAGACGTGCTGACATCCACTGACATGTAAACACCCAAGACGGGCCTGCCATATCTGTTATATCATGTATATGTCTGATTTACTATAATTGATGTGGGAGAAAACATTCCATGGATTCACGTGATGATGGAGCAGGCCAGTTAATAAGATCAATCAAAGACAACGATACAAGAAGGGGGAAAACCCCAGAAAATTATGTTCCTCTCATTTTTAGAGGAAACATTTCAAGAATTACATTTGGAATTAATAAATAAGCCATGGTCAGATTGCAAAGCAATTTTTTGAATATAAACTTAAAGGTGATGGTGGTAAATAAAAACACTGAGATGAATTTTAAGTATTACCTGCACCTTTGACCTAATGACCTTGATTTTTGACCAACTTTTCTAAATACATATACATGTACCTTCTCGTCTCGTTATAGCATGTTCCGCTGATTACATCGAAGGGGATTTCCATCCTCTATTTTTTTTTTTTTTTATATTTTTCAATCATTTGTAAGCCTACTAATTGTAATTTCTGGATTCTGATATTCGGTTTTATAATTGACTTTCATTAACTAATTTCACTGATACATGTCTTGTTGTTATGCTGCGGGTCCTGTAACCGGGTCCCATCTGTCAAAATACCCTTCTTTCTTAATCATATTTATTTCGAATATAGTGTAAAATGATTTTGACCAACTTCAATTGCTTGAAAGGAAGGTGAAAATATAAGGTCAGGTTCTTCAGGTCTGATGCAAATGTACCAATTAGAAGTTCTGATCAATGGGAATCTGTATATGAAATATACTTTATCTATCATATGAAAAATAACTCATGTTTATCAGTTTAAATCAAAGATTATCCCTGAATTGGATGTAGCCAATACAGAAATAATTCAAACATATATATATCCAATGAAAAAGAAGTTTAGCTCTTAACTTGATATAGTGAGCACAGGCATTCAAACGATAAAATAAACAAAACAGAGTAAATGTACGACAGTCAGTAGCGATCTTTGGAATAATAAAAAAAATGAAGATGAAACAAGAAGCAATTTGTTGTCAACTTGATAAACCAAGTGCAGATATAATCAAACACATCACGTCAAAGTAATAATAAGATTAAAAGCAATTTGTAAGAAACTGGATGATGCTAGCTTGATTAGGAACTCAAAGCAGTTTGTGCTCGACAGACTCTAGATAAGGAAAATTTATTACAGGAGTACGAGGGCTGTTCCAAACTTTATGGGCAACGCCATTGAAGGAAAGATCTATAAAGTTTGATAAAACCAAGTTTCTCTATTATACGGATAATTTTGAATACATATGCGGATTTTCATTGCGACCGGTTAATTACAACATTTGAACAACGCAAGAACATAGGTCACGGAGCACGTAACAAAAAACAACGACGTCGTAAGACCTTGCATAAATTTGACATTTTTAAAGAAATATAACACCTTCCATCTTTACAAAATTTGATTATCTTTTCAAGTATTTTTATGACACAGACATGTCATGTGCATTTTTTACCTTTATATCACATAATGTACTTTCATTTTTGAAGCAGTCAAAGTCAGATCACCATTAAGCATTGGAAACAGTAGGAGTATCCATCAAAATGGAACCCTCGCCTCAGATAAGATTTTCTGTCAAAATGGAACGGTTCCATTTTGACAGGGTAGAGAATCGACCCCGTCTCGTCGGAAAGGCATGACTTTATTTTTGTTTAATTTTTTGTTCCACTCCATCCAAAATCGCGTATTTATATGTCTATTCATAATGAAAATACTTTCTCCTATTCTTACATCATTTATCATGATGCATTTTGCCCATATCAAGATGCATCCATAAGCTGTAAATTCACCGTCTGTTCTATTCAATCAAAATTCAAAGCTGAATGACTGTCCGGTATTCCGTTAGGAACTCTGACATCATAAACTTTTGGTTTGTTTGATCGTCAATATCATGCAGAAATTCTCATAAAATTCGTAATAAGTCCGATTAAACTTTGCAGGGATCATGGCAAATAATACTTTTAATGATATAGAAAGTTTTTCATTGAGAGTCAGGTATTTTTTTTTTTTACTATCCTTGTTAAGCCGGGCTTCCACTGTCGCGAATGCAGAGGCGATAGAGCTACGATTAGGCGATTTTGTTTAATCGTAGCGCATTCTCCTCTCAATTGCGGGCATTCTCGTCTCATCGTGTCACTATCGTGTCATGTTCTCCTGCATTCTCCTATGTTCGCGGCACCGACGCGAATGCTTCAAACTGTTTAAAACATTCGCGTCTGAATTCTTATTCGCCTCACACTCGCGGCACATGCGCAGCGCATTCGCCTTGCATTCTCTCCATTCGCAGCGCGTTCTCCTCACACTCGCGTGCATTCTTGTTCCCAATGTGGAGGAGAATGAGCCATGAAAGAGCCATGAAAGAGCCACGATAGAGCCCCGACAAGAAAGAATCTGACACGATAGTGATGCGAATGCGCCGAGAATGTGACGCGAATGAAAAAAATCAACGCGAATCATCCACGATCTTGACACGATAGTGACACGATATTGCCACGATAATACTACATACACACACGACAATGACAATAATGATTATCTCAGAGTTGTTGTAAAAGTGTGCGGATCAATATTTTGAAAACTTTGACAATGTCTTGAAAGAGAAAATAACCTGGAAAGAGGTTAAAGTCAACAAAGGGTATTGATGCTCCTGGATATGTTAAATGATTTTGATTTTTCTCATGTCACATTCTTGTCATGATCGCAGCGCTATCGGGTTAAAGTTGTGTCTCAATCTCCTGCATCGCAGCACTATCGGGTTAAAGTCGTGTCTCAATCTCCTGCATTCGCCTCTCATTCGCCTCAGTGTCTTTTTATCGTGGCACATTCGTGTCGCATTCTTCTCTATTCTTGTCACTCTAGCCTCACTATCGTGGCGGACGCGTAGCATATTCTTGTTGCATTCGCGGCGCTATCGTGTGCCTATCGTGTCAAGAAATACTTCATGAGAACAGACAAGAATGTGACACGATTGTTCATTCGCCGCTGATCGTAGCTCATTCTCCTCTACATTCGCGACAGTGGAAGCCCGGCTTTAGCAACGTACCATAAGGGATCGGTTCATTAAACATTTGGAGAAGACGCGAGGTAAACTTCTTTAATATAAGAATATAAGATGGACTTTTGTCAATTTGGTCGTCAGAATATTTTAGGGTATTCTGTTTGAAAATCAATTCGAAAACGATAACGAAAAAAGGCAAAGAACTTGGTGTTAAAATAGGGGAAAAATTAATGAAACAGAAATGAATTATCTAAGACGCTGCGAAAGAAAATAATAGCATGACTAGATTCACCGTAGATTAATACGAATCAAGAAAATCAGATTATGATACATTTTATCTTTTATCGATATATTGAACTTGTAAATTAATATACAGAAATATTCCAAGCGCTATTCTGAAAATAAAAAGTTGTTATTTATTACCGCTTGATATAGGAAGTATTATATCGAGAAGCAACATTCGGTCTTCTCCTGCTTATGGCGTGTTTGTTTCTCAGCTGATACGGTACGCCAGGGCATGTTCCAACTATGAAGATTCCATCTTTAGAGGCAACCGGCTTTAAAGTTAGCTACTTGTTCAGGATTATACTACACAAGGACTGAAATCATCATTGAGGAAGTTCTTTGGTCGTTACGGGGAAATAGAGAAAATAAAAGCATATAAGCTCCCAATTTCCATTCTGGGTTGCGATCGAATGCTTGTCATCATCACAAAGCAAGCGATATTAACCTGATACATCAATATGTACGTAGACTTTGACAAGTTTTCATGGGGCTGTTGCGACGGGTGTTGCATGCAATCAGGGGACGCTGACTCTCCCCAGGCAACTGGTCTCAATTTGGAATGTTATTCATTCCGCGGTTCGCAATCGTTCCAATGGAAACTCGAATGATTTTGCCTTACCTTCTCGACTTTGAGACTGAATAGCTGATAGGTACTTCTTTGATGTTTATTTGATTACAATTCTTTCTTTTACAGATAAATGCACGTCCATTATTTATCTCGTTTAAAATGTTTTTAATAAATGCATAATAACCTTATCTTGTTCTTTTTTACGTTTTGAGATACTTTTTTTGGAATCAAACTCCATGAAAATTTTATGTTTTGATTTCCTGTCTTTTCCCGAGTGTCATTCGAGAGACATTTTTTTTTGGTAGATTGTACATTTGGTGCACTAGAATCATATTCATGTTTTTATGATAATCGATGACGAAGACGATAGGTTGATATCAAATTACCTTTATTTTTTCATCTTAAAGCATATCACTTGAATGAATCATTCGTCAGTGGTACAAGCATGTATCTTATATTAGTTTGTGCAATAAAGTGATTGTAAACATGGTAAATACTATCGATTTCTCATTTATGTCTCACAATTTCCACACAATGTGAAAAAACATATGGTCCGACATATGCTCTACTTAAAATAGTAATCGATTCCATGTCCTTGGTGGTCCTTTAAAGGGCGCCATATGGTACAATTTTCAGATTATGAAAGATTAAATCTATATAACCTCTTTTGAATATGAGAGAGTCCCATGCTTGTTATTTGCTTATTTTGTTTTTGACGAACAATCGCAAAGTGTGAAAAATATTTTTGATGTAATGTAGACAATTGTCATTTTTCAGATAATTTTCTTCAACAATATTCAGATAGAATGATTGGATGGGAACTTTCTTAAGGATCACATATTCAAAAACCGGGTGGGGCTTTTTTTGGCATCATTTTGTATTGCATGCAATACAAGGCAAAATTGCACACAAATGCAAAGAAAACGACAATTTGTATCAACAAATGTGAAAAATTGCTTATGAAAATGTCGAATAATCACTATGCCAAACTTTTTGTTACATGAAGCTATATCTTCAAGTCTTAATCAGAAGATGTCAAATAAACTCATTCAATAAAAGAATATCGGCATATGAAAGGCTACAGGAATCAACTCAATCATTAAATGACCTCCTGTCCGAAATGACCATAATCGAGAAATATGCCTATCGCAAGGTTTTGCTTTTCTATAAAAACCGTCGAGTAAATAATTTTCCCACCTTTTTCGGAACACAAAATGTATATTATATAGTGACCGTATAATATATTTTCATATTTCTAATCAGAAGATTGGTTTTAATGAATATTAATTATATTTTCCCATCCACTAGTGTGAAAGAAATTCATATTCTCATAAGAGTACTAATATATTATCATGCATATTGGTCAGTACTTTTTGCGAGCATTATGATAACGGAATAACACATATCGATGTTTTTCTTATGATTGATTACTGTAGACGAGATATGAAATGGCGTATACATAGGGGAAATTCGTCAACATTGATGTATGATATTTATTCCCTGTAGTTGATGCTCAGCAACATGGGAAATAGATCGTACATTCTCATTATGAAAAACGGTATTTGTAAGAAAACGCCAAGCAGCATCAAATATCCCATGTGTATTAATTACTGTGGAAGAAAAGAAAATTGTCCAAGGAGATAATAATATCTGAATCAGTAATTGAGAGAGTAATTCTGAAGATTCCTCGGAACTAATTTGCAATAGCAAGACATAGACAGGAAATAATGTTGTGTAATTGAAAATTGCACTGACGCATGCACAAAAGCAAGCGACAAGATGTCTGAGGAGACTTATTCATGATAAGGGGAGATGGTGTTATCTTCTGAGATCAGTGCCAATGTATACATATGTCTCAACTTCACATATACCCGACGAAAAAAAAAAAGCAAAAACAAAACAAAAACAAAAACAAACAAACATCCCCCCAAAAAAAGAAAAACGAAGACGCTTTTTATTATTAATCCTATGTAATGAATTGTATCATTTATAAGAAATCTATTCTCTTCAATCATGAATACCATTTTCTGTCCAAGGACAAACGATGCAATCGTCATGATCAGACAAAGCGCCATGATAAAGACACTTATATCAAAACGTATTTTTATAATTTATTTGTTTGATCTTTAAGGGATTTTGATTTGTTTTCTCGTTTCTAGTTATCAGTTGTTGGAAAACATAAATCAATATACGGAAATTGAGCTTAAGATATTGGAATATCAGGGCTATCGGAAAGGAGAAGGTACATTAAGACCCCATATCGGCCCTGTTGTTTCCTGAAAAATTCAAATCGTGAAAATTGATCAAATGGATTTATTTTATTTATCTACAAGATCAATAACATATAAACATAAAATGCGCTTTTCATTTTGATGCACCCCTACGAAATTATAGCTCATCAAACCAAGGAAGGATTAACAAATCCGGATTTTTTTCTAGAAATTCACATACATTTTCGAGAATTTCATATAGAGCAAGACGATCTGCTAAAAATAAAAGTAGAAAAATGGATCAATAACCTCCATATCTGTCGATTAAAGGTGAAAAATTAGTAGCAGACGCTCTTGCTCTAGTTGAAAATTAATGATTTGTCTTGCGTAGAATGTATATGGAAAATGCATGGACCACGTCGGCACGGTCTTATGACGTCATTATAATGACGTCATTTGATTGACACTGCAGGTGTATGCACTGGCGTGACATATATATAAATCAGGAATCGGTTTTCTCTTGGAATTTCGGTTTGATTTATAAACGTTTGTAGTAAAAACACAAAAAAAACCCCCAAAAAACAAAACAAAAAAAAAAGTCTCAACATAAATATATATTACTATCATAGTGGGAAGGTGTTCACCGAGCATGTCGAATAAAATCTCCGCCGGTAAAATAACTTGAATTTTAGGAGTAAAATAGTGGAAAAAAAACCGAGCAAGTTAACCACAATTTAGATTAGTTGATTCAAGGATCACGAATCCACTATAACTGATAGGGATGTAAGAAAATGCAGTCACATGCAAGGCCAAAGTAACATACATGTATTTGAGAATTATTCCAATTTTACTTTTGTGGTAAAAAATGTCGATTCTTAAAAATGCACCCCCTTTCCATATTTTGTTTCTCGTCTCTGGGATAGTGTTCCCCCCCGGAGATACAGAACCGCACTTTGCCAAAAAAAAAAAAGATTGTATCATGGATACACACCTCCAGTAAAAGAGGCTTTCTGTAATTTCTATGAGAAAAAGATACGTTTTGATCCCAAAACTAGCAATATTATGCAAAACAGATGAACAATAACTGCATATTCCGATGGGATGCCGTATAGGTATACATTTTACAAAAAAGTTCTTGAAATTTCAATTTTCAAAATTCCACTTTTCAGGGCAGATTTTACGCCTTATTTTAACAGCTCCTTTCTGTAGACCGTCGGCAATTCAGCTATTTCCGTATAAATAAATTTGCATGTACATAAAAGGAGTCGCGAAACAGAAATGTTCAGCAACAAACAAACAAAAAATAAAACAAAACACCCCCCCCCCAAAAAAAAACAAAAAAACTATGCGTTGCAGTAATTAGGTTTGTGACTGACCGCCCACGGAGATCAAGCCCATAGAAGGCTCTGCTTCGCCTCGCGTTTTATTGGCATGATCAACCCGACAAATCTCTGTAGAGGGTCAAGATCATGGGCGGATCCAGGATTTTTTCATTTCAGGATTGGTCCGTAAGTCCGAATTTTTCTGAATAGGAAAAAAAAGGGGTGGGGGGGTTACGCACCAGACAATAAAGTCTTTGATTAATGACTGTCAGTTCTATTTTTCTATTTTCTATTTTTCATTACATGTATAAAGGCCCGGTCACACTGCACTCCACGTCCATATCACGTTCAAAAATCTGCTGGACGTGGTCGTACGTGGTAATTTGTGCAATGGCTGTGCTTTGTACGGGGTATGACCGCCGGCGGCTGTTCCACTGCTGAAACACTGCCTAAACACGGCTAACAACGTCCAACCACGTGTAATATTAAAAGTGTTCGTGACAAGACGTGATACCAACGCGGAACAGCCGTGCAATGGCCGTGCTCTGACCGTGACAGACCGCTTAAGCTTCTGCGTCTTATCGCGTCTTTTCCAAGTGTTAATCACTGCCGGAACACGGATTATCACGTGTGTTTCGCGTGCGTTGCACGTCTTTACCACGTACAATGTCCGTGGTTGTCCGCGGTATAAAATTTTGAGCAGTTCAAAACTTCTTTCCGCGTCCAACGCCGTTCAGATTTTTCACCGCGTCCTACCACGTCTACAAATCGTCTATAGCGCGTCTGAAAAGCGAACAACAACGTCTGCTTCACCGGAGACCTTTTTTGGACGTGTTTTGGCCGTGATCAAGCCGTAAAGCGCAGTGTGACCGGGCCTATAAAACAGATGACTGGCGGGCTAAAAAGCGAGCAAAAAGCTTAAATTCTTGAATTTTCACATCATAGTACTGAAACCTTGAATTTTCACATCATTGTACTTGATTAATGATATGTAAATACAAAAAATTGCGAGCGATAGCGAGACGTTAAATTGTTTTTTTTTCAGAACAAGTCCTCTATTAGTGTCCTTTTCAGTTTCATTACTCCTAGTGCCCCTGTTTATTGACCAAAGTGAAATGTATATGGGCCTTTGAGACAAGCGCAGCATCTTTTAAACGTGTGTGCCGTACTATTTGATCTAGAAGGGTTCCGAATCCCTCTCTCTCCACCCCACCACCACCAACATCACCAACGTTTTCCGCGTTTAAATTATAAAATAGCATATCGATTTTATATAAAAAAAAATATGCCAGCGATTCAATACAAATGTAAAACAATTACAAACTGTTCAGTTTGTGAACCATGTGCATTTGGGTGTTTAGGTGAAAGAAAAACAAAACCAAACCAAACCAAATACACACTGTTTTGGAAAAGTACATCACCCTGATATACATTAGTTACTATGTATATAAAATAACTAAATCAGTAAATGGAATTGAACAGTATAGCCATAAGAAAAATATAGTCTGAGTCTGTCTTTTGGTAGCTTTCTCGCAATCTTGTGACTTCTCGTAAATACATCAATAAATCGAAATTTACTCACAGGGTACAAAATAAATCCCCCACTTATAATACATAAACAAAAAATGTTTACGTATTATAAGGGGGGCTCGTATTTATATTGTACTCCCTGTGTACTGTAGACCCTGTTATTTACCGTTATTTTATCGAATTCTTTCAGTGGCGCCATCTATCACAGTTTCTTGCAACGGCCGTGATAACTGTATACGCAAGATTTATTCTATTAATTTGTTTCATTTTATGTTTTATTTGTATATTCCTAATTCATTAATTGCAGCTAGATATATTAATATACATTTATTAAACAAACTAAGGTTCATTTTAAATTAATGCTTATTGACGTATTTAGATCACAGGCTGCCGATGTTTATCTATTAAAAAATATAAACCAACCTTTTTATTGTTTTTTATCATACGTACACGTGATTTAGATGGGCGTTTTGGGCGCCACAACCAAAAAAAAAAAATCCGTAAGTAAGGTACATTCGCATCAGGTGGGCTTATACTTGAGTTTTGTTGTCGAACTTTCGAAAAAATATTTTCTCGCTCCCGGCCGCTCGCCACGTAGCTGTTTGTTGTTTGCATATCTAATTGCTCTAAAAGAAACTCCGGCTTTTTGTGATAATTATACTAAGTAAGTCAACATACCCTTACAGCAAGGTTTGTGTAACCCCCCCCCTAAAAATCGCTGGCTTGCTTTGCTCATCAGATAATTTTCAATCATAAAATATAGCTTTTCATAACAATCCAATAACCATGATAAAGATTTCCAATGGCTATTTCAATACTTCCTTCATCAAGCAATACGGTCAATCGCCGCAAGATAATTTTTCGCCCCTTTCAGGAACGCCCTAGACCCCTTGGACAGGGACCCTAGTCGCTCTCCTAGACTCATTGACTTTCTGATATTCACTACATCCCCCATCTCAAATTTAAGCTGTAATATCTCTTGTCTTTTCGTTCGTTCGTTTGAAGGACTGTGTAATATATGCAAGGATATGATTTTTTAAAACATCGTAATTCCCTGAAATTCTAGAATCAGTTGTAGCATTAAAATGAGACAGTCTCCAGAAGTTAAAAGACGACGTACAATTCTTTATCAATCGCAGATTTTCGATGATTCATGTAATCGTTTCATGGCAAAAACTTGAGCAAAACAATCATTATGAATAATGTACGTTTACAGCAATTTGTTATCTGACAACGTTATGTCACGACGTGATCATAACGTCACATGACGTCAAAGTCAGTGAAACAGAAAGCTTACCTACATGTTTTCAAATTGCTATAAAATCGCAACGGAATATCCGATTCTCAAAATTTAAACTGATTTACATTCTGTAAATCTTGTATTTTCATTGTTCAAAGTTTGCTTCATTTCTCAGATAGGGCCGATTTTGGCCCATAACGTACCTTCTCCTTTATTAGAATATGTAAATAAACCAATAAGAGTTAAGGAACATTTTATGAAACTTTGCCTGAATCGGTCAAACAACAAAGTTTCAGCAGAACTTTCGTCGGGTACGTAAAAAACATTGCAGCTAATTCCAAAATACGGAATGATGTTATTTCTTCGTTGTGTATAGTGTGTACTCTTTTAGTCGCCTCTGTATTTTTGTATGTGCGGTTTTGTTGTTGTTGTTGTTTTGTTTTGGTGTTTTATTGAGGGTGCTGCAAACGAGTCCTGTTGGAGATCTTTTCCTTTCTTTCGTACTGGAAAATGTTTTACTTGACAGTATAAAAACTTTCAATGTTAAGAAGAGAATCCTGCGAAATCGACAAAGCCTTCTGAGACTGAGAATTGATATTTGTTAATGCTACAAAATTGTGTTTGTTGAGATCTTAAAAGTATTTAATTAACTAGGAGGTATACAAATGTCCGTACAGTCTCATTGTTCATCGTTCCCGACCTTAATAGCGATGTGTTGTGATTAATAAACCAATTTTGGGTAGTACCCATTTGCCTTCTTTGTGTGCAAGTTGCTTTTGTATCTGTCTATTATTTAGGTGTTTCGCTTTATGATTATCGTTCTCTTGTCAGCGATTGCTACCTCATTCGTATTTATTCTTCTTTGTGGTTCTAATGGGTGATCATAAACCAAGATCTCTTGATAATTATTTTCTTACAGCAAAATTATAAATTACAATGAAAGCACTTACGACGTCTTTGTTTTTCTCCGTCAGTACTGTTGACATTGGAGCTGTAAAGAAAAAGTATCAAAATAATATTGGAAAATTAAATAATGAAAATATATGAAGAAGATCAAAGGATGAAGAACGAAATTGTATTTTTGCTCTGGAGCAGTTGCATGTATGCTCGTTGAAGCTAATTGTTACTAGGGATTTTATTTGCAGAGAAACAAAGAAAGATGTACGAGTATATGTCACATGGATGGATCTTTATAGTGATTTATTTGTATATCCTTTTATCAATATCACCATTTGATGGAATTTTCTCAAGACCCATCTAAATCTCTGGAGGGGGGAAACTGCTCATAAACACAAAGGAATGATTTTCATTACATTCACATTCTGATATACGAAAGCCCCTTAATGCAAAATGCGAAACAATCATGTTACTGATATCTTCTTTGAGTTGAAAATGGCAGAAATAACAACTACATTATATAGCCGCATCTGAAACAGCTTACATTACTGACTTTGCTACGAACTCTACGGAAATGGTGAAATCTTAATGAAGTTTTAAAAAGCTTTTTAACGATTAACTATATTGAGATTCTTCATTAACGTATTTTGCCTCTCTTGTATCCAAGATTTCCGTCTGTTTATCCATTTTTCTTCTCGTGACAGTATTTTATGCGTTCACCTTCGGGGATACTCTCCCGATTTGAGTTAGATATATTTATCAAGAATTTGTACATGTTTGACTGATGATTGTGATTTTTCGATTGTTTTGGGTTTGACAATCATTCACTTATTTCAGCAATAACATTCCTGTCAGATTTAAAATGATGATTGATAACTCTCGGAATAAGGAGATTTCCATCAATACCAATGTTAAACGCCTTAAAATCAATAGCATCATTTAAGAACAGACAGATTTATAGGATGGAGCAGACATGCACGTTTCGGGTACTCAATCCTCATCAGTGATCCCCAATCTAAAGAATGTTAATATCGCCAAAGAGTGTGAAAATTAATATGTCCAAATATCACCGAAAGACGTAGCAGGGTGGGTGGGATATGATGCTACAGGAACCACGTTTTAAAAATTTCAAGAACTTTTGATAACAGAAAGTTTCGAATGCCTTGAAGAAACGATCAACCGAAGTTGATAGAACTTGGCTACATGTGCCCTCGGGAACTCCTGGTCCACCAACAGTGACACTCACAAGTGATACAAATGTTAAGCCGCATACAAACTACACAACTACTAGACAATTGAAACAGAGGTCATTCAATACTTCTAAAAACCATGACATCGGAGAGAGAGGAGAGAGTGAGAAGACACCGTACAAACCAAGCAGAGGTTAGGAGGTGATCTCAATATTGACGAACATAAAGACAATATTCGTGCTTAATTCATAAATAGGGAGAAATATGGGCATCGATACAGAGCCGATGTCGGGCGAGTGATCCATAACAAACAAAACATTACGACTAAGGGACCTTTTATAAACTAAACACTTTCAAAATAGATAAAGGAAGTGTTTGGTATAAGATTTAACAGAAGAACTCAATTGCAATCTCTGTATAATGAGCCTTACCTCGTAGATTTTTATTTTATGTTTTGGCAATGAGTATCGATGACTTATGTAAAGACAATCTTAAGATATATTTTGTACTTCAAAATCGAAAATCAAAGGACTGAAAGTCCTGCGAGTTGGCAAAAAGTAACATTGAGAAGAACATACAGAAGACAAGTATAAAACTGGCACAAATCAAACTCCAAATCTATGCCTCAAATGCTTGAATGAGTGATTCTCACAATTCAAGAGTTGTCTCAAATCTAAAAAAAAAGTCTGGAAATATATAAATATATAAAGTGATAGAACTTCTTAACCAAATAACTGCTTTTGAGGTCAGAGTTCAAGGTCAATGACAAATATGGATAATGACCATATCCCTGTTTACAGCACAAAATCGATAATTCAGAAAATCAGAAACCGAGGCATACGAAATCAGGATAAAACAGGAACAAAAGCAAACAAACAAAAACCTCCACCATATGAAAAGAAGCGAACTCCCGATATGAGAGTGAGACCAGGTGCCCAGGAAGAGTAAGCATCTCCTGCTTGCATGCAACACCCGCCGCTTCAATTCGGTAGAATTGTCACATTCGGTAACTTCCATTTCGGAAGACATAGAGTACAATCTTGGGATGGATGGTTCAAATGGTCTACGACAGAATATCACCCGTCATTCTGGAGAGTGGGACATCATAGTGTATGACGAGTTCCCCATATCGACCGTAGAACTTCCTCAGTGACGATGTTAGTCGGTCACAAGCATATCCCTGACTGAGAAGCTTATCTGAAAGACGCCTAGCTCTCAGAACAAAATCCGTATATTTCGTACTTGCTCTGGCATAGCGTATCAACTGAGATATGAACACGCCATAAGCAGGCGATGAAGGAATGTTGCTACTCAGAAAAGGAAAGTTTGTAATGCTGAAATTGAAGTCGTCACGTTTGTCATAGAGTGAGGTGTTCATGTGACCATCAGTGTCGCAGGACAACATTATGTCCAAATAGGATGCTGAATTATTTGTCTCTGTAGTTTCTTTGACTTCAAGCTCTGAAGGATAGATACTGCTCAGGAAATCCGCGAATTTTGGATTATTGATGGACAACACATCGTCTATGTATCTGTAAGTGAAGTTGAAGTCAGAAGCTAAGTATCTTTTCCCTTCAGAGACCAGAGATTGAATGAATTCAGCTTCGTACGAGTAAAGAAAAATGTCGGCAAGGAGTGGGGCACAATTGGTCCCCATTGGAATTCCGACAATTTGCTGGAAGACCTTTCCTCCAAACACCACAAAAATGTTGTCGATCAAAAAATTTAACATCTGAATAATATCTGTTTCAGTGTACTTATTTTCAGAATCGGACTTTTCTTTTACAAAGTAGGTTTTGTCATAGTTCACAACAATAAATTTGTATTTGCGATTACCGTTCTTACTTGTAAACGCATTACTTATAATTTTTGCGAGTCTTTCTTTCAATTTAGAATGTGGAATTGTAGTGTAAAGTGTCGAAAAATCAAAGGCTTTGATCGAATGAACTTTACTAAAATGAGTGGATTTCAGATGTTCTAAAAGTTCCTTCGAATTCTTTAAAATCCACATCTGGTTGATACCACTGCGAGAATATACTGTCGAACAATATTTTTGAAGCCCAGATTTGATTTCAGATAAAACTTTGGTGAGTAAGATCGATACAGATTTGGTAGAACATTTTGAGGAACCAGCGATGAAACGTTGTTTGTACGGATTCTTATGCATTTTAGGTATGCAGTATAAGTATGGTAAATCTAAATCTAAATTGTTAGTTTGGAAGCCAAAGGAAGCAAGAGCTGATTTGTGGTTATCTATTATTTCAGAGGCAGAAAGGTTTGTAGGGGTGTAAGTGGGATTTCCAGGTGTCGAATTTAAACCCAACTCTTTAACTAGACTGTCGAAATAGTACTTTTTGCAAGTAAATGTGTAATTATTTGAGGCTTTGTCCGCTGGTGTGATGACATAATGTTCTTGGAGGTAGGTGAGCTCTGTGATAACATCAGGGTCTTTAAATATAGACTCGAATCTGGTGTTCACAGTTGATTTTAATCGGTTAATTCTAGATAAAAGTAACCCTCTGATGGATTTTATCCATTCGGAAAGAGTGTCGAGCTGTACATCCTCTTTCTTTGCCCAACGTCTTGCATATTCCTCACAAGAGTCCATGATAATTTTCAAATTTTGGTTCCATGTAAAGGACATACTTTCTCTGTATTTGGGACCCTTTTTTAACAATTCTCTCAACTTGTCGTTCTTGACTATACTAAGGTCACCAGTAATAACGTGTCCACAAGGAGAGTAGTTGAAATCCGATGAAGAACATTCGCAAGGAAGTGGATGTAGTGAGGGATTACTTAAATCAATACACTGCAGAAATCGTTTGTAATTGTAAATTTTAGATGCAACTGTTGGTGTGTAGCTATAGGAAATACAAGGAGTTTCTTTTCTTTTGAAATATGGTGGGATTTTTTCTGTGACAGTTTTGTGATTCAAAATTTGACCAAGATTCAATGTATCAATACCTTTGTTTGCAAATCTTACTTTAATGAGAGGGCGGTTTGTTTTCTCCTCTGATTTATCTGATCTAACTGCTTGAAATAAACGAAAAGTAGAAATGTCCAAGATGACTCCTTGTAGTCTGTATTCTGGGGAACGTGTATCGGTATATGTGAGGTCCTTCGTATATTCGTAGATTTCGTGTAACTTCCGTAAAGGTACAGAGTATAATTTGGTACGAATATAATGCAGTCCTAGAGGCTCATTCAAAAACGGAACCAAGTCATCGAAGGAGAAATTATGTATCTCAGGCCTATTATATTTTCGAATGCCATGACTTCGAGGTCTTCTTTGTGGTCTGTTGAATAAGCTAGTCACATTTACCGATTGACAACCGGGACTTGTTAAGTTTCCTATAGTGCTGATGTTATCGTTGCACCCATAGGGCGCTGCAGTGTTAAGATTTTTTATCCAGAACTCTTCTCTGTTGCGACGGAAAGGTGTGCTCAATATGATCATGTCAAATTTGTTGCAATTGTTATGGGTATATGTATGAAGTATAAAGTCCTTTCACTATTACTTTAGGAGATATTTGCTTTTGAAACGTCTTAACCAACTAAAAACCAACATCTTAGGTTTATTAAGTATCAAACTGAAAAACCTTTATTCCTAGTCAGTAAATAGCTCATCAGAGCTATTGTTGATTGCTATGAATTATGTCTGACTTTAAATAAATATTACTGATTGATTAATAATTAATTTATTGATTCTTATTATTATTGATTGATTGATTGATAATTAATTTATTTACTTGTCTTCTACACATTCACAAATTTTAATATCTAAGGTCTTTTTTATCCTAACTACAATACTTTTACCTATTTATCTAAAAATGGAGTGCTCCTTATACAGAGGAGGGAAGAACAAAGAAGAGGATGTGCCATATTTTAATGCACTAACATCAACAAGTGGTCGCTATTCCTATAGCATCGTTCCTTGTAGCATTTTTGCATTCTCATAATGCATTCAACCCATTATTTAAAACTTGATTTTTTTGTTCTTTTGTCAAATCGTAGTGGTCCTATTTCTTACTGCGCCAGTAACATTATACAATTATTGACTGGGAATGAGGGCAATATATGATTTGTTGGACCTGAAGATAAAATATTGCCCGAGGCCGTAGGCCGAGGGCTATATTTTGTCTGAAGGTCCAACAAATCATATATTGCCCGAATTCCCAGTCAATAATTGTTTTGTTATACCTTACATCAATACTGCAGCAACGTACCGATTAGCCCGGCATGTTTACGTTCATTTTCTTCTATAAGAGAAAGAGCGCGGAAAAATAGGTGGAGCTAATAGCGTCATCAATGACGTGACGACATAAACGATGTACCGTTTATCGGTCAATATTTTTAAAAATATTACCATAGGGCCAATATTGATGTAAATATTGACCGCTTGGTCAAATATTCGAATTTTTCCTATGGGGTTTTTATATAGAGATACTGACAAGGGTATAACAATGTGCGTTGTTTGGTCCGTGCAGGGTTATCAAGTGCAAAGTTGAAAGCGATAGCAATGAGAGTTGGCTTTGCCAGCTCAAAAATCCATAGCACTGATGATACAGTGTTTGTTGAAATGCGCATATGGTGCATTGAATTATTACGATAGAACGTATATTTCAATATTATAATTTCAGCAAAAGACAAAAACAAATATTAATTTAAGATTTTATACTGGGGGAATGATAAGAAGGTGGTAATCAACAAAGTTCTAATGATCAGACATGGCAAGGTCCTGATAAGGCAATACACGGTAGGGAAATGTGTTTCAATTTATTCAATGGGCGTTTTTTGTCCACTGTAATCCAAGCACATGTAAATTGTCAAAAATACATTACAGCATTTTCAAAGTAAACGGTTCCTGTAAATTGATAAATGGAGTTCTTTTGTAAGAATCCCATACTGCTGCTTTCAACGAATCTTCGGGGAGGTTATTTCTACCGATGATTGATAAATTAGGATCAGTTCGTAATTTCATTTTTAGCTTTTCTCTGTATTCTGGATAGCATGTCTTTCGTGATCTATTAAGCTTCTTGCTACCTTTTTTTCTATCTCATCTATTAAATTCTCTGAGGGATATATGCCATTTACGATTAGTATTTCATCAACAAAATGCTTCAAAATTATTTCAGCTAAAGCAAACTATTACATAAGAAGTAATAACAACATTCTACTATTACATATTTTCAGAAATTAAAGCCAAAATTAAGAACATGTAATTCACTTTGTATCGATAGCGTAGCAACATAAATTAAGAGGCTGATATGTACCTATAGATACGCAATTTTCATACCGGTATGTCATTTCTCGGTATATGTTCAAGGCTTGTTGAACGTTTGTGAAGACCATGGAGACTGTACAAATGTACTATTCTAATCAAATGTCGAGAATCATATTAGATGGTTATATAACAAATTTCTTTGCTTTGGATAGACCAAAAAATCATCAACAAGGCGGATCAATTTGCGGCAATATTTTTTGTAAATACAAAATTTGACGAATTTAGCCGTGAAACACAATTTTGGAAGATGACGAGTATTATTAGTTTTAAATTTGTTTGACTTAAATATAAGACTAACGAGAGAAGCACAGCACGATAAATTCTTTTATGGGTACAATATCTTTTTTACACATTCATTTTTATCATTACGAATATGTTACACAAAATGAAATGATCAAATGAACAAAACAACTTGGATATTTGTCAAAGTTAAGCAATAAATGCTGATATCCATAAACGTTTCATAAGCTAGAGGAAAAGGCTGCCAGATAATGAAAATTTTGCCTCCGAAACTACATGTATAAGATAACTAACAAATACGACAAATTGCTGAAATAAATGAATACTTTTCGTGATCAGATGGCATATTCATAATTGGATTTGTCATGATCAATAATGGTAAGCATATAACAATAGCCTTAATCATGTTTGGAACAATCAACATGACAATGAAATAAAGGGCCCCCGCGTTATATCTTGTATCTCTGCCTATTATCTGTCCGTCTAATTGTGTACTATGGTGAACAGTACTTTCTATTTTGAAAATCAGTTAATTAGAGTCTGAATATTGCATTCCATTTATGATTATGTAACAAAGCGAATTATGAAAACCTCACAGTAAAAGACCCTTTTATCGATACTACGAAATAAAGTCAATCTGATCAGAGCAATGTTTAACGTCTTCAAATTCATTAGCATCAGTTTAGTGCAGATAAATTTACAGCATGGACCAGACATACACGTTACGGGTATTTAACCCTCGTCAGTGATCCTACATGTAAACAATAAAATATGGCCTAAATATACCGAAAGACGTAGCAAGAAGGCCGGGATATGATGCTACTAGAACTTCTACCCGAGGGAACATGTAGCCCAGTCCGATCAAGATCTGTTGATCGTTTCTTCAAATAAACATAAAAGAAGTACCCATCAGTTACTGTAAACGTGGTTGTTTTGACTTGGGGAAAATTTCGCGATTATAACATCCAAACGTTATGCGTGGGGGAAATGTTCGCGATAAAGATGTATTTCCCATTGTAAGAGCCAAGCGGTGATATTTTTGCTTGGCTGAACTTTTGCGAAGTACCTTAATTCGCGAAAATTACCTCCACGCCAATCTTTCCACGTCGTGAAGGAAAGGCAAAACCATTAGGATTTCCATCGGAACGGTTGCAAACCTCGGAATGAATAACATTCCGAAGTGAGACCAGGTGCCCAGGGAGAGTCAGTGTCTCCTGATTGCATACTGTACAACACCCGTCGCAACAATTGCATGAAAATTTGTCAAATTCGGTAATTGTCTCGATGTAAATATTGATGTACATATCAGGTAAAGATTTCTTGTTTGGTGATGATGACCAGCCATCCAATCGCAATCCAGAATGTCGGTGATCATTTTGAAAAGGGGGATCTGATATTATCGATTTTGTGCTGTATATAGGGATATGGTCATTATCCATATTCGTCATTCTTTTATTATATCCCCATAACGACCGAACAACCTCGGTCATGTTTAGAATTAAGCTCCTTGCGCCTACCCTCCAACGATGTTTGGCCATATTTTTCACTTAAATTCGCTTCTGAATAAACCCTACATTAAATTTGGAGCCGCTCATTTTGGCAGGAGGAAATTAAAACTCTGTATTGTAGATAGCGCCAGTAAAATTCACTTTGGTTTTATTTAAACTGTTTGGCATGAAGTACTACCGACGAGGATTAAAAAATCCGAAACACATGTCTAGTACAACAAATTGGTACTATAGAACCTATATTTCAATATTGACAATTTCAACCACTAGGCTTCTCCAATGATATCGCTCACCTAGTTTTAGTATTTACGCATTGTATTGAAATATATTTTTAATTTCCCGTAATCAAATTAGACCTAAAGTTCTAATACTAAGGGATATCTCCCTCATTGCATAGCTTTGTCCTTAGCTGGGGTTTCGGCAAACTCTTTCGGTCATGTTTAGAATTAAGCTCCTTGCGCCTACCCTTCAATGATTTTTGGTCATATTTTTTTTTACTTAAATACACTTCTGATTAAAGCCTACATTAAATTTGGAGCCGCTCTTTTAGGCAGGAGGAAATTAAAACTCTGTATTGTAGATGGCGCCAGTAAAATTCACTTCGGTTTTATTTAAACTGTTTGATATGAAGTACTACTGATGAGGATTCAATTATCCGAAACACGTGTCTAGTACAACAAAATTGGTACTATAGAACCTATATTTCAATATTGACAATTCCTCAAAGATGATTTCAGCCGTTGTGCAATATCACCCTGAATAAGTAGCTTGCTTGCAATCCGTCTGACTGTTCTAGCGATGAAATCTTCTTATCTGGAACATGCACTGACGTACCGTACTAGCTGAGAAACAAGAACGCCATAAGCTGTGGAAGACAGAATGTTGCTACTCATGAAAGGGTAGTTAGTTATATGGAAGCTGAAATCATCAAGCTTGTCATACATTGAGGTGTTCAAATGGCCAATTGCGTCGAAAGATAGAGGTACATTGTAAATTCAAGTTCCCTGAACTTTCTCCAATTTTTTAAAAGTCGGTCCTTTAGCATCATATCCCACGATCCTGCCACGTCTTTCGGTATATTTTGGACATAACTTTCACATTATTTCGCCATATTTCATTGTTTGGATTCAGGAACTTGCATGTCTGGTCAATGCTGCAAATTTATCTGTTCGTAAACGATGCTATGAATTTGAAGACGTTACATTTGTACCACATATATAAGTGAATGTCACTGCTGGTGGACTAGGAGTCCCTGAGGGCACATGTAGCCAAGTCCGATCAACTTCGGATGATCGTTTCTTCAAACGCATTCGAAAATCTTTATTCACTAAATATTCTCAAAATTTCTTGATAGTGGGTCCTGTAGCATCATATCCCACCGATCCTGCCACTTCTTTTTGAATTTGTTGGAAATAAATCAAAGGAGGGGATCTCCAGCAACACTAGGTTACAGCACCCACAGCAAAACTCCTTAGAGAACGCAATGGAATCAGAACACTTCAAACATCGGGTCGCGAGGATTTTTTTTTAATTTACTAACTCCACACTGCAGCACAAAATAAGTGTAGATATAAAACAAAGGAGGGGATCTCCAACGACAATAGGTTGCGGCCTCCTATGTTTCACAGTCATTTGCCATATTTCATTGTTTTGGTCGAGCGATCACGGACGAGGGTTAAGCACCGGAAATGTGCATGTCAATGTTGAAATATATGTTCTATAGTACAATTTTTGTTGTACTAGACACGTGTTTCGGATATTTTAATCCTCGTCCGTAGTGCTTCATGCAAAAGAGTTTTAATAAAGCCTGTCTTGTTCATGCTGCAAATCTATTTGTCTTAAATGATGCTATATGAATTGGAAGACGTGACATTTGTGGACAAGTTGAGCCTAATTGAGCCAACAAAACAAATCGTTTTGCGTTTTAAGCGACAAAAAGTAAAGGAATGAATAAATATATCAAAGTCATATAGTAGAATACAAAGCAGAATATAATTGAATAAAGTAATAAAAACTAAATGCGCTAATAAAAATACAACGAATAGTCTCGCTTGATAATCAGGAAAAGAATATTCCTATTGTATTTTGATATAGAAGATGTTTAAAGGATAGAAATATTCTACTACGGTAAATATGTACATGTAGGTTCATAACTTTAGAGCGAACCCACATAAAACTACAAAACATTAGACAGAACAAGTTTCCATGAAATAAGATGTTGATCGGTAAATGCATTACACAAACTTTCAGTTTTATGTGTAAAAAGGTGTTGAAAAAACGAAGAAAAATGTGGTTACAATGTTGGAAAAAAAATTGATCGGAAAAGAATCTAATTAAGGTTTCACTGAAAGCTTCTCGGTCTTAATAATAGGAAAATGTGTTGAAAAACTCAATACGGAAAAACGAAGGACGAATTTATCAAATTAAGATTTTTTGTGGGGAGCTGAAGCTCAGAAAGCGATTTATTTACTTACTTTTGTTATTGAAGTAATCGTTAGCTTTATTTCTGATTTCGTGCTTCTCCCAAACTCAAAGTGTACAAACTTACCTTTTTTCTTATAATCATTTTCGTCTGTCTCAAAGCTGAAAAGAAATACATCTGTATATAAGATTATTAACAACTTCAGATAATTCCATATACTAGAAATATTAACCAGAATTTAGCAGTAATAACAGTTACCACAGCGTACCTTTTATTCCAATGAAGCAGACAATCGTTTTATATATCTATCTTAAAATCAAAGGCAATGATCGGGAAAAGAAATATTTTCTATTTACTACTGGCAACAATTATGATTCATATTCTAAGTTGCATTTGTAAAAATTGTGCAATTTATTGTAGCTTGTTGATATCCTTATATTTTGTTTCTTCGCTCTACAGATTGCATGTTGATCACGTTGATCAGCGAATAAATTCACCTGCAACAAGCCTAATAAATTTTCTTTCGATAATAAACTTATCATTTAATTTCCATTGTTATTATTAAGAAACGAAGATTCTGATTGGCCGAGACCGGAAGTGAGCGCTTAGCAACGTTATTGACTACACAATTTCAAAGCTGCAAATAAACGTTGAAACGCGATTAAATGAAGTAACCAATGTAATATATTTTGGTTTATCGAGTATCAACACCACAAATTGAGGGAGAACTTATCCATATTGCGCTATGCATTTTTGGTGTTGATACCTCGATCAACCAAAAAATATTACAATGATTCCTTAATTCATAAAGATGAATCCATGGAATCCAATGAAGAATGTTCATTAGTTTATGTCGTTTCCATGGAGCTATGTCATTGTATCCGTCTGTTTATCCCGTTTATCTTTTCGAGTGAGAAGGTTCTGGGTTTTTTTTCAAGAATTCGTAATCCTTTTTAAGCCTGATTTCGGATTTTGAGATTTACTGTCTTTCATTCACAGATTGCACATCCCCATGTGCATAATTCCTCTAGATCATTTCTTAAAACATTCTTGTTTTGTCAATTAAGCTCATGTATAAAATTCTAAAAATTGAATTGCAATGTGTTTTATCAATCCATTTTTCATTTTATAAAAACATCTGGAATGATTTACTTGTACTGACGTCCTCGTGTACACAGGAAGTACGTCACTAGAATGATCGCTAATAATAGAATACTGGCGCCAATTGTTGATAGCACCGCGATGCCAACAGTCGTTTGCGGCCATGACGTATCCGACTCTGATGACGACTCCCCTGTCGCTGCATGAACTGATGTCACTGGAAAAGTGGCAAAATTAGCGGTGGTAAGTACAGATGATGGTGTGCCGTCAGAGGATTCTCGGAGAATACTGAGTAAAGTATCTTGTGACATGAAAGATTTCGTTCCTTCTATCCCATCGATATTGTCAGCAGTCTCGTCATTCACTACGTAAATGATGGATTCTGATCTATATAAAAAAAACTTTTTGTCAATTGTTTTAAATTTGTTACATCTTTGAAAACGTAAAGCATACATGAATCTAAAGTATAATATAAAGTGTGTCATAACTCAAAAATTATGCAATTGTTTTATGTAATCGAATAAAGGGTGCATCATATGATTAATAACAATGTCTTACAGAAATCATTTAATCTCTTTCCGCAAGGTGAGTAGGGTAGATTTATGGAACCAAAATATTACTTAAATTAAAGATAATAATATTCAGCCGATAACAACAGAAATCAGCTTACAAGTACAATACTTTTTACATTGCACCTTTTGAGGTTTGATAATACAAGCAACATCGTCCGAATCAGCTGATTGATTTAAGAGCGTTGAACATTTGGAGTTATCATGGCTGAAACTAACACTGTTTTGAAAGATGGAAGTAAAAGTGTAGCAAAATAAAGGATATCATAACGTTAGTTTGTGGACCATATCCTAGATAAGTACATACATGTATTTGCTGAACATAATCTGATTACATTCAAGATTGAGCATATCTTATACGTTATATCTTGGTCCCATAAACCAGGATTTGTAAGTAAGGCTGATTTAAGGTGTGCATGCATGGTTACTCATCTAAATAACGTGTAACTTTTCCGATTGTTTTAGGATGAAACATAAAATGAAGAATAAAAGTACGAACTCATCAGCTAGAAGTCGTCTTCTGAACGACGATGAAATGCCTTGAATCTTCCAAACCCCGACTCTTCCTGAACTGAACACATTCTGCAACGAAGTCAGCAGTGCTGGCCTGTAGAATAGATATATCATGATTACATTTTCGATTCACCTAGGGGCTGAACCAAAAATGGTTGAGCCCCTAGGTGAATTAACCAAAAATGTAATCATGATAACATTTTTGATTCACCTAGGGGCTTAACCAAAAAATGTAATTATGATAACTAATTATCATGATTACATTTTTGGTTAAGCCCCTAGGTGAATTAACCAAAAATGTAATCATGATAACTAGTTATCATGACTACATTTTTGGTTATGCCCCTAGGTGAATCAAAAATGTAATCATGATAGATATATACCATTTTGTGGTAAAGTAATACAAATTGTTACTGTGAAAATACAGTAAATGTGAATGACGATAATTTGTGAATAGCTTCATGTGGTAGACAAATTCTTCTGGTAAGTTCCTTCGAAATAATGGTAAATCGATGAGTTCTACGATTAGGCACACTTGACGTGATGTGATAGCCTGGCTACCTTAGGGTTTTGTTACCGAAGAAGTCAGTACTAACGGAGGATATGGATGTAGAGGAAAGTTTCACATGACTTTAAAATTTCCATATCAATTCACCAATATTGAAAAAGAATTTATAACCACAAAAGCAAAACATCGACTGTAATATAACATACTATAACAGTAAAATTTCATTTACTTTTCTCGATATAATATTTGTGTAACATGTAACTGTATGAATATGATTTTACTTAGAATTTCATTCAAAAAGGATTTCTGCTATCACTAAAATTACCTTTGAGTTTCTAAAGATGAAACTGACACACTATGCCGGAGTATAACCATATTCAATTTTGGAACCATAGTGTCCACTCGAACAAGGGCAGATGATCCTGTAGAGTTGTTTGCTGATGTTTGCACTTTTACAACAACCCACATCAGGTACTTTGTATCTGGAAAAAGTTTGTCTTTATTCGCCACGTAGAATCCCCCTGATGTCTCGGAGATACCAAAAACATTTTTCCCCAAAGTAATGAATCTTACTGTGTCAGATGGAGTTACCGTCAGTCCGAAATCTGCTGCAGTCATTGTTACTATCACTTCATTGTTTGAGGCCGTGGTCGGACATTCCAATGAGAAAAATGGCGATGATGATGCAGGGACAGACGACACGCTATCGTCTAGCACGTCAAATATATCTATGACAACAGACGCTACACCTGTTAAAGACGGACTTCCACTGTCAATGGCAAAAAGACTGAACGCTACTTGAGTGACTGACTCGAAATCGGGGACAGCCGTGGTAACAATTTCATTTGTGTTTTGTATCGAGAACATAGAGTTAGCAAGAGCATTGGATGGGTCAATAGTGTAAGTTATTGCTCCGTTCGTACCACTATCTGGATCGGTCGCTGTTACTGTAGACACTGTGTATCCGACTGGCACATTTTCTACCAAGAGAATATTCATAACGCTAGGAGAAAATGTCGGCGTATTGTCATTGGCATCCAGAACAGACACCCGGCATACTTTGTTATACGTCACAGTCGGGTTGCTTTGATCTGTTATATTAATTGTTAGGTAATACTCATTTAGAGATTCATAATTCAATTGTTTAGCTGTCTTTAATTCGCCTGTATTGGTCCCAATAGAGAAATCGCTATTGGTGTTGCCACTTAAAATGGAATAAATAATCGTTGCGCCAGGGTTATGCATATTATCTGGTGTTATCGTTCCTACATCGAACGAAACAGACACTGTTTCATCAACTGAAAACGAAAATTGACTGACTGAAGGTGTGTTAAGTGGAACTACTGTTACAAGGACAGTCGAAGTTGATGTCAATTTAGGGATACCCTTATCAATGGCATGAATTACAACATCATAGGTATCCGCTGCGTTTGTTAGTTCATTAACTGTAGATACTTGTCCAGTTGTTTGATCGATCAGAAAATTATTGTCAGTGTCACCACTAATTTTGTAAAACTCAACTTCACTGTTTGCCCCCGAATCTCGATCAGTGGCAACTAACTGCACCATAGCTGTTCCGATGGGATCTAGCCGTCCAAGCGTGACTGGATATGTTCCTTGAGTAAATATAGGTTCATTGTCATTGGCATCCAAAACGGTGATTGAAACTGTTGCAGTTCCTACGTTAACAGGCGTACCAGCATCTTCTGCTACCACGATAAGATTATAATTGTCAGTTGTCTCCCTGTCTAATACACTTGTAACAGATAACAAGCCGTCATTGGAGCCCAATGAAAACTTGTGGTCGTCATTCCCACTTTGAATTCTATAGGTTACAACTCCATTAGCTCCCAAATCGCCATCATTTGCATTCAAAATGGTTATAGCTTGACCTACTGTAACAAGCTCGTTGACTTGTATATTATAAGTTGAACTATCAAAAGTAGGAACCTGGTCATTCAAATCAATCACAGAGATCAAGACGTCAGCAGTACTTGACAGCTGGGGAGAGCCTGTGTCTGTTGCTGTGATCTTGAAGGCGTATGATGATTTAGTTGAAGCACTTAATACAGTATTCACTTGAATAAGACCAGTTGAAGAATCAAGTACAAAATCTGTCAATCCTTCCCCCGAGGTAAGAACAAACGAAAATGCCTGATTTATTCCTGAATCGGCATCGGTCGCAGACACTGTGCCTACTGGGGTATTAAGTGGCACGCCTTCATTTACATCGAAGTTGTAAGTCGCAGTGGAAAAGATTGGTGCATTATCGTTTACGTCTGTGAGTGTAACTGTGAGCGTCATTGCATCTCTCAAGACGGGTGTACTATAACGATTTGTTGCCTGTATGGTTAATGTGTACGTGTCAACTGTATCCCGATCAAGGGATCCTATAACTGAAACTTCTCCAGAAAGCACGTTGATCGAAAATTTTCCAGCTGAATTTCCAGAGAGAATGACATAGTCCAAATCACCAGTCGGATCGGCTCCTTCGGCAGCACCATTTACAGTGGCATCAGCATCATATATTACAGTGTTCAAAGCAGTTACCTCTGTTATGCTGACCGAAACAGTTGCTAATGCAAACCTCGGTTGTTGATAGGTAGGAGTTATCTCTACTGCGACTGTAGCAGTTGCAGTTCGCACGATTGCTCCTTGATCTTGGGCATGAACAATAAGAACGTAGTTACTCAATGTTTCAAAGTTTAAATTTGCGTTAACTTCAATGTTACTATTGTCTAATCTGAACGCATTCCCCGTGTTTCCATTGAGTATTGATAGTGTTATTGCTCCATTGGTTCCTTCGTCTCTGTCAGATACAGTCACTTGACCAATCACAGCACCAATGGTCTGGTCCTCGTTTACTTGCATATTGTAGAGAGTCTGGCTAAACACGGGATCGTTGTCATTTGTGTCAGTAACAGTAATATCAAGTATCGCTGACACAGTGTCTCCTTGACCATTATTAGCAGTAAGAGTCAAAGTATATGAAGGGGTTGTTTCTCTATCAAGGAATTTAGCCAAGAAGATACTTCCAGCCGAACTATCAATCACAAAGGAGCCATCATTTCCTCCTGTTATTGAGTATGATATGACTGTGTCGATGTCATCATCTTGTGCTGTAACAGTGAATACCAAAGCGCCAACTGCAGTATCTTCCGCTAATGAATGTGTATATGTACCACCAACAACGATAAACTGAGGTGAGAACTCGTCAACGTTTTGAACTTTAACTAACACTGTAGTACTGCCTGTGAGAACAGGACTACCGTTGTCTACAGCTTGGACAATAAGCGTATATGTCTTTGTGGTTTCTGCATCAAGTGCCGCATCCAGAAGCAGCTGACCTGAAGCATCTATAGAAAATTTACTTTCTCCGTTTCCACTGGTGATGGAATACGTTACAGCAGCATTAGTGCCTGTATCTGCGTCGATTGCTATGATAGTCTGGATAACTGAGTTAGGCGCAAGATCCTCTGACACTGACAAATCATAGAAATTAGAAGCAAATGTCGGAACAGCATCATTGGCATCGTCAACAGTAATGGAGAGAGTGCTGTCTGCTGTTCTGCTGAAAACTACATCACTAATTCGAATGCCCAGAGAGTACGAATTGGTTGTTTCCCTATCTAGAGGAGAGATAGTCATTATTTGTCCTGTGTAGGTATCTATAGTAAACATCTGATCTGTGTTACCGCTTATGATTGAAAACGTTTTCTGATTAGAGGCAGCATTTCCAGAGACAGTGAAAACAACTGTTCCCTCTGGAGCACTTTCGATTACATTAGCATTACCTATTAGATTTGTAAAGACTGGGTCTGTTTCGATATTGACTACGACGAAAGTCGTAGTACTTTTGGGAGTAACTGCGGAATCTGACACTTGGATTTTCAGTTGATAATTACTTTGTGTTGGTTGCTTATTGTATAAAACATCTCCTGTAACTACAGCGAAATCTGTATTTGTATTTCCACTGATGAAGGTATATGTTAGCTGAGCGTTCACTCCAGAGTCGCTGTCAGTACAGCCTAAGGACTGGACTGTCTGTCCTATGGTTATAGGTATAATTGCATTTACATTAAATACGGGTGTGCATGAAGGTGCAAAATCATTAACATCGTCTACATTGATTGTGACTATTGTAGTAGCAGTCAGTGATGTATCTGCTGCTTCCACGTCGAGGTTGTAAGCTGGTAGGTTTTCTCGATCTAGAGAATTAATTAGAACAATTTTACCAGTGTCTTCTTCTATACTAAATACAGTTGTGTGTGACGTCAAAGTGTATTTGAGAGAACCATCTGAACCACTGTCTATGTCTGTAGCTGTTACTGTATACAATGTCGTACCTGAAACATAATAGAAACATCTGCCAGTCGTGTTTTTAAAACTTCTAAGAAATGTGAAAACTCAAAAAGTAAATCATGACAGGCAATCTAAATCAAACTTCTTCAAAAGTTTCAGGAAAAAACAATAATTTTACCTATTGCTGTATCCTCTGGGACGTTTGTTGTATATGGACCAGCAAATGTAGGAGGAAATTCATTAACGCCTGTCACTGTAATGGCAACAGTACTTGTGGCTACTGATGCTGGAGAAGCACCATCTTGAGCTTGAACAACAAGTACACAAGAGGTGGCACTTTCAAAGTCTAGAGACGTAGCTGGAGAGATAGCGCCACTGGATAGATTTATCACAAAGCTACATCCAGGAACAGCATTTCCACCTTCAAGTTAGAATAAAAGGTTTTCGTTACGCATTTCACTACTTACTTAGTAAAGCTTTTGATAAAACCGTTTGTGGTAGCATACATTTTTCATCAGACTTTATCCTTAAAGCTGAACTAAGTCTTTAAAAACCCCCATGACGTAGTAAATTTTTTTAGGGAACGGAAATTGTTAGAAGTGAAACTAACAATCTCCGTCCCCGAGCTAAAAAATACACTTGGTCATGTGTTGACTTGAACTTTCCCCCTGATGACGTTTCGCATACTAATGTATCGTGACCCAAAATCCACTACCTCGGGTACTCGAGCGGTATATAAAGAAGCCTGGACGAGTGGACATTGTCATTTGTATGAGATGTCGTCTACCTGTAAAGATGAGTTCAGAAATTAGAAAATTGCATAGAAAACCATACATTGAAATAGAAAATGGATAAAGAAATCATGAAATCTTCAGTTTTACTGAAATAATTAAAAGACGGGTGCGTAATCTTGGGAACTTGTGGAAGGGGATGGGTGGAAGGGGGTTGTTTTAGAACGGGATGGGGACGGGACCGGGTGGGTAGTTTTTTTCATATGTTTTATATGAAATACTGCGAACCAAAAAGATGAATTCAAAATATCCATAGTTACATGTATTTACAATGTCAAAAAATTATATGCTACGGTTTACATTGATCAAAATTTGGTACATATGTGAAATAGTGGTGGGGTGGGATGTTGTTGGATTCAAGTATATCATTCAAACCAACAGACATGAAAGTAAATTGAAATGATTTATCACAAGCAAAGGAGATCAAATATACATGTAGATGAAGAGGGAGCCCAATGTTTATGATCAACCAAGACATGTTGGACCGGAAAGGGGGGGGGGGGAAGGGGCGGTTAAGTTATTGAAAATTTATATTATCTGAAGTGAAATAGTATATTGATTAGACGGAAGATTAGTTGGGAGGGGGATGCCGGTGTGTGTGTGTTTGTGGGGGGGATGTTATATCGAAACGTTGTCATGCAAAAAAGCACAATAAAAGTACATACATTAACATACTAAAATACGATAGTTAAATTCTTCTATGATATTCTATTTTCATTACATACGATTTTGTTACATATACCTGTATACTGTGAAAGGCAAGTACATAGCTGTTTCTCTGCATTTTCCTCATTTCAAAATTTCTTTTAGAAAATGTAATTATAATCAGCTAAATTTCGAGAATACAACACTGCATGATAATTATAGTGTTTTACTTACATGATATTTTAGAAAATACAATCCAATACAGGCCAATGGTCGGTATACAATTTTCTACAACAAACATGACCTCATTGTGTAGACACATGTGAAAATCGCGTGTTCGATTAGACTATTCGCACAATGAAAATGGGCTTTTATAAATTCATATCAATTAAAATATACATGTATACTAGTTACCGAATATTTGAATAAGCTTCATTATCCATTGGAATTTATATTTATGATCGTTTGTATGATTATTTCCATTGATGTGGTAAAGGGGGCGTGAACGTGGAGACCTTGGGATGCAACAGATGGAATTCGCTTCGGAAATGGGAAAAAAACAATTTATAGAATTCTTGACAATCCTATTTATCAATAGTTTATAGGTTTCCTTTGTGTTGAAACTATTTTTCGTCGAACAACTCTACCTGGGCCATGTCTTAGATCCGTTTTCTCCCAATATCCCCATCTCAATAACTACCCCCCCCCCCCCCAATCAAATTCTGTATAGCCCTTTCTTTTCAGGGCCGGGTACAAAATTTATGTTGAGGGAATGGGGAACATAGTGGCCTTACAGTCTACACACTTTCCCGATACCATAACCATGACTAGGTCAAAGCTCCAGGTCAAGGTCACTAGGTCAAATGTTAAGGCATAAATTGAAAGGTCTTGTAATGGGCAACCTTCATGTATGATATAAAGTTTCTACTGCGTAATGTTCCTCAGATTTTGCTGCAACCAGAAACTTTAACCAAAATGTTGACGACAGACAGACAGACAGACAGACAGACAGACAGACGGACGGACAGACAGTCAGACAGACAGACAGACGGACATCGTCAATCTATAGACCAGAATTGCTTTGCAATCCGGTCAATTAAAAGTGGCGAGTTGGAGGGGTATTGTCTAAATCATCCATGAACGATCATCGATCATATGCACTACTCTGGAGCAGAAATGTTGGAAGAAAGAGTAAAATTACTTTGAATTTCTGTGATTTTTTTAAATCCACATTAAAAGTTTAGGAATTGGAATTTAAAATTAATTTCATCTGAAACTCATCAAAGCTTTTATACATGCATTCACATGGTTTCATTTTTGAATATCTATTCCTTTCTTCTCTTTTATCAATGATTTTCGAATGGGTGAGTTCCCCAAAACTACTGAACGTCTCGTTCTCAGCGAGGCATGTCTGTCTGTAGGCATGGTCCATTTAATATTAGGGGGGGGGGGGCTTTGGATTTTTTGTCGGAGCATGATTATTTTTTTCGCCCTATACCGGAGCAAAATTATTTTTTTCTTGCAAAGTTGGAGCAAGGATTTTTTTTATAATAAGTGATGTGCAATGTATAATGAATGTTTGTGTTTTAATAGAAATTCTTGATTTTTATTCAAAACTCTAATAAAATATTACTTTGTTTTTATGAAAAATTTGATTCACTTATAAACACAGAGATAGAAGTATTTACAATATAATCCTCAGTAAACAAAATTCATATCTTGTAAGAGGGTCTGAGGGGAGGATTTTCTAGACAAATTTTCGAATTTAGAATTGTAAATTAGGGGAAAAACTGAAGTTTTCCTTCGAAGCTTGTATATGAAATTAGACTCTATGGTGAAACATGCATCTATTGCATGTAATAGTAATGCATTATATTCATGGTATCTAAGGAAGCCCTTTTTCCCAATTAACATGCATTCTTTTGATATTTTCAAATATAATCTTTGCCATCAAAAATTAATGTTTTGATAGAAAACTACAGCGAGCGAAGCGAGCCAAAATTTTTTTATATAAATTGAAAACTGTGACGAACGAAGCGAGCCGGAAAATTTTCAGGAATTTTTAGCGAAATTTTAAGGTAATTCTTCAAATTTAGACTACTTGTGAAAACAAGATTATTTTTTTTCTGACACACCATAAGCAAATTAATTTTTCCATCAAAATTCAGAGCAAAATTATTTTTTTCGACAAAAACCCAAAGCCCCCCCCCCCCCCCCCCGAATATCAAATGGACCGTGCCTTAGTTTTTCGAATTTTATGAAACTTTTATTGTATATATTGAAATAAGTTTTGATATGTGAGTATATCTTAGATTTATAAAGATAGAGTTTTAGTCTTGATTCCTTTTTACACGTCGAAGAGTACATATTACATTCATAATATTTTAACTTTTCTGGACTTTTTTTCGTCATTGTTGAATCTATTGTACTACTTTTTGGTACTAGTATGTGAATACATATGTCGGTGTAATTCATAGGAAGTTCAAATTAGTTTCAATTGACCTATTTGTACAAGAGTTCTTGTTCTTGGACTTAGTAAAATTCAAGTTTTTCCTAGATTTAAGAATTCAGACTTTTTTTTACTGTTACATGTATTGCAAATGTTGAACTGTGTTTTGGTTTGTGATAGATCATGTTCAATATTTGCTGAAGCTGACCTAGTTAGCTCTACTGGTCTCAGACCAGTCGAGCTTATGCGATACCCCGTCGTCCGGCGTCCGTCCGTCTGTCCGTCCGTCCGTAAACAATTCTTGTGCTCGCAACTCCTCTGAAACCATAGGAGATAGAAAGTTAATTCTTTTTGCATCCTACTTGGTATGTGGTCTAGTTGTGCACCTGACATTTGGTTTCAGCTCCTGACCCCCAGGGTCTTAGAAAATGGGCGTGGTCATGAAAATCTATGTAATCTTGTGCTCGCAACTCCTCTGACACTATAAATGATGGAGACTTAATTCTTTTTGCAATATGATGGGTCTGTGGTCTTATTGTGCACCTGATATTTTGTTTGAGCCCCTGACCCCAGGGTCTTAGAAAATGGGTGTGGTCATTTTCTTCTATTTAACTCTATGTAATCTTGTGCTCGCAACTCCTCTGACACTATAAATGATGGAGTCTTAATTGTTTTTGCAATATGATGGGTCTGTGGTCTAGTTGTGCACCTAATATGTTGTTTGAGCCCCTGACCCCCAGGGTCTTAGAAAATGGGTGTGGTCATTTTCACCTATATAACTCTATGTAATCTTGTGCTCGCAACTCCTCTGACACTATTAATGATGGAGACTTATTTTTTTCTGCAATATGATGAGTCTGTGGTCTAGTTGTGTACCTAATATTTTGTTTGAGCCCCTGACCCCCAGGGTCTTAGAAAATTGGTGTGGTCATTTTCACCTATACAAATGTATAACTCTATGTAATCTTGTGCTCGAAACTCCTCTGACACTATAAATCATGGAGACTTAATTCTTTTTGCAGTATGATGGGTCTGTGGTCTAGCTGTGATTCTGATATTTTATTTCAGCTCTTGACCCCCAGGGTCTTAGAAAATGGGTGTGGTCATTTTCACCTATATAACTCTGTGTAATCTTGTGCTCGCAACTCCTCTGACACTATAAATAATGGAGACTTAATTCTTTTTGCAATATGATGGGTCTATGGTCTAGTTGTGATTCTGATATCTTATTTGAGCTCCTGACCCCCAGGGTCTTAGAAAATGGATGTGGTCATTTTCTTCTATATAACTTATTTTTTGTGTCATTGAGCTAGCAGCCCCTGGTCACTAGGATATTGAAAAATGGTCATAGCATTCTTTTTTGAAATATCTTATCTGGGATATTATGAATTCCATGAGTGATATTCTAGTTGCAGTTTAATGGATATGTTGTTTTGTTGTGCAATGCTCCTTATAGTTTGTTAAAGCGCCTGCTTCCTTATAATGGTCTTTGGTTTAAAAGAAAGGAAATTGATCTTTTAAAACAAAACAACCAGGAGAGCTACAGTCTCGTCAGAGACTTCTGGTTTTAAAAGAGTTATTACCCTTTGACTTTGTTATTTTCATTACAGTTTCAGATTTCTTGTCTTTTCTTTATTGATACTATTACAGATACCGAACTGGTACTTGTCTGCACATGCATTGAGTTCAGTATTGGTCTCAGATTTATACCGGCAGGGGATTTGTATCGCTTTACGATAAAAAAGGTTGTTGGTTCTGAGTAAAAATAAAATACTCCCAATATGTATAAAATATTCTAGTCCATGAGCGTGTATTTCCTACAGAAGCCATTTCGTACCATGTCATAACTCGTACATGTAGTTGCGAGAAAAATTGTGGTAGTTACGAGAAAAAAAAAATTCGTAGTTACGAGAAACAAATTTCGAAGTTACGATAAAAAAAATCTCGTTGTTACGAGAAAAAAAATGGAGGTAAAAACTATTCATTTTTATCAAAAATCGCTGATAAAAGGAAAAACTCAATAATTTCACCGTCTTTTGGACAAATTCACATCAGATTCTGAAGCTTTAGATATGTGTAAAATATGGTAGACTAACGTAATTTGAAACTTAAAGTTTGATATTTACACTTATCTTTGGAAATTTTGTATTTTTTTTGGAAATATGGTATCCCCATATAGATCCGATTTCTTCAAGATACCCCAGAGTTGGAATTGCTTAATTTGCAAAATTGAAATGTGATGACTGAAAACATTCATTAACTACTTTTGATATGAGTAATTGTCCGAAGTATGTAAAGACTCCAAAAAATTGAATAAAATAAAGCATTTCCAATTTTCAGCATTTTTATCAAATTTGTTATTTTTAACCCAAAATTTCCACGAAATACCTGAGTTGGTAAAGTGTACATGTAAATCAAATTCATTCTTGAGTAGGGCCTTTATACTTTCAGAAAATACTTTCAAATCCCACAAACTATGGGGGCCCTCCCCTTCATTCTTGTTGTTATGGGTCAGAATACCCCAAAACGCCAGCAAAAATCAGACAAAGACAGAATATAAATTTACAAGTTTAATTATGTACAAAATATATATATTTCAAATGATTACAACTTACAATACAATGTCCGGATCAAAGTGTCCGTTACGGTCCACAAAGTCTATCGAATGTATGGTTTCCGGTAATCACAAACGTTCTCGAAAGATCAGTGTCCAAACGTTGTTAAATGGATTAAAGTCTCAACAAATAAAGTGTCCCAGTATATCAGAATAGATGAATGAATCGTGTCTATGAATGTGTACGAATGTCCCCTCAACACAGTTCCTCGGAGGTATTTATATCTAATACCAATGAATTAACCAGAAGCTTCTAGAACAATGACTCATTACAAATGATCAACAATAGAGTAAATTCTAGAAATCACAGTCATGTGATGATAATGATGTAACAAAGAACATACTGGAATATTCTCTAATGAAATAAACATGACATAGTAAAATCTAGAAAGAATGATTATGAAATCATAATACAACATGACTAAGTACATGTGTACCTACACATAAAGTAAAACTAAAATAACACATGACCCACAACACCTCCCCCCTTAAAAAAAGTTTGAATGTCAATGAAAACTTAGGTGGTAAATTCTGCAAAAATCACTCATGAAACTCTCGATAGTGCATCTGCAATCACATTGTCTTTGCCCTTGATATGATTAATAATGATATCATACTCTTGCAACAATAAACTCCACCTTGTAAGTCTTTGATTCTTGTTTGACATTTTGTGCAAAAATGTGAGAGGGTTGTGGTCAGTATACACAAGAATGGGATGTAAAGTAACATTCAAATAAACATCAAAATGTTGTAAAGCTAACAATAATGCAAGACACTCTTTTTCAATAGTAGAGTAATTCTTTTGACATTTTGTCAATTTCTTTGAAAAATAACAAACAACTCTATCTACACCATCATCATTTTCTTGAAACAAAGCAGCCCCGATTCCTACGTCACTAGCATCAACAGTAAGCTTAAATTGCTTATCAAAATTTGGAGCTGACAGGACAGGACTATTCATAAGAACACATTTGATTTTCTTAAAAGATTCGTCACAGTCATTGGTCCATGCAAAATTCACTCTCTTTTGTAACAGATTGGTAAGTGGACCAACAACTGACGAGAAATTTGGACAAAATTTTCTGTAAAATCCTGCCATTCCCAAGAATCTCATTATCTCTTTCTTATTGGTAGGAATCGGGAACTTTGAAATAGCTTCCACCTTGGCCATGATAGGAGTAACAAAACCTTGACCTACTTTGTGACCCAAATATTCTACAGTCGCATGACAAAATTCACTTTTCGCAAGGTTCACTGTGAGGTTTGCTTTCGCAAGTATGTTGAAGAAAGTACGCATGATTCGGAGATGATCATCCCAGGTGTCGCTGTAGATGATGACGTCATCGATGTACGCCTCGCATCCTTCGAGATGATTTAGGAGCGAATGAATCATCCTCTGGAATGTGGCTGGTGCGTTTTTCATACCAAAGGGCATTACTTTATATTGGTATAGCCCATCTGGAGTCGCAAATGCCGATATTTCTCTGGCTCTCTCGGTAAGCGGGACCTGCCAATAGCCTTTAAGCAAGTCAAATTTACTGACAAATTTTGCACTGCCAATTTTATCGATACAGTCATCGATTCTTGGGATCGGATAAGAGTCAGTTTTGGTGACTGAATTGACTTTTCTAAAGTCCGTACACAATCGGTAAGTTCCGTCTGGCTTCGGAACAAGAATACATGGGGAACTCCAATCACTATTGCTGGGTTCAATAATGTCATTTTCAAGCATGTATTGAATTTCTTTCCGCATGTATTGAAGCTTTATCGGGTTTAACCGATAGGGATGCTGTTTGATAGGTGACGCATCACCCACAATGACGTCATGATGAGATGCATTCGTCTTTTTTGGAACATCCGGAAAGATGGTCGTATATTCCCGCATTAATTGGTGCACTTCCTCTTTTTGATGCACGGTCAAATGTCCGAGTTTCACTTCCGGATTTGTCAGAATTTCAGAATTCTTCAAACGGACACTTTGAGCGAAGTCTTTTTCGACAGTCTCTTCATTACATTCAGGTTCAACACAATTTTCTAATGTATTTGCATTGGCCAAAGTGGAAACTGGTTTAACAAAATTTCGGTCACTTCTATCAAAATACTCTTTCAACATATTAACATGACACACTCTTTTTTCTTTTCGCCGACCTGGTGTCTTAACCACATAGTTAACATCACTAATTTTACTCTCAATCTCATAAGGACCGAAATATCTAGCTTGCAAAGGATGACCAGGGATAGGCAAAAATACAAGAACTTTATCGCCTGGTTTAAAAACTCTGTTTCTAGCATCTTTGTCATACCATGTTTTCATTTTCATTTGAGATGTTTTTAGATTTTCTTGAGCTAATTTGCAAGCATTATATAATTTCTCTTTGAAATTAGACACGTAGTCCAAGAGATTCAAATCGCTAGTCTCAGTCAACCATTTTTCCTTCAACAACTTCAATGGCCCCCTGACCGTATGCCCAAAAACTAGCTCAAAGGGACTGAACCCCAGGGACTCCTGAACCGCTTCTCGTGCCGCAAACAACACGAGGTGAACCCCTTCATCCCAGTCTTTTCCATACTGGTGACAATATGTTTTCATCATAGTTTTAAGGGTTTGATGAAAGCGTTCAAGTGCCCCTTGGGACTCAGGATGGTACGCAGAAGACTTATACTGCCTGATACCTAGCTCATGCATAACCTGCTGAAACAACCCTGACATAAAATTCGAACCCTGATCTGACTGGATAGCCTTGGGAGCACCTACGAAACTGAAAAACTTTGTAAGGGCCTTAACTATGGTCTTTGCCTTAATATTCCTAAGAGGTATGGCCTCAGGAAACCTAGTCGAAGTACACATAATTGTCAGTAAGTACTGATTCCCTGACCTAGTCCTAGGCAAAGGACCTACACAATCAACTAACACCCTACTAAAAGGTTCCTCAAAGGCTGGAATTGGTTGGAGGGGAGCAGGTGGTATAACTTGATTGGGTTTACCTACCATCTGACAACTATGACAAGACTTACAAAACTCAGACACATCTTTTCTCAACTTAGGCCAGTAAAAGTGACTTAAAATCCTATTATAAGTCTTATTGACACCTAAATGACCTGCCATGGGTGTGTCGTGAGCTAAACTCATGATGTCCCCGCGATACACTACTGGAACCACTATCTGGTGAACGACCCGCCACACGTCATTAGGGGGTGCATCGGGTGGTCTCCATTTCCGCATGAGGATGCCATCTTGTATGTAGAAGCACTCTCCGACTTTGTCCGCTTCTTCTCGGGGAAGGGCCCTCTTACTTAGTCGGATGATCTCCGGATCTTTAGTTTGCTCGGAGAGGAGCTGCTCACGGCTTAAGGCATCTGTACCCCTGTCTAATGGCGGATGGGAATCATCACCAGGTACTGCCGGAGACTTGTCTACATGAAGTGGTACAGATGTTTCAGGTACGTTGTCACCAATGGTAGACATGAATGTGTCAGAAAGGTCTATATCTTCGGAGGGATGGTCCTCGTTAAGTGCAGAAGTACTCTCGGCCTCTTTTAGTCTGTTCCTGGCCATCGCCCTGGTAACAGCGCAGGCTGGATACAAGTCGTCGTCTTCATCATCGGACACGACATCGGACGTGATTTTCTCACAAACAATCGGATCGGCTACAACTTTGCCGCCAGCTTAATCGTTGCCAAGCAACAAGGAAACGCCTTGAACGGGAAGAGTAGGTCGAACACCTACGATAACAGGTCCAGTAATTAAGTCTGACTTCAAATAAATTTCATGAAGGGGAACATCAATGACGCCTAGCTCCACACCCTGTAATAAAACTGACCTACCAGTAAAAGTGTGCTCAGACAAAGGCAATGAACCCTCTAACAATAAAGTCTGGGCAGCACCAGTATCTCTCAAAATCTGAACAGGCAACGCTTCGCTAGAATCACTGAGTGAAACAAATCCCTGTGACAAAAAGGGCTTATAATGATCCTCCACAAAATCATCAGAACTGGACTTAGAACCCTGAATCTCAGGAGTGTCAGAACAAATCGAATCTAAGGCTTTCCTATCATTTCTAACAGACGCACAGGCCTGTGACTTAAGTTCTTTTTTCTTCTTAAGCTTCAAACACTCACCAATAACATGACCTTTTTTCTTACAATAATTGCATGTAGGAAGCGACCCCACCCCTGGGGATGCCTCAGAACGCTCGGACCTAGGACCGGACGTAGAACCACCTTGAGATGGTGACTGGGAACTAATGGACGACTGAGACTCTTGTAAATTTTTCTTTGGAAAATCTGACGTTTTTGCGCTATCGCTAGATTGAGTTTTTGACACAAAATTTTTCTTATGAGTGAGAGCATACGTATCAGACAAAACAGCGGCTTCTTCAAGAGTTTTAACATTTTTGTCTTCCAAATGAGTTCTTAAATCTTGATGTACACACTCTTTGAACTCTTCTATCAGAATTATTTGACGCAAATTGTCAAATGAATTGGGAATTTTCTTAGATCGAAACCACTGATCAAATAAATCTTCTTTTTCTCGAGCAAATTCAACATATGTTTGATTTTCAAATTTTTTGTACTTTCTAAACTTTTGTCTGTACGCCTCAGGTACTAACTGATATGCTCTCAAAATCGTGTCCTTGACCTTGTCATAGTCTGAACTCTCAGCAATACTGAGCGCCGAGTACACTTCAGCCGCTTTGCCAATAAGTACGCTTTGTAATAAAGTTGGCCAAAAGTCGCGTGGCCACTTCAGATTGGCCGCGATTTTCTCAAAATGTGGAAAATATTTGTCCACGGACTTTTCTTGAAATTTTGGTACTAATCTGATGTTTTTGGCGGCGTCGAATTCAGACTTGACAGGCGAAGGAACAGGATTTTCCTTAGCACTTTTCTCTAATTTTAACTTTTCTAACTCAAACTGGAGTTCTTTCTCGTGCATACGTTCCTGTTTCTCTCTTTCTTCCTTTTCTCTTTCAAATTGTAAATGTCTTTCTTTTTCTTCTTTTTCAAATTGTCTTTCTTTTTCTTCTTTTTCAAATTGTAATTGTATTTTCATTTTCTCTAATTCAAACTCATATTTTGACATTTTGGTTTCGCTTGAAACAGGTTCAACAGGAAAATCGTATGTCGAAAAGATTTCCTCAGCTAAAAGCTCTTTAGCCACAATATTTCTAATTTCTTGTTTTCTCATAGAAGATTTTACGTCTAACTTCAAGTGAAGACCTAAACCAATCAAATCATCTTTTTTCAATGATTCGAACTCATCTACAGTCGGCGATTTCAAAAATTCAGTGACCGAAAATACCATGATTGATTTCTGCTGGCAAAAGTTTAGAGAATTTTCCTTTTTTCAAAAAAACGAACTTTTACGTAAAAATGCAAATATGCAGAGATTACGATCCCGGACGAGCCCCCAATTCTGTTATGGGTCAGAATACCCCAAAACGCCAGCAAAAATCAGACAAAGACAGAATATAAATTTACAAGTTTAATTATGTACAAAATATATATATTTCAAATGATTACAACTTACAATACAATGTCCGGATCAAAGTGTCCGTTACGGTCCACAAAGTCTATCGAATGTATGGTTTCCGGTAATCACAAACGTTCTCGAAAGATCAGTGTCCAAACGTTGTTAAATGGATTAAAGTCTCAACAAATAAAGTGTCCCAGTATATCAGAATAGATGAATGAATCGTGTCTATGAATGTGTACGAATGTCCCCTCAACACAGTTCCTCGGAGGTATTTATATCTAATACCAATGAATTAACCAGAAGCTTCTAGAACAATGACTCATTACAAATGATCAACAATAGAGTAAATTCTAGAAATCACAGTCATGTGATGATAATGATGTAACAAAGAACATACTGGAATATTCTCTAATGAAATAAACATGACATAGTAAAATCTAGAAAGAATGATTATGAAATCATAATACAACATGACTAAGTACATGTGTACCTACACATAAAGTAAAACTAAAATAACACATGACCCACAACATTGTGATTTGTCCAAAATTGCTGGTTTTTTCCGTTTTCAAGTTGAATTTTACTAATAACCATATATATGCCCATATGGGGACACCCCACCCCTACACTGACAGCAACGACTTGGAAACAGCCCTCCCCCCCCCCCCCCTGGAAAATGTATAGATCGCTTTAATTCATCAAAATATGAGCCATTTTGATTTAGATGTATCACTCTTTATTTTGTTCCAAACATAGAACATTAGGATAACGAAATTGTGATCTTGCTTATTATTTAAAAGACAAGTATTACTAAAGCTCTAATCGAACACGCGGTTTTTTCACATGCGTGTAAAATGGTAACATGTGTACCGATTATTTGTAATATAGGATTGTATTTGCTTTATCAACATGTAAGTAAAACCATGCAATGTGCAGTTTTTTATTCTGATATAATTTTAGAAGATTGAGACAATGGACTTGTTAAAAATTAATTTTGAAATTAGAAAGTTTTTTGTATTTTAGACGTTTAGTAAACAGGTACAATGTAAATATATAATGTGGGTCACTAAGTGTATTTATGTAATTGTGTAAGATACAGCTATACTGAAAATGAATATTTTATAGGCAGACATAGCTAAGAAGCATTTCAGTATGTAAAAGAGTGTAATTTTGAATTACATTTGGAGTATGCATTACATCCTCCCTGTAACGCGCACCTCTCCCCCCCCCCCCCCCCCCCCCCCCCCCCCTCGAACTCGAATTCTCACAACGCTTCTTTTTCCCAGATCTTTTTTCGACCGGATCTATTATGTAAATTACAAGCAAATAATATTTCGCTTCATATATTTTATTTCAACGCTTTGATTTTGGGCTACCATTCGATCACCCCCCCCCCCCCCGAACCCCAAACCCTCTTGATCTGTCCAAATTTTGAAACTTTGAGTTCCCTACATGCATATGCATTGTGATAAGTTTGTGATCATGTTATCTTTGTAAATAATCATGTGTTATTTACTACATTTCATGATGATTTACCTGTAGCAAATCTCCCCCCCCCCCCCAACTTTTCCAATCTGTACCTTAATTTTGATTTTTAAACATAGTACTTGTATATATCATTATGCATACGCCTTAATTTCTTTTGGAGGTGCTGTATATGTGAAACATGTACCGGACCCCTCCCCCCCCCAACTCCCGTCCCCCGAGTTCCCCTCCCTCTATCACGTACCCGGGGCAGATCTCATTCATTATAACTATATATGAGAAAATAATTTTATTCTTATTTAATTGAAAATTATATATTTTAATGTATGATTTTCTATGCAATTTACTAATTTCTTAACTCATCTTTACAGGTAGACGACATCTCATACAAATGACAATGTCAACACGTCCAGGCTTCTTTATATACCGCTCGAGTACTCGAGGTAGTGGATTTTGGGTCACAATACATTAGTATGCAAAACGTCATCAGGGGGAAAGTTCAAATCAACACATGACCAAGTGTATTTTTAGCTAGGGGACGGAGATTGTTAGTTTCACTTCTAACAATTTCCGTTCCCTAAAAAAATTTACTACGTCATGGGGTTTTTTAAAGACTTAGTTCAGCTTTAAATATTTTTGTATAACATACATGTTCTACTGACGAGCACCCTATATCCGAAACCATCTGTACGCGGGCTAGTCTTTGATCACGTAGTTGGGACGCTTTCGTTTTATTACAAATAATACTCAAATTAGAAGGACCAACGATAGACAGCATAATGATCGAAAATGCGTCAGAATCATCAAACGCCTATTAAACCGTGGATATGATCCTAAGGTCATGATCCTAATGTTACCAGACGGACACTTACACCAGTCTTGGTTCTTGACCAATTTACGGTTTTGTACCAGCGCATTCTTAAGAATTGCACTCTGACTGACTGTGACGACGGGACTCCGTGACCGGCCCTGTCCAAATCTCTTTAGAGAAGACAGAGCCCCGACCACCTGTCCTCTCTGAATGTCAGTCGGACTCCCGGGTGGTAACATGCATGAGCTCGCTACCGCCGGCAGAGCATGGACTGTATTACGTACGCCCCCCCCCCCCCACCTCCTTTACATCAATATACATATTCATCTGTGTTGCTTGGGCCCCTGCGTTTTGCTGTCTTGTTTGTGTGGTCATCTAACAATGAGGATGTTGTTTCACACTACAGGTCTCAATATACCAACAAATGGATGAAAACTCATCTGTGAGAGGCAGGTTTTGAATTTTTAACTTCTGTTGCCATGGCAACCAATTGTCACAAATAATTTTTGATTTAATTGAAAGTTAGTATGTAGCAGAATTTAAATATACATTAACATATCAGCTATATGCTTCCTGTAGTGTTGGTATTGTATATAATGAGTGCCATTCTAACCATGAAAAATCACCAAAAATGATGAAACCTACCCATTTTCAGCTACATCAGATTTCGTTATATGAATTCTTACACCAGAAAGACAAGTTTCATCTTTTAGACAAAATCTTACAGTTTTCAAAAAGGTCTCATTTGCAATAGGTCCCTAGATTCATTTTCTAGAAAAATCACCACACATGGACAGCATGCTACTTTCAACTCATCATTACAGGCTTATAAGGGGATTCCCCATTTGACACAGAGCTAACCCTGATTTCATAGCGTACAGTCTCGAATCCAACTAATTGAACTTTTTCACTGCAGAATGGCCTCCTCTATACATTGAAATAGAAATAAACAACATTAACACTATTCAAATTCAGAAATACACAATTTAATGTAACCCCTATGCTAACCCTGGTAACATTAGTGACGTATTTTCAAAGCGCACGGTATATTGAGACTACAACCGTGCGTTCTTCGAGACCTTTTGGTAAGTTTGGTAAAGTGGAAGGGTTGTGCGCACGTAATCCGGATAAACACTCGAGATCCATTTGCTTCATGCGTAGCAAATGGCCGTAGTTAGTCGGCATAAGTTACCCATGTGTGGTCTTTTTTGTTTAATGTTTCTATGTATCTTGCTGTGTTCGCTTGTGTTTTCACAACGGGTGTTTCGGTGTTTTTTTTTTTTTTTTTTGTTGGTGCTGCAACAGGGTCTGGTTGGAGATACCCCCCCCCCCCCCTTCTCAAAAATGTCCAATTAGATAATTTGAACGATTCAAGGAAGGATATAATTGCATAATGAACAAAGGTACGTACTGATAATGGAGTATGATATTTGACCATTGGTATCCTTGTCAGGGTCTGTAGCAGCAACAGTTATAACGGGAGTGTTGACAGTGGAATCCTCTGGTATTGTCACTGTGTAAATATTCTGTAATGTAACACAGTACTTCGCATGCACATACGTAGAAAAATAATAAAAGTCTGCAGATTTATGAAGAATGCCTAAGGATTGTTTCAACACCACTGTTTTCATGTTTTTGAATTTTTACTATCAGGTTTTCTTTGATGATACAGGGGCAACCTATCAGTCGGGCTTCGTCGAACTTCCTTCATTTGATTTATCTCTAAATCTTTGAAAATCTCTAAATCTTTGAAAATATATGATAATTTTACCTGAGTCCAGGTAGGCGTGTTATCATTGACATCCGAGAGTGTGACGGTAACATTTCCGAGTATTTTATTGGCTGCATTAGATGTTGGGTAAGCTGAGATCGAAATGACGTGGGTTTCTTGTGTTTCACGATCAAGGGTACCTTGTGCAAGAAATATTTTTCCTGTGCAAAATAAATGAATAATATAGAAACAATGAGGACTACACCAAGATTTTTTTGCATTCCGTAAGAAATATGTACTGCTTTAAGAAATCAATAGAAGAAGAAATGGCCATAAATGTTGAATGGCCATATGGTTAAATAGGCGAGATATCGGTACAGTATATGTATAAACCTGTGTCAGTCTCTATCCCAAATATGGAACCTGAATCTTCTATGGCATAGCTTATTTCAGACTCTGGAGTACCAGCTAAATCAGCATCCGTAGCGCTTATCAGTGCGATGAATGTACCCAGCGCTGAGTTCTCGGCCACAGCTGAAAGAAAATACATGTACTTTATATTTAGAATACCAATGTGGTATCGACATGATGAGGTAATTTACCTTTTGTCTTTTAAAACATTTTACGACACCTTTTCTTTCAAAAGTGTAGAAAAGTTGCTTACAGACGTCATAGACGCCGTCGTCAGCGGTGTTCCACACCACCGGATTGTCATCCACCCCGCTGACGAACACATCTACTGTAACTGTTGAAGTATGTACTGGCGATCCACGGTCCTTGACGGCGATCGTTACCGTAAAGGAGTTAGGCTCTGTGTCCACATCTATCTGGGCAGCTAGTTTCAGAATGCCTTGGTTTACTTTAAACTTATTGAGTGTATTTCCTTAAAAGAGACAATTAAAGTACATGTATATATTTGTATAATTATAATATGTAAAGGAAATATGTCAAAAACTTTTTTCTATGGAAAGGTTTGATGGCAATGACCTTGAAAAATTTAATTCACAGTCCGTTAATGACTTTGTAAAAAAGGTACATAATAATGATACTTTTATTTGAAGAGCTTTGTGTATTTCTTTATCCATGTTCAATGTTTGTACATTTTTATTATTTTGAACGTTTCTGTATGACCAAAGTAAATGAAAAAAAAAAGAAACTTGTACGCACCAGTTTCGATGGTGTATCTAAGGTTGTTAGTTTCTGCGTCAGTACAAGCAAGATCTTGTACGTCTGTGTCCACTACGTCTGTCTCCGACCGTATAGCCGCAGAAAAATGAACAGAACCGCAGCTCTGAAAACATTTTTATCGTACACTAGTACATGTATTTTATAGGGAAACAATAGTACGGTATGGAAACTTGACGTTCCCCAGTTTTGCTAGAACCCTGTGAGACAGTCTATGTGAGACACATAGCTTGTCTCAAAGGCTACACGTACACTGACCAATGATAGAAGAGAATCTTATTGACTTAACAGTAACGTCGTCAGAAAACATGGCGCTAGATGGCATGAAACGTTGTTTGAATTCACTATTTTTTATATTCCATGGAAGAAGAAATAGATTCTAGCTTTTACTTGAGTGAGACATAAACATATACACTCGTGGAGGATTTTTTTTTTTTTCATCTTTTCCCTCATTCCGCTATGCTCCACTCGGAAAAAGATTAAATTTCTGTCACTCGTGCTTACAAATTTGTAAGTCTCACTCAGTAGATCGTGATAGAACCTATATTCTTCTCCAGTTTTTCTCGTACCCTGTGAGACAGCCTATGTATGTGAGACACATACAGGTATTAAGTTTTCTCTCATATCCGCGTATGTGTTACAGAGAAGGTCCATGAGATACAGCTACATGTATGTGAGCGACATCTGTATTACACATCAAGTGACAGCTGTATCCTACATCACGTGACGCTATTGTTTCGATTGTTTACGCTATTGTGACATCATGATTTCAGCCCGCAAAACAAATAAACTAGCGGCGACGTGGCAACAAAACATACATTTAAAGATCTTTTTCAATGTTTTTTGCCTTATATTTTGAAAAGCCTAATATTCGTAGTTGATTCTTATAGAATAAACAATTAATGGGGGCGCTGATTTCGAATATCGCAGAATGTTTGCGATTAGATCAACTTAAATTTCGTCTCTTTTCTTTCAGTTTTGACTTTTGCCCATAGATATCTTTCATGTCCTCCTATGAAAGATCCTTCGTTTCCACCCTCGGGGTCTCAAAATTATGCAAAACCTTAGGCAAGACTGTCTCTGGTCTTACATTATTTTGAGACCCCTCGGGTGGAACTGACCATGAACGAGTCTTGTATTCTCAAAGGCTCAAAACTGACCAATGCTAAAAGAGAAATTCTTATTGTTACGTCACAGTAACGTCGTCCGAAACATGGCGTTAGATAACGTTGTTTGAAAGCACTTTTTTCTTATGTATCATGGAAGAAGAAATAGATTTTTTCACTTTTTACTGAGTGAGACATACAAATTTACACTCGTGACGGAAATTTTCATTTCCGTCACTCGAGTCAATTTTTATGTCTCACTCAGTAGGTCGTGATAGAACCTTATATATGAATCTAGGCATTGCCTTCAAGGGAGCGTGTATTGTCTTACTAGTGAAGCACCCGTTTGTCTGATTATCTACCAATTTATTTATCTATTCAAATTATAAATTAGATCTAGACTACTGTATTATTTATTTGTTAAAAACTAATTCATCCTGAATGACATGGACACACGTAGCTCAGTGTTTTTTTTTTTTTTGTTTTTTTTTTTTTGTTTTTTTTTTGTGAGCTTTTAAAAAGAAATGAAGAAGGCTTGCACATTTACCGGATAATTGTCATTCACGTCATCGACGGTTACAATCAAACTCCCTGTATTTTCTTTCTTGGTGGAGTTGTCCACATTCACATCTTCGATCTGCAAAGACACCGTGTGCGACTGCGCAGTCTCAAAATCCAGGCTTTTCCGTAAATAAACGGCTCCACTTGATTTATCAACAAAGAAGAAGTCGCCTGCAGCTATAAAATTATATCATAAAACGAATTTTCCCCAAAAATTCAATCCGCAACGCTTGTTTTGTTTTGTTTTTTTTTTATTTGCCTCGGTTGTTGCTGTCTTGCGAGTAATTGTCACCTTTCGGTGAGAAGATTTTGTTTATAAATGCAACAGTTGTGCGTCTTGGTAGACTTTAGTGGGAGGGTTGTGCGCATTTCACACGTAATCTAGATAACAATACAATCTGCTATGAATTTTGTTTCTGGCAGTCAAAAGTAGGAACTATAAAAATATATAAGTATATATAATCGCAACTCCCTGTTAAATATAGTGAAGACTGAGAACTTGTGACTATCAACTGAAGATTCGCTGGAGGGATGAAAACTTATACTGTAAAAATTGCTATGTTCAACAAAATTTTAATGTTTAAATTTAATATATTTTCACTGTTTTGATTTCAATTTTCTTCAAATATATAGTTACATATTTGTATCCCTCCTTTTATGTTTTTGTATTATGTCTTTCAGTGAAAAGTTAATAATGCGGCCCAAGCATTTTCATTGTCTCTGATTGCTGGTTAATATGGTAGTTGTGTGTTTTATCTGTTGCTATGTTAATAAGTTAATAGTCATAAGTTCTAAGTCTTCACTATATTTAGCTTCAATTCAAAATTTGTGCAATGTAAACAAAAGTCATCATGTATATAGGATCTCAAATGAATTTTCATTTCATACGATGTATTATGAAACGAGTTGTTTGTTTTAAATTATATCCCCGAGCCTTGGCGACAGCATTGCATTTGAGATTCTTTTTATAACATGATTCTGAAAAAAAATGTATTTCCGACGTGAAATCGACGTTTCTGAGAACTAGAGGCGAACTACGCCGTGACCCAGAAGTTGTCTGCTACATGTATGCCATGAGAAGTAGTTCCACGTCGTATAGATTTTCGCGTAAAGAGAAATTAAAATATTTCAATTTTGTTAAGTACTTTAATGCAATAATTATTTCAACGACAACAATTTAATATCATTGATATTGGATTTGCGTCTGAATTTAACATCCGATATTTGAACGGTCACACTTGTCACAGCGTTGGTGATGAGGCTCCACATTCAAGCAGACCGATATGTAACTTCTTATCATAACATTAATAGATTTATCACATGATACACCCGCTATACAGTACTGTTTCATAAAACCATAATTTTTTCATAATTATTTCATCACTGTTTCATAAAGCCATTTAATAAATATATGATATGATAACACGTTACATATTGCTCTGCTTGAATGCGATTGATCAAGTTTGGAACCTATATGTAATCACATAAACTTTGACAAATGTGACCTTTCAAATATCGGTCAATTGTGAAATTCAGACGCAGATTCAATATCAATTATTTGCAGAATTAATTATTGCATTAAGATATTAACCAATTTGAATTTTTTTTTCTTGCGCACAGAATATATCTATACGATTGGGGAACTACTTCTCATGGCGTAGCAGACAATCAGTAGGTCACGGCGTGATTCGCCTCTAATCTTCAGAAACGTTGATTTCAAGTTAGAAATACACGTATTTAGGCAATATCATGTGATAAAAATAATCTCAAATGAATTAATTTTCAGATCTTATAATATTAAACTGCATATCGGGTGTATCATGTGATATAAAAAGTTATCATAATATCTCATCAACAGAATACATTGTCTTAATTGATTCCCCGCAGGCAGAGTTTAAATACATATGTAGTAGTGCTGGTGGCGTAGCACTTGGTTAGCACGGTGGACTATGAACCCATAGGTCGTGGGTTCGAATCTCAACGTCGCCGATCATTGCAACTTGTGCAAGTTACTTTACACTACGTTTCACTCTCTCCACCCAGGAGTAAACCGAATACCTGGCACATGAGACGAGATTGTAATGTGAATGAAAAGCATTAATAACGCCTTTAGAAACGGGTAAGAAGTTTTACAGTTTATATTTATTATACTATCAGAATGTCTAGTGTTGTACTGATGAACTTGATTATGTTGAGAAGGAATTAGAGAACTAAGGTAATCAGGGGTGATTCCATTAATCAGTTTGTAGAACTGAACTAATTTGTGAAATTCCCTACGTTTTTCTAATTTTTCCCACCCACATTCCCTATGTAAAGATTCAAAACTAACCAATTTTGTGGCACCAGTAACAATTCTAGCGGCTTCGGCGTTAACAAGGTAGTTGAGAATGCACTGGAATATGTAACTGATTGCGGTCATCCCTTACCGATGCCAATGAAAATTATTGTATTTTTTATCAATATCAGTACCAAACTATATGTGATGGCATCTATAACATGGTTGCCGGTGTTGTAGCATACATGTTTATAAGCGTGGTATCATGCTGAGTTTCTATATGTAACATGTTCACTGTGTATAGCCGACACCGGATATTGGTACTATTTGTCGGCGTATTGGTACTACTGAGGCGAGAGATTTTAACAAATGAGGTGTGAGTGTCCCTTTCTAACATCGTTTTTTATTTGAATCTGGCAGCTCCTTTCAAAAGCAACTGTATAATGCATTACTACAGAAAGTCATCCTTGAAGTTATATGAGTAATATATGTCTAAGTAGAAGACTTTTTAACTTTTAAAAGCAAAATGTATCACCTAGTACCGTAAAATTTTCCATACTGAGAACTTTATTTGGATTTAAATTCGCATATTGCACTTTTTTCTAGACTTGCAATATATCTATGTTTTACGATTTGATCACTCTATCATGATTTCATGGATTTGTAAAGATCTTACTAAGAACAAAGTGTATTTTTTCCAAAAAGATACACGCCAGGTGTACGGCATTTTGCTGGACGATAAAGAATTTACTGTACGGCATGTTGAAATAGGTAGTGTACGGCGAATTGCTTTTGGGGTCGGAGTTGCAAAGCAATTTCGGGGCTTATGGAACGAAGATGACAATCCACCTACTATGTGTACCTGTCCGTCACTTGAACCATCATCTGTCTTTACACATATTTGTTACGAAAGAGTTCAAGGGTGTGAATGTATTCATAAAACATTGGTACTCACAGCAGGACAAGAACCCCAAGATGCTAATTTTATTGTTTCTACCATGCGCGGATCCAGAAGAGAGGACCGGAGGTTTGCCAGAGGTGGGGTCCACGGACCATGGTCCCCACCTCTGACAGATCTCGGGAGGGGGGTGTCCAAATACGACATAAGATTAAATTGTTTCGTATGGATTTTTTCCGGCTCGCTTTCGCTCGCCAAATACATAAAACTCTTGTATGAAAGAATACATCAACTAAGACATACTTATATTGAATTGATATTAAAATTACTTTTATCAGTTGTGTTAATTACCATACTTTCCATAAGCTTGCATATTCAGTTTTAGGTATTCAGCTCGCATTGTTAACATGCGATTAAAATGTGGAAATCCATGAGCTTCAGGGGGCTTCGCCCATGGTCCCCCACCAGGGATTCGTCCTGGACCCACAGGGGGCCTAAAGGCGGCCCAGACCCCGGCCTTTTAGACCCCCCCCCCCCGGTGAAAAAAGCTGGATGCGCGCATGGCTTCTACTCTCTAGAAAAAAGGACTCACTTCTCTGGTGTATTGAATAACACTCAGGTCATAAGGCGTAATTTTCGTGTTATGCATGCATTTTTTAAAAACATTTATAATAAAAGAGGACAGCCCTGTGTGTATGATAGCGGCGTTATGACACATGTCAGTGACGGATCTAGCTTTGAGTTAGAGGGGGCGTAAAATGGCGAGGGGTCTGGTAGGATGACCAGGGAGGCGAAGCCTCCCGGAAGCTAACGCATTTCAGCCTTTTCGAATCCATTCTCGTGACTGAAATTGATTAAAGAATTGAAATTGATGAAGACAATTATATTATCTGACAGGTAGTAAATATTTACTAATATTTACTCTTTTTTATATGGAAAATGATTGTTTTACCTATAATTTGCAAATTTTAGGGGGGTGGGCTACGTCATCCCCTTGAATCCGCCACTGCATGTGGAAAGGAGCACCTGTATGTCAATCAGTGGTTTTAGCTCACCTGAGCGAAGCTCAAGTGAGCTATTGTCATAGTGTGGCGTCGTCCGTCCGTCCGTCGTAAACTTTTCACATTTTCGACTTCTCAAGACCCACTGAAGGGATTTTGATGAAACTTGGTAGGAATGAAGTACTCATGGCTCCCTACAGGTGGTGTTGTTTTTCGTCCGGTTCCGTCAACAGGTGGCGCCACCACAGGCAAAAGCAGGTCAGGGGGTACCCTCCTTTGACACACCAAAGCACATATCGACAAACCGAAAGCATCAGGATGATCTAGAGACAACTGTTTCTTTGAATAACCCCAAAAACATGTGGTTTTATGCTCTCAATAACTGTATGTTTGCCATATTTAAGGCAATCAGTGGTTTCATATTGATTTTGATTGAAATTGTTATTTTCATGATTTTTCATGATTTTTTTTCTTATGTGAAGAAAGAGAGGGAGGGGGGTTATTTTCATACAAACTGGACATATAATCCAGAACCATGGAAGGGATTTTAATGAAGCTTGGTAGAAATGAAGTACTCATGGTCCCCTACAAGTTTTGTTTTGTTTTGTTTTTTTTTTTTTTTCGTCCGGTTCCGTCATTAGGTGGCGCCACCGAGGGCAAAAGTAGGCCACGGGGGTACCCTCCTTTGACAAACTTCTTCTTCAGAACAGAAGTACATATCGACAAATCGAAAGCATCTGGATGATCTAGAAGGGGGTACCCTCCTTTGACACACCAAAGCACATATCGACAAACCGAAAGCATCAGGTTGATCTAGAGACAACTGTTTCTTTGAATAACCCCAAAAACATGTGGTTTTATGCTCTCAATAACTGTATGTTTGCCATATTTAAGGCAATCAGTGGTTTCATATTGATTTTGGTTGAATTTTTTATTTTCAGGATTTTTCATGATTTTTTTTCTTATGTGAAGAAAGAGAGGAGGGAGGGGGGTTATTTTCATACAAACTGGACATATTATTCAGAACCATGGAAGGGATTTTAATGAAGCTTGGTAGAAATGAAGTACTCATGGTCCCCTACAAGCTTTGTTTTGTTTTTATTATTTTTTTTCTTTCGTCCGGTTCCGTCATTAGGTGGCGCCACCACGGGCAAAAGTAGGCCACGGGGGTACCCTCCTTTGACAAACTTCTTCTTCAGAACAGAAGTACATATCGACAAATCGAAAGCATCTGGATGATCTAGAAGGATGTCTTAACAAGTGTTGTTGTTTTGGTTTCAGTCCGAAGTTAAATTTTTGACGTGTTTATGACATCTTTTCGGACTTTGTCAGAAATGCTCATTTTTTATGGAGGGGGATTAGGGTCACAAGCTTACATGCTTCATGATATGTTGCTTCATTCAATGTTTGATTATTCCATGTTCATTTGTCTTGCTTTCATTTCAAATTGACTTTATCTTTCTTCATTGTGTGACTTTGCTTCCCTGCATTTTACATTTGTCCTTCGTCAATGCATAACTGTCATTATACCATGCGTTATGACACCCTTCTTTCTGCCATTATCCTTTCGTCTTAATGCTATTATTGCTTCGTCAATGCTAACCATGTGGAGAAATGACGCCGCTTCTCTCAGTCACGTGACGTAGTTCGGCGAAACTCCTATCAAAATCAGTTAGTAGCTTTTCTCCACTAAAACTTCGTTTTATATAATTTCTGTTATTCATATTATTTTAAATTTGTTATGTAACGATGATTCATGACCTATTTTCAATTCTATAAGAAAACATAATGATTTTATTCTAGAAAATAGAGGAAATTTCGTAGAAAGAAGGAATTTTTAAAATACGTGGGAACCGCCAAAATCAGTTATCCGGTAAAACGAAGTTACCTGACTTCATGTATTTATTATAAACTTTCAGTTGCGATGCCCGGAACATGAATTATTACACTAGAAACGTACGAAAACGGATATTGAAGTTGCCAAAACTCGCCAAATCATGCTGTATTCTTATGAAATTACTGTACAGCCTATGGGCAGAATCTTGCTAATTTTCAACTCTTGTGGGAACCGCGAATTTATCACGGAAAATAAAGTTTTTTACATCAACTTCTTCAGAAAATAGCGGAGTATCATATCCAATGCCCGCCAACCGTTTAACAATCTTAGTTACAGTATTGTCCATGCACGACAATAGTAATTTCAAATGTGGCTGCGAGCCATGACGTGATGTCAGAGTGGCATTATTTCTCCGTATGCTTCAATTTTGATACCAGATGGCGCTTCGCGATTTTTGCTAGTTTTAAATCTGACTGTAAAATACACATGTATGTGAAGAATCTCTGTGGTGTAGTGGTTATCACATTTGCATCTGCATTTTATTTTACACCTTTCCGAGTGGGTTCGAATCCCGAACGATGATATTTTTTTCCTTTTGTCAATTTTAAGTATAATGTAACTTGTCCATCTGCCCAGTAGAGGATGTCGAAAAAATTTGGGGTACTTATAAAAATTAAAATGTTTCAATGCATTTTTTTTCAGTTTTTCTTTGGGGGTCATTGTTTTGGAAGAAAATATCAAATGGGGCAAATGATGGCTTTTTGTTGAAACTTTTCGAGTCTGCTTCGAATCAGTAAATGAAAGTCAAGTTCAAAACTAACAAGGCATCGCGCTTCATCGATAAATCACCTCGTCGACGCGAAATATTTGGCAATGATGGCTTTTTGTTGAAACTTGTCGAGTCTGCTTCGAATCAGGAAATGAAAGTCAATTTGACAAACACAAAAGCCGAAACTATGTTCGATCCCCCCCCCCCCCCCCCCCAATAAAAAATTGGTCGATGAAATATCTTCCGACAAAAAATTGGGACAACATGAAGATGACCATGCAAATTATTCAGATGGCAATTTCTCGAGACAAGTGTACGTAATATCTTACGAGTACTCGAGGCTCACGTGGTTTTGGGGCTTTGTATATAGCATTCATACGCATATGTATATACATCTTTAAAGAAAGAAAGAAATTTAAAACTATAAGTTTATCTGCATGAGTCTTTAGCTTGAGGATTTTATCTGTAAGGAATCCTAGTACCTGTTTTTCAACACGCCGTACAGTTAGCTAATAACATGCCGTACACAAACAATTTCTTTGTTGAGCTCGTATTTAAGATATAGATGCAATTTCTACATTACCCTTGATTATTATATAATAGTTATGAACTTCTACATAGACTGTGCACAGAATCATGATCTGCAATAGTACTTTCTTTCGTTAAAAAGAATATAAACTTCATACATGTGCAATTTTATGTGTACTAGGTACCCCATTTTGTGTTATTTTACTATTATCGTCGGATCAAATCCTTTGTTTAGAGGGTTTCGATGTTGAGTTTACCATCACAGAATTATTTGCTTGAAGTTCACTCCATATAAGATCATATTTTCTTCACAAATCATTGTCAAATGCTAAAGGTAATACCTATGCCATACTTGTTTATCGCCTCGGTAGTACCAATACGCCGACAAATAGTACCAATATCCGGTGTACGGCTATACACAGTGATGTTTATGTTACCTCGGATGACTTGTGTTGTGAACGAACTTTTCTTCCGCATAATATTTTTTCCTTCTGGAAGATTTATTATTATAACAAAAATTCCCTGGACTTTTTATTATAGAATATTTTGTCCTTGTCTATAATACTTTTTCCACAGTCCTTTGGGTAGGTGAAAAAAGAGCAAAACATCAACAATTTTCATAACAACGTTTCCGTCTATATAGACGTCTATATATACGGAAACGTTCTTATGAAAATTGTTGATGTTTTGCTCTTTATCACTTACCCAAAGGACTGCTTTCTCTTTAAAACAGAAGAAATATTATATGTGAGTATCATGTATAATAATTTTTCAAACACATGAATAACTGATTTACAGATATTCTCTCATAGTTCAAATATTTCAATGATTACAGTAACATGGTTAGCTTAAAGGAATAAATACATATATATGTATTACAGAACAAAAATTCATTGGAATCACATTTTCAGGCTATAAAGTACATTGTACAGTACATGATTTTTAAAATTTATCTTACTTTGAATTCTATTTGTAAATAAGTTCATTACGATATTTTCCAATGACAATTATTATGTACACGGTTATGCAAGATTTTTCCATGGTACTAGTATCAGAACATATATTATTAGCATTAAAAAAATCCAGATGGAATTTTTGTTATGTAATATATTTTCTATGGTATGGGAACTTTTAGTATTTCCTTTCGGAACTTTTAATACATAATAAAAGTTCTTGGGAAAAAATATTATATGATAAAATTTCCAAGGAATAAATATTATGCTGGAAGAAATATTTCATCACAGTTTATCATCTTTTAATAACAATTAGAAGATATTAAGAGACTTTTTGCAAGAAAATATTTTAGCTGCTGACAGCTAATATTGCTTTAAGTAATTCTAAATTTGTAAACTTTTGACGTCTAGAATATATCAAAATTATTCTTTATGCCTCGTTCACACGGTTGCGCAATAAATTTATTTCGCAATAACTTTATTGCACAACAAATTTGTTTCGCAATAAGCTTTTTTGCATTCACACGAGCCGAAACTATTGCGCAATAAAATGCCAATGAACATGCACAAGAATCATGTCAATAAAAGAGAAAACGAATACCTTAAGGAAAAATTGCTCGAATAATTTTCGTAAAGTCAAATTTAAGACTATTTTGGGAGGTAGTTCATTCATTTATTTGTCATTTCAGTCTAGAGCATGACGTCATTCAATTGTGACGTCATTCTCTATAAGGGGCCCAGACTTAAAGAAAAGCGTTCTTATATATACGAAAAATCGGAATCTCTCAAAAGAATCGTAAAAATAAACACGTCGAGTAGTTATATTCGTAAGTATAACAATCATTTTCCCTTGTCATGTTGATGCGCATGCGTCAGATTTATTGCTCAACAGTTTCGCTTAGCGTTTACACGGCAGAATTTGTTGCGCAATAAAGTTATTGCGAAACAAATCGAAAATTTATTGCGCAATACATTTTGTCGTGTGAACTCAAAACAAATATATTGCGCAACAAATTTACGTTTATTGCACAATAAACTCTCCGTGTAAACGAGGCATTATATCTGCTATTTTCCGAAATATTTATTTCAGGGGGAGGTAACTCTTGTGAACGCATTTTCTCTACAAGAAGCCAGTTTTCCCGCGCATATTTTCTTATGAACTGATAGACTTTTACTTAATTCACATTTATGGAAAGTTTGAAAGAAATTAAACGGGAGGTCATTTTGCAACTGAGGTCTTTCTAAATTCCTTAAGGAGGTCCAGGACAGCCAGACCTAAGTAAAGATCCTATCATTTAATTTTCCTTAAAATTAAGAATGTTTACAATTGAAACATACTTTTTCTACATGCAAAGTTTCATCAATTTCTTACCGTTAGTTTCGAAGCAACGATCGTACATATATATACCCATTGAAAGCCCCAAAATGGACCGTAAACGTGACGTTAAAATTAACACACTTTAGGTAATGAAAAACAGTTACAAATCTTCAGTAGAGGCAGAATATTAACAAGTTCTGTATTTTTCTTTTAGATATAATGTGGACAATCGGATATGTTTAGAATTATAAATGATCACTAAGCCTTTTAAAAGAAATTGTCGAAAGGAGATAAATTTATGTCTATTTTCAGAACATCTTTGAGTTGTTAATTTTTAATAATAAAGTCCGTTTATCTGAAACCCTATCATTTATTTTTCCTAAAAACTTGATATTATCTTCTTCATATGTCTAGTGAATCACCTTAAAGTTCCTACTGAAATTTGACCGTCAGTTTTTAAGTTATAGTGACTTTGTTACCCCCTCCCCCTTATTTTACGTTACCTATAATGCTGACGTTCTTGCGAAAGACGCGCCAAAGACGCCGTTTCTATTATGACGTCATAATTGATCCGTTTTCCGATGGGGTTCTTTCGGATACTGTTCTTGACCCCCTTAATATGCAAATCACTTTGTTAGAAAAATTCCTTGCTCCGACTTTGCAAGAAAAAAAAATTTTTTGCCCTTGTCCGAGGCGAAAAAAATAATCTTGCTCCGACAAAATCCCAAGCCCCCCCCCCCCCCCCCCCCCCCCGAATATCAGATGATAGTCCAACAGTATTAATTTCTTTATGTGTATTTATTTCAATTTAAGCATTTTGACTGTTTGAAACGCCTCAGTGAGTATTTTCAATATCTCCACCTTAAGGATTTTTTTTTGCCCCGGACCGGAGCAAATTAAATTATTTTTTTCTTGCAAAGTTGGAGCAAGAAATTTTTTTTCTAACATTAGTGATATGCAATATATTAAGAATATTTGTGTTTTAATCTTATCAATAGAAATTCTTTATCATTAAAATATTATTTTATTTTTATGGAAAAATTAATTCACTTCTATACAGGGAGATAAAAGAATGTTACAATACAATCCTTAGTAATACTATAATAGTATAAACAAAATTTATATAAGGTACAAGTTAGCAGGTCTGAGGGGAGGGTCTTCTAGACAAATTTTCAGATTTAGAATTGTTTTAACAGTCCTCCTTCAAGGCTCAGGGTTTTTTTTTCATTTTGGGGAAGGTGCCTGTGCCTGTCCAATTTGGGAAAATTTGCGACATTTTGCTAAAATTGGGAAAATTTTTGTACAAATTCTCATCATTTATTAACACTGATAATCCATTGCTTTGCTCGAACTGAACATGGGATGAATAAAAAACTTTAAAAAATGCACTTAGAAATAGGACATTTTGTGCCGACTTTTAGGTTTTGGGTCTTATTTTCTCAGGTGACTTTTTCATAATTCCTCTTTGGGAATTTCAGGGTGATTTTATTTGGGAAAAATAGAGGAAATTTGGCATTGGGAAGGGGCCGAATTTCGGTCCCAAAACAAGGAAAAAAACCCTGCAAGGTGAATATAAAATTAGACTCTATGGTGGTACGTGCATCTATTTATAGTAATATTGATAACATTTTTGAAGCCTTTTTTTCATTAACATGCATTCTTTTTTTATATTGGTATGAGCTTGAATCGCCATAATGAAGTAATGTTGATAGAAAACAAAGGCGAGCGAAGCGAGCCATTATATAGAATGAAAACTGTGGCGAGCGAAGCGAGCCGGAAAATTTTCAGGAATTTTAAGCGATTTTTTATGGTAATTCTTCAAATTCGGATACTTGTAAGAGCAAGATTATTTTTTTCTGACACACCATAAGCAAATTAATTTTTTTATCAAAATTCAGAGCAAATTAATTTTTTTTCGAAACCCCCCCCCCAGAATATCAAATGGACCGTGCCTTAATGAATTTCGTTTCTACAATATTATGACATATATATGTATAGAATAGTCCTTCGTGTTTCATTTATGTTATCATATTGTTCACGTTGTCTCTGTCTCTCTCGTATCATGTGTATGTGTGTGTCTGTGTGTGTGTGGGGGGGGGGGGGGGGTTCCGCTGTGATGATAGGAAAGTCGTCATATTGGGGATCTCCTCCTTATCTTTCAGTCAGTCATTTTTATTCACAGTCGGTCTATCGGCTGGTGGATCAATCAGTTAATGTGTGAGCCAAGAGTATGCCACTTCAAAGAATTTTTGATTGGGTCAAAAAGAAGTATTGTACATGTAATGCATACTTAGCCAGTAGCTACAGTATCAAAAACTTACTTAGTACACTGATACGGGTTTCCTGGTTGACGTAGTCTTCGTTAAAATCATCATCGTAAGGTGTCAACGATGCGATAAGTGTCCCACGGGCCGTGTTCTCGCTCACTGTTACTTCCACGGGTGTTCCCACAATCTCTGGGGCGAACTCATTTACAGATTTCACTGTGACATCAACGGTGACGTCATATGTAAGGGAAGGTGTACCGCCATCACTTGCTCGGACCACAAGCTGTAAAAAATTCGTTTTTATGCAGTAGGTCATATTTACATCAATCAAAAACTTGTAAATTTCATTTTCTTGCTCGTTTCATGTAAATTTCATATGAAATTTGATGTAAATGTTACATCAATTTCACGTGAATTTCAAATGAGACACTATTGGCTGTGTAAAGTTTAACCTCTACTCAGGGGAAACATTCTGGCAACATTTATGATGATAGGTGCAGTTCATGCTCTTACATTATCTAGAAACGATTACCAGAGTCCTTTGAACATGACCTTTGACCTTTAGAACCCAAAATCAATAGGTGTCATTCTTCACTCAGTGGAAATATTTCTGATAAATATCATGAAAATAGGTGCAATACACATTCTAAATTGATCCGGGACCAATTTCAAATATTAGAGACCTATGACCTTGACCTTTGATCAAAAGGTATATCCTTGACGCAATGGAATTGTTTCTGGCAAGTTTTATGACGATAGGTGAAATACATGCTTAAATATAATCTGGAACCCATATTCAATAATCAGCGTCCTACATGTATGACCTTGACTTCGATCTTTGACCCCAAAAATTACTAGAGGTCATCCATGATGGCTCATGGGAAACATCGCTGGCACGTTTCATTATCGTATGTGCTATAACGTTCTAATATAATCCGAAAAACTTTTTATGTCACAATCAGAGTCCTACATGTATGACCTTGACTTCGATCTTTGACCCCAAAAATTACTAGAGGTCATCCATGATGGCTCATGGGAAACATCGCTGGCACGTTTCATTATCGTATGTGCTATAACATTCTAATATAATCCGAAAAACTTTTTAAGTCACCAGAATCCTATGACCTTGACTTTTTACCCTAAAATCGCTAGGGGTCATCCTTGACTCATGGTGAGTAGGTGTATGAAGTTTTATTGCATTAGCAAGTACATTTCATATATGAATCATTGACCGAATACCATTTTTGACGCCTGTCCGTCCGTCTCATATCACATTAAGAGCCGAGGTTTCAGCTCTTTTGAAAGCTTATTTCAAAAATCAACATATAAAACAACAAGTGAAAATGCATCGACTGATGAACAAACGTGTGTTTTGTTTCAATTACTTTATTAACATGATTTCATAATGATTTTATCTCTCAATAACCAAATGTTTCATTGCTAATGATTATATCCATTTAGCATAGCTTATACAGACAATATTTCGTTGAACGATAAGCCTTTTTTTCAACAAAGATTTTTGATTTTCATCATTTACATATCAAAGTCTTTAACTGATCATAAGTCGAAAGCGTTTTATATTATGATTATCATTTCAAGTCTACATCGCTTTATAACATACACGTACGTGTTTGAAATCTAAAAAGTGCATTTACTGTTCGAAACCTTAATGCCCTGTCTCCTAACTTAGACGTAGTATTTATAATTTGATATTGAACACATGAATTAAATTATGTACAGATACATGCGTGTTAATATGTATAAATAAACATTTACTCATCTTTCCATCGTAATTTGTGGGAATTACCAGCGTGATAGATATACAGTCATATATAGTTATATGTAAATATATGCACAGCCACTGTTATTGCCTGAGATAAAGCTTTCAGGGCAATTGTTATTGATTTCCGTATAAATGACAGTGTGACGTCATAACGTCATAAGAAATGGGAATATATTCCACAAACAAAATTAGTTCCAAACAGTCAACATCTAGAGAGTAATAAATAACTTGTTTTGTCATATTTGGTCATTATTCCGTTATCAAATTTCTAATTTGTAATACTTGATATATCAGAATACATTAATTTATGACATTTTAGTCACACTGAATAATCGTGACGTTGCCATGGGGACACTCCCGCTGTTCCTTTCTAAAATCAACTCCCCTCCACATTGGTGGACGGATTCGCTTTAAAAATAGAATTGGGAGCTTTCTTTGTTCCATTTCTTTGCTTTGAAAGCGCATATATATAGAATAAGTGTCTAATTTTGTGTGTTTATGCAGAAATAAATTACAATGGCTGATGCATTTATTTGATAAAATGCGCTAACGCGCATTATATCAAAATAAATGCATCAGCCATTGTAATTTATTTCTGCATAAACACACAAAATAAGACACTTATTATATAAATATAAATATCCATTCCCGGTATAGTCAATATAATCAAAACCAAAGTGACATAATGACGATTAACAATAGGTGTTCTTTGTTATTGTTATTGTTTATATTCATTGCAACTCTGAAGAGCCAACAGGCGAAAACGTTTAGCGCAATAAACAAATTTAATCGTCATTATGTCACATAGTTATATGTATTTACGGAAGCATAGAGGAGACGTGTGCAATTTTTTGAGTTGGCAAAGCCAACTCTCATTGCTATGGCTTTCAACTTTGCACTTGATAACCCTGCACGGACCAAACAACGCACAATGTTACTCGCACAGTAAGAAATAGGACCACTACGAGTTGACAAAAGAACATATTAGACGACAGACGTTTAAGTTCAAGTTGTAAATAATGGGTTAAATGCATTATGAGAATGCAAAAAAATGCTACAAGGAACGATGCTACAGGAATAGCGATCACATGTTGATGTCAGTACATTAAAATATGGCGCATCTTTTTTCTTTGTACTTCCCTCCTCTGTATAAGGAGCAGCCCATTTTTAGATAGATAGGTAAACGTATTGTATTTAGGATAAAAAAGACCTTAGATTTTCAAAAAATTTGTGGATGTGTAGAAGACTAAAGACAAGTAAATAAATAAATCAATTAATCAATAATATTTATTTAAAGTCAGACATAATTTATAACAATCAAAATTAGCTCTGATGAGCTATTTACCGACTAGGAAAAAAGGTTTTTCAGTTTGATACTTAATAAACCTAAGATGTTGGTTTTAAGTTGGTCAAGAAGTTTCAAAAGCAAATATCTCCTAAAGTAAAAGTGATAGGACATTATACTTCATACATACACCCATAACAATTGCAACAAACTTGACATGATCATATTGACCTTGAACTCTGACCTCAAAAGCATGCAGTTATTTGGTTTACCGTTAAGAAGTTCTATCATTTTATATATTTATATATTTCCAGACTTTTTTTTAGATTTGAGACAACTCTTGAATTGTGAGAATCACTCATTCAAGCATTTGAGGCATAGATTTGGAGTTTGATTTGTGCCAGTTTTATACTTGTCTTCTGTATGTTCGTCTCAATGTTACTTTTTGCCAACTCGCAGGACTTTCAGTCCTTTGATTTCATTATGTCGTGGCCACAAGATAATGAGTCGTGGCCACACTTATTATTTCGTGGCCACGATTTATCATCTCGTGGTCACGACTTATCATCTCGTGGCCACGACTTATTAACTCGTGGCAACGACTTATTATCTCGTGGCCACGACTTATTATCTCGTGGCCACGACTTATTAACTCGTGGCCACGACATAATTATCTCGTGGCCACGACTTATTAACTCGTGGCCACGACTTAATATCTCGTGGCCACGACTTATTATCTCGTGGCCATAACTTATTATCTCGTGGCCACGACTTATTATCTCGTGGCTACGATATAATCCTTTGTTTCTATTGGTTGGTTATCTCGTGCGCACGACTTACTAAGTCGTGGACACGAAATAATTAACCAATAGAAATTTGCACATAAGGTTTATATTTAAGACTGATTTTTATATATCTATACATTGTATAATCCTTTTGTGGTCTTATTGCTTCTCTTACAATGTAGCTCAACTGAACAAATTTTCAGAGCGCCATTGTTATGTATACTTGTTACGTGTGCTAGCACAAAATCTTACATTTTGACGTTTGACCAACCTCGTATATGATTTTTTTTCTCCTTTTCTTCATATTATCCAACATTTTGATTATTACATTTCACACAAAAGGAGAGGGGGTCAGGCACTCTCCTCCCAGCGCCTTCTTTTTGTACAGATATCTTCAAGGGCGTATGAGCAGGTTGTTAATATGGCATGAATATAGTAATATAGCATGAATTTAAAAAGGTGATATTTCTTCAACAGAACAAATGACCATACATCCGATTCTTGTCATTTTAATTCATTTTTTGTTTGTTTGGTGGTTTTCTTTAGGGGGAACGGGGAGGGGGGCTAGTCACCTCCTCTCTAACAAGATAAGAAAATTTCATACAATATATCATTATGACACACAACTATTTGTGACCATTGGCGGATCTAGGATTTCAGGTAGGGGAGGTATGAGAGCAAAGTCCTGTTTCAAGGAAATTTTTTACGGAAAACTGACGAGCGAAAATAGAATTAATTCTAATTCCTCCCGCTCGGTTCCTTGATTAATGATTTATATGATTGAAAGATGATGCAAACTTTTTTTTCAGAGTTAGAATGAAAATGAAATACAATTACACATGTACTATCTATATATACTAGTAATTTCTTTATCAATGTATTTTGGATCTCTACATAAAGCTCAAAGTCCATGCATATTTCAAAAAGAAATTCATGGGAATGGGGGTACATTGGTAAAGCTCAACAATGTCAAAATTCTTGAACGCGACAGCGAGCAAACATTTTTTTTCCAAATACATGTACTGACAGAAAAATTTGTAATTATTTAGATTTTAATAGCAATTAAATTGAGAACGTTTGAAAAAAAAATATTGACCGCCAAAGGAGAGGATAGGAATCGACCCACGTACACGACCGCACTAGATTCGTTATTGATCCATTCAAGATAAAATAATGCATGAGCTGAAGACATAGGCGGATCTAGGAATTTTTCAAGGGGGGAGGGGTTGGGTTGAAGAGTTTGAAAAGAGGGGGGGTGTTGAATGCATACTATCAAAAGCTTCTGTTTCGCAATAATATCTAAAAGGGTGCATTATTGACTACACAAAGATAATCTATATATGTTTTATTATCTTTTAAAGCAACGGCGTAGCTCTGCCTGAAAAAGTGGAGGGGCACAACATCCCAAAATTTCTAAAAAGCCAAAAAAAGGTGGGGGGAGGAGGAAGAGATTTTTAAAAAATATGGGGTTTCATGCACAACTTTTAACATTTCTGGCGCAATTTTAAATTTTAAGTACATGAATAAATGTCTGGCAAGCGGTAGCGAGCCAGGAATTTTTTTAGCAAAATATTGACTTGTCAGAAAATACTTTCTATACCCTCTATCAATAACATACGGAAGCATAGAAGTACGGAAGCATAGAAGGGACATTGCGAGAAAAAAATTATCTCGTGCGCACGACTTAGTAACTCGTGCGCACGACTTAGTAACTCGTGCGCACGACTTAGTAACTCGTGCGCACGACTTAGTAACTCGTGCGCACGACTTTGTAACTCGTGCGCACGACTTTGTAACTCGTGCGCACGACTTTGTAACTCGTGCGCACGACTTTGTAACTCGTGCTCACGACTTTGTAACTCGTGCTCACGACTTTTGTAACTCGTGCGCACGACTTACTAACTCGTGAGCACGACTTACTATCTCGTGCGCACGACTTACTTTCTCGTGCGCACGACTTAGTAACTCGTGCGCACGACTTACTAACTCGTGAACCGACTTACTAACTCGTGCGCTCGACTTAGTTACTCATGCGCACGACTTTTTGTTGTCATTCTATTGGTCAATTATCTCGTGCCCACGACTTTGCAACTCGTGCTCACGAGATAATCAACCAATAGAAAACTATGATCAAATAAAATGGCGATAATTGATAATGATCATGCATGTATATTGAAATACTCTCGTCTATCAAAAGTACAGTAAACTTCTTATGCTGTATTAATAAGTTATCGGCGTTGTGCTCAATACAAAACGTATTTTACAACAGTACCCCCGATAAATTCTTGGAAGCACACTGACAACCTCGCCCCCCCCCCCCCCTCGATTTCGTAAACAGAGATAACTTTAACAAAGAACAAACACTAGTAATACCATACCCCAAGTCAAATGCTGGGCTTGACGGACCCTTATCAGTATGGACAATTTCTCCATTTTTTTTATGCATATCTTTTTAAATCAAAGGTTGGCCCCATCCCGATGTCATGATAGTCATGTATGTATCATGCATTTCTTATCGGGAGGGGACAGTCAAGCCGAGCAGTATGGTGAACTTATATTACCCCTCGTGCCCCTCTTTTAATTTCAAAAAATTCATAGTTCCGTCATATTTATCAATATGTTTATTTGCTACGTACCAAGTTTCAGCACATTTGAAATAGTTCAGCGAAAATGAAGCGCGATTGGCTCTATTTCTACATGTTCTAAGCAAGCAATATGTGGCAAAATTCATTACATTTTCATGTTCTCCATTTTCAAAACTGTCCTGTTCTCCTCTAAATAAAGTTATTTAGATTAAATATACTGTGTTGTCTTCCTTCAACTTTGATCTAAGGATCTTTTAAATATAAAAATTTCATACTGTATGTTTAGAATTTATATGTTTTTTTTTTCCCGAGAGGCCAGAGAGGGCTGAAACAATCTGTAAAAATTGCGTAAAATCAACCAGAAAAAGAAATTTCTGGGCTTGTATTGTAATTCCTTTCCTTGTTCTGTGCCATTGACCATTTCCAAGCTTTATCAGATGAAAATACCGGTAGTATGCAAATATGGATATATAAAGATTCGCAATAAGGCAAAAACGCGCCCCACCCTCCTATTTTTACAATTCCGCGTTTTTCTCTGTTTGTAAGGTATAAGTTCGGAATGAAGCTTAAAACTGTATGCTAGACTCCGACTTTGCTAGTTTCTCACTTGTGAATAAGTTTTACGTTAAATGAAGATAAAATTTAGTCTTAAAAATATTCGTTTTTATCAAAAGGAATACAAAAAAAAAAAAAAAAAATTGCCGGGGAGGGGGGCTGGATCCATCATTTCGACATGTATTCTTTTCATCCTAAATGCACAATTTTCTTCCAAAACGGTTATAAGCACAAAACCACATACGATTTAAAAGAAATATGAAGAAAATGAATTGGAGGGAGGGGAGGGGGGGGGGGGGGCTCAGGCTCCGTGAATTGTTTGGGAGTGTATGTGCACCTCGTATATATGTTAAACCCATCAAATTATATTCTGTTCAACTATCTGCTTTCATTCAAGTTTCTGTATATAATATGGTACGAAGGGTAGTGTGATTTTGGAACGCGGTTCAACATTCAACATTCAACATTCGAATGTTGAACCGCGTACCAGAACGCGGTTCAACATTCAAAATGAGCGATTTCTAATTTGTATCAACCAATCATTTATATTAAATAATTCAATAAATGTAAAAGAGAAATTGTTAGTTTTTACTGAATAGTAAAATAAGAGTCCGTTCTCCGCCTTTTAGTACGAATCTGAGATGTCCAGGGTGGAAATTTAGAAATATACAAAAATTAATAGTATTGATAGATGAATTCAATAGTCTATTACTTATATATCATCTTCACGTAAAAAATCATGTCGAAGAAAATAAACATTTCATGTAAAAACAGGTTATAATATTTGATCACGTGACTGACATATATCCAAATATAGAAAAAATAAATGGAGGAGCGACATTTTCGGGTTTAGACTAGGGTGACACCCTCTAATCCTTAAGTTCATGAAATGAAAATTTTCAGGATATCTAGATAATTGTCTGACTAATTGATGGTTAAAATATGGTTATGGTAAAATTCTTCGTTTACGAGATATAGCTCCAATATCTCACCCGATATATACATGAAATGCAGTGCACCTCTACATATTTATGTCTATAGGAAACATCGAAGTCCCCTGAATAGAGAGCTGAAATTTTCAGGATATCTAGATAATTGTCTGACTAATTGATGCTTTAAATATGGTTATGGTATTTTAACCATCAATTAGTCAGACAATTATCTAGATATCTTGAAAATTTCAGCTCTCTATTCAGGGGACTTCGATGTTTCCTAGAGACATGAATATGTAGAGGTGCACTGCATTTCATGTATATACCGGGTGAGATATGGGAGCTATATCTCGTAAACGAAGAATTTTACCATAACCATATTTTAACCATCAATTAGTCAGACAATCATCTAGATATCCTGAAAATTTCAGCTCTCTATTCAGGGGACTTCGATCTTTTCTAGGGAACTTGATGTATGGAATATCATTAGGGGTTGTCAGCTTTACTCTAAACGCGAAAATGTCGCTCCTCCATTTATTTTTACTATATTTGGATATGTGTCAGTCACGTGATCAAATATTATTACCTGTTTTTACACTAAATGTTTGTTTTCTTCGACATGATTTTTTACGTGAAGATGTTATGTAAGTAGTATACTATTGAATTCATCTATAAATACTACTAATTTTTGTATATTTCTAAATTTCCACCCTGGACATCTCAGATTCGTACTAAAAGGCGGAGTACGGACTCTTATTTTACTGTTTAGTAAAAAATAATGTTTTCTCTTTTAAATACATTGAATTATTCAATATGAATGATTGGTTGATACAATTTAGACATCGCTCATTTTTGAATGTTGAACCGCGTTCTAGAACGCGGTTCAACATTCGAATGTTGAATGTTGAATGTTGAACCGCGTTCTAAAATCACACTACCGGTACGAAGTACGTTTAGGCCATAATTAAAAAATTGTTTGTTTCCCCTCGCCCAGACCGGGTCAGGAAAAACGCCGCCGAGTCAGATTGCGCGTGGTCAATATCTATACAAATTAGTCGTAAAAAAAATCGAGATGTAATCATCTTGACGTTGCCGTAAAATGCCCCGTTATGCCGCGCTCAAACACTCGATGCACCTGTTGCCGCGGAAATATATATCGTGTATCTTGGGACAATTTTGTTTATATACAATAGACTTTACAGGACAACGTAATCTTTTTTTTTTTGAACATGTTCAATAAAATGAATCGACATTTCATACTTAACAAGCGATAGAAATTGAGACATATAGGATATTTTTTTACGGAAAGCAGGCGGCGATTTTCCCGAAGTAGGAGGCGAGAAATCGCCGGCTGCCAGCTCTTAGTCTTTATCATATCACAGAGTGTGACTGCGCAGCTGTAAGGAGTCCAGTAATGTGCAATTTGGATTCAAACGACTTTAAACATATTTGATACTTGTAGTTCTGGCAGCAAAAAAAAAAAAGTACCCGCCTGCCGGGTCACTTGGAAAAAACAGACCCGGGGGGAGGGGAAACAAACAATTTTTTAATTGTGGCCTTATTCATGAACACTGACCCATGAAAGCTGAATTCGACGTCAGGTTGAAAGAACAAATATGCACGTATACATCGTACGTGATATGTTTTATTTGAAGTATACATGTATATATTGGAGAATAAACACTAAATTCAATACCGGAAAATTCCACAAAAACAAAACAACCCCCCCCCCCAAACATATATATATATATATATAGGGATCACGGTCTGCAGTCTGTCTGTCTGTCTGTCCGTCCGTCCGTCTGTCTGTCACACTTCACTTTTTCAAGTACTTTCTTATCAAAAATAGGAGAAAATTCTCTCAAATCGCACCAACTCAAACACATTGACACTATACTTTAAAATGATCAGACATTTTATTTGAATCACATTCAAAAATGCCGTAAAGATTCAAAGTAAACAACGTTTTCAATTTTTTTTAAGTCATGTACCTGGTTCTGGTCTAGAATTATTCGAATTTTACTTATCTGAGGACCCATTTCACACAGTCATGTTGATGTCTCAAACACTTTAATTTAATAGTAAACAATGACAGGGAGACAAATCAAGAGACACATTATGCGACTTTAAACAAATTGTTGAAAAAAAATAAATAGAATAATAGGAACTATCATATAAATATCCGTATTGAATGATAACATCCCCCTTACCTCTTGATCGACGCAACGTTTTTAAAAAAACATGAGGGAGGGGATGGGGAGTAGAGCACTGCATCATTATATTCAAGCTATGAACCCATTTATGTTACTTTCAACATAAGGTGGGGGGGGGGGGGGGGGGGGTCCGTGTACTTCCAAGAGTTAATCGGGGTACCCTTGAAAAATACGTTTTGTGTGGAGCACAATGCAGGTAATTTTGTAATACAGCATAAGATGTTTACTGTACTTTTGATAGACGAGATTATTTCAATATACATGCATGATCATTATCAATTGTTGCCATTTTATTTGGTTCAAGTTTTCTATTGGTTGATTATCTCGTGAGCACGAGTTACAAAGTCGTGGGCACGAGATAATTGACCAATAGAATGACGACAAAAAGTCGTGAGCACGAGTTACTAAGTCGTGCGCACGAGTAACAAAGTCGTGAGAACGAGTTAGAAAGTCGTGCGCACGACTTACAAAAGTCGTGCGCACGAGTTACTAAGTCGTGAGCACGAGTTACAAAGTCGTGAGCACGAGTTACAAAGTCGTGCGCACGAGTTACAAAAGTCGTGATCACGAGTTACTAAGTCGTGAGCACGAGTTACAAAGTCGTGCGCACGAGTTACTAAGTCGTGAGTACGAGTAAGTAAGTCGTGCGCACGAGTTACTAAGTCGTGAGCACGAGTTACAAAGTCGTGCGCACGACTTACTAAGTCGTGCGCACGAGATAATTTTTTTTCTCACTATGTCCCTTCTATGCTTCCGTATAGAAGGGACATAGTGAGAAAAAAAATTATCTCGTGCGCACGAGTTAGTAAGTCGTGCGCACGACTTACAAAGTCGTGCGCACGACTTTGTAACTCGTGCTCACGACTTAGTAACTCGTGCGCACGACTTACTAACTCGTGCTCACGACTTAGTAACTCGTGCGCACGACTTTGTAACTCGTGCTCACGACTTAGTAACTCGTGATCACGACTTTTGTAACTCGTGCGCACGACTTTGTAACTCGTGCTCACGACTTTGTAACTCGTGCTCACGACTTAGTAACTCGTGCGCACGACTTTTGTAAGTCGTGCGCACGACTTTGTAACTCGTGCTCACGACTTTGTAACTCGTGCGCACGACTTAGTAACTCGTGCTCACGACTTTTTGTCGTCATTCTATTGGTCAATTATCTCGTGCCCACGACTTTGTAACTCGTGCTCACGAGATAATCAACCAATAGAAAACTTGGACCAAATAAAATGGCAACAATTGATAATGATCATGCATGTATATTGAAATAATCTCGTCTATCAAAAGTACAGTAAACATCTTATGCTGTATTACAAAATTACCTGCATTGTGATCCACACAAAACGTATTTTTCAGGGATACCCCGATTAACTCTTGGAAGTACACGGACCCCCCCCCCCCCACCTTATGTTGAAAGTAACATAAATGGGTTCATAGCTTGAATATAATGATGCAGTACTCTACTCCCCATCCCCTCCCTCATGTTTTTTTTAAAAACGTTGCGTCGATCAAGAGGTAAGGGGGATGTTATCATTCAATACGGATATTTATATGATAGTTCCTATTATTCTATTTATTTTTTTTCAACAATTTGTTTAAAGTCGCATAATGTGTCTCTTGATTTGTCTCCCTGTCAGTGTTTACTATTAATTTAAAGTGTTTGAGACATCAACATGACTGTGTGAAATGGGTCCTCAGATAAGTAAAATTCGAATAATTCCAGACCAGAACCAGGTACATGACTTTAAAAAAAATTGAAAACGTTGTTTACTTTGAATCTTTACGGCATTTTTGAATGTGATTCAAATGAAATGTCTGATCATTTTAAAGTATAGTGTCAATGTGTTTGTGTTGGTGCGATTTGAGAGAATTTTTCTCCTATTTTTGATAAGAAAGTACTTGAAAAAGTGAAGTGTGACAGACAGACGGACGGACAGACAGACAGACAGACAGACAGACAGACAGACTGCAGACCGTGATCCCTATATATATATATATGTTTGGGGGGGGGGGGTTGTTTTGTTTTTGTGGAATTTTCCGGTATTGAATTTAGTGTTTATTCTCCAATATATACATGTATTTCAAATAAAACATATCACGTACGATGTATACGTGCATTTTTGTTCTTTCAACCTGACGTCGAATTCAGCTTTCATGGGTCAGTGTTCATGAATAAGGCCACAATTAAAAAATTGTTTGTTTCCCCTCCCCACGGGTCTGTTTTTTCCAAGGGACCCGGCAGGCGGGTACTTTTTTTTTTTTGCTGCCAGAACTACAAGTATCAAATATGTTTAAAGTCGTTTGAATCCAAATTGCACATTACTGGACTCCTTACAGCTGCGCAGTCACACTCTGTGATATGATAAAGACTAAGAGCTGGCAGCCGGCGATTTCTCGCCTCCTACTTCGGGAAAATCGCCGCCTGCTTTCCGTAAAAAAAAATATCCTATGTGTCTCAATTTCTATCGCTGGTTAAGTATGAAATGTCGATTCATTTTATCGAATATGTTCGAAAAAAAAGATTACGTTGTCCTGTAAAGTCTATTGTATATAAACAAAATTGTCCCAAGATACACGATATATATTTCCGCAACAGGTGCATCGAGTGTTTCAGCGCGGCATAACGGGTCTTTTTACGGCAACGTCAAGATGATTACATCTCGATTTTTCTTACGACTTGTAAAATATTGAATTTGTATAGATATTGACCACGTGCAATCTGACTCGGCGGCGTTTTTCCTGACCCGGTCTGGGCGAGGGGAAACAAGTAATTTTTTAATTATGGCCTAAACGTACTTCGTACCATATTATATACAGAAACTTGAATGAAAGCAGATAGTTGAACAGAATATAATTTGATGGGTTTAACATATATACGAGGTGCACATACACTCCCAAACAATTCACGGAGCCTGAGCCCCCCCCCCCCCCCCCCCCTCCCCTCCCTCCAATTCATTTTCTTCATATTTCTTTTAAATCGTATGTGGTTTTGTGCTTATAACCGTATTGGAAGAAAATTGTGCATTTAGGATGAAAAGAATACATGTCGAAATGATGGATCCAGCCCCCCTCCCCGGCAATTTTTTTTTTTTTTTTTTTTTTTTTTTTTGGTATTCCTTTTGATAAAAACGAATATTTTTAAGACTAAATTTTATCTTCATTTAACGTAAAACTTAAGCCACCGTTCCACTGCAATCCCGCTGTACCTGCGACCATTCCCGACCGCAATTTTCACAAGAGCGGGTAAAACTTTCCCGACCTTTTCATTTTTTTCTGAACATCAGGCTCTATTCCCGACCGATTCCCGATCCATTTATGACCGATTCACGTTTCATCGCGGACTTACTCACGCTTTACCCGCTCTACTCGCGATCAAATTGCCGACCAAGTCCCGTTCTATCCGATCCAACTCCGATCTATTCCCGACCAAAACCCGATCTATTCCCGATGCAATCCCGATCTATTACCGACTGTCCCGACGCATTCCCGCTCAAAACATAAATTCTGACTTAAACTGATCTCATTTGTCATCCAATGATCCTATCGGCCAAGAAGAAGCCTATATTTCTCGTTTTGATCAAGCCTTACCCAAAGTGTCGCAATCAAAATTTAAAAAAAAAAATTTTACTTAAAAAAATGGCATTGGATAGCCAAGAATCGTCACTGCGACATTTTGATAATAAGATGAAATATTACTGCTTGTCTGGTTAATATTTCCATTTATCGTGGCGCAAGAGAAGATAACTCCTATCAATTTAACTTCGCTAAGGCGAGTTATCGATCTTCCACCAGTCAGTTACAGCAACATCCGGGTCTCCACTACGGTACCACGTTTTAACCTTGACATTGCTTGGTCACGCACACTTCTCTAAGAAGGGGTATTTTTCCACCAGACTTCCCGCTCTCACTTTCACCAATGCTGTAGACCAGAGAAGACGTACAATTTTGTCGAAATTGGACTGATAAATACCATTAAACTTTTACCATTGTTACCAGTTTACGATACCACCCGTAGTGACCTTTCTGTACATCAGTACTTGTGTCGGAGACTCGGAGTACCGGAGTGATGACGAAACGTACCCTACTACGATTTGCAGTCTGACTACTCAGCGATGCCTTTTTCTGGAGTTTCGTGGTAACATAAAGTCGGTAAAGTATGTAGTATCGTCCAAATTCAATTTTCAGACACAGTGAGGTAAGAGTTATTTGTACACACGTGAGCTTGCCTGTAATTACCAACGATTGGAAACGCGTCACCTGTTAAAGATTGTTCAACACGGTTAAAACAATAGTCACTCCTGATTAAGTTTTATAAGAAGTTACTTGATAGCTCACCTGTGTCACAATACCGAAAACAACCGAACTTCCATCTTTAGTAGTAGTCTCACACCATGCAATTGTATACAGTTCCAATTACGTGTATCAATACTTTCTTTTCAAGATAGTGTTCTTAAAGAGTTACGGATGTCTAGCATTTAAGTCTCTGTTTGACTTATTTGTAATTTGATTTTGAGCATCTCTAGATCATACACAGTATTTACTTGTTTACCTATGTAATACTAATTATCTATCTGTTTATTTATTTACCTATTCAGTCTTTTATTTGTCTATTTATCTTTATTTATATAGTTAACTATTCATCTGTTTATTTTGTGATTTACGTTCGCATTTATTGTAGCTAATTATTTGCCTATTCCCTGTTACATCATAACATCATTACATGAAGAGTATATACTTCTATATAGTCAAACAACAATAGATATAAAATGATAGACATATCATCAAATTGCAGTCATCGCGACAGTTTGATATAAGCCACTCAGATTCTTTGTTCTTAAAGAACGGCTTATGGTATCATTTATCTATTTATCTTTGCATTTATTTATTTATTTATTCATTTATTGTAAAAGCTTTTCAGGTCTTCTTTCGTATGATTGATAATTGATATGGTGCCGTCTCAACCGTTCAAGCATGCGCATGCACAAGAAATGAGCGGCTCGAAAATAAATTCTGTTGGAAAAATTGTTGGAAAACAGTGCTAAATTATAACACAACTTCCATATCAATTCTCATCATGCTCATGTATTATTGTTTGCTATGGGCATTGTATGCGCTTAAGGTTAGTTTAAACGTATTTTATTTCTATATACATGAAATGGAAACGATGCATTATCAAAACGCCCTAGATGAATTAGCACCGAATTAAATTGGAATTATTATATTGTCCCGATTAAATGGGACTCTCTCTCCTAGCGCGATAGGAAATGGACATTCCCCTACTACTACCACGATAAACACCGATAACCATCTGCCAAGACTCAACCGGTCTGGCTCATTAAATTATCTGAAAAGTTTGCAACCACAGAAGAAACGAAATCCGCGTTGTCAAATGGCCCGACGGGGTCGTAAATAACATAAAAGCCGAAAAAGCGCAGTGCATCTCCGACCTACAAATTACACGGCCTTATCAGCATCCCTCATCCGTAACCTTCACGTTCTATTTTCGCTCCTCATTCTTATTCTTTTCATTTTAAATTAACATAAATTTGCAAATCAGGACATATTACACAATTTCAAATATAATCAAACTTAATCATCATTACTTAATGAATAAATCTCGTTTATCAGAGTGCATGCGAATTCGTCATCGCCCGTCCAACTCTCAATATATAAATTTTGTAAATACATTGTAACAAATCCTTGCGCGATTTAACAAGTATATGTTAACCATTCAACTTTTGTTACAAGGTTGTTGCAACTAGGTGTTGTTGGAGATCCCCTCCTTTCTTTCAAATTCAACCTTGTTTCAAATTCTTGTGTGATAATGTCATGTTCTCAGTCTCGGTCATGATCAATCTTGGACCTTCCGATGTCTTGGAATTCACATAATCATACCAACAGCATACAGTGGAATCAATGACCTACGATTCCAGGTTTACACTTCGGGAATTTCTTATAATTGCCCCCCCCCCCCTCCGAACTTCTACTCCAAAGAAAGTGTCTCAATAGATTATTCTTCTTCTTCTGTTTCTTGTTTATTCGGAAAATGATGATATATTTGGATTAAAGAAAATAAAATCAATAAATAAATAAAAAAAAAAAAAAAAAATAATAATAATTAAAAAAAAAAAAAAAAAAAAAAAAAAAATAATCATAATAATAATAATAGAAATGAAATAATAATAAAGAAATAAAATAAAATAAAACATAATAATAAAAAATCCGTGAAATAAACTTGACAGAGGTGTAGTAGCGCCCGCTAATTGCTAATATAGGGACCATCTCTGAACACCGTTGGCAGGTTTATTGTCTTTACACGTACTTCAAACATGCGAATTTAAAGCAAAATCTGAAATTCTCAGGGCTTGCAAAATAAATTATATCCACCTGCATCAATACGCCTTCATCATTCTATGAACGTCAATTAAAAATAAACATACAAAAAAAAAAAAACAAAACAAAACAAAACAAAACAAAACAAAACAAAAAAAAAAAAAAAAACCAAACAAACAAACAAATTATAAAAAAAACAACAACAACAACAACAACATCAACAAACAAATAAAAACGCCCCCCCCCCCCCCCCCCAAAAAAAAACCACACACACACACAACCCCCCCCCCAAAAAAACAAAACAAAAAAACAAAACAAAACTGTATATTTGGCCCAATATCTATACGTCCCGTCCCGCCCCCCCCCCCCCCCCCTACTTCTTTCATCTGTTTCAATGCCTACTTGCATACTAAAAATAACGTACCAGAATTGTATCTCAAACATGTGAGCGGAGTAAACTTTTTCCTCATACGCGCAACTTAAATTTTATATAGAATAAAGGGCGACAAGTACTTAAATTACTTTGGCTTCGCTCTATCGGAGAACTATCGTTGATTCGATATCCGAAACCGTGTCGGATGCAATAAATTTATATTGAATAACATATATTTTAATTTCGCGAATACGATCAAACGACACCATAAATTCAAAAATAAGTAAAAATAATAAATAACAATAAAAAAAAAAAAAATTCTTAAAGCGGTTTCTATTCTATTTCCCTCGTCGTTCCCTCACTAATTTATTATTACGTATAGGATTAGGAAAATATTTGGGCATGAACACTTCAGGAAGTTATGACATCTCCAATTTTAACAAAATCACGAAAACTATATGTACTGGCATCATTATCTATACATGTCTGATCCTACTGCGACGTCGCATAATTTTGTTCAATCCAATTATAAACCAGCCGTTTCCTTTTTCAGTCTAAAGATTGTTGAAACTTTTCCAAAGATCGTCTATTCATTTGATAAACAAGTCATGTCATGTCAGCACCTCTATATCGCTAACAATTACTCTCGGAGTCTGATATGCTTATAAATATATTAAAAAAAAAAAAAACCAAAAACCAAAAAAGAAAAACAAAACAAAACAAAACAAAACAAAACATGTAGCAAACGAAAGTAAGTACATGTATTTCCAAGCCTGCAATGGCGTAAAAAAAAAAAAAAAAAAGAAAAAAAAAAAACAAACAAACAAACAAAAACAAACAAAAACACAAACAAACAAAAAAAAAAAAACCAACCAAACAAACAAACATAATAGAATGAAAACAAAATTTTAATTTTGCCCCTTCAGGTTATGTCAAGTTGCCTAGGGATACCAAAAATCTCGTAGTATCAGTTGATGTACACTTATCAACCAGGGACATTGAATTCGTTTTAGAAAACATTCGTTCTAACCGCCTCCCTGTCAAAGTAGACCCGCCTAAATTACAAGAGTTGCATATGGCTCATTTCTAACAAAATTGTGAATTAATTAAGCATCCAGTCTCTACCCCCTCCCAATATTATCCTCCCATCCCTCATTAATGTCCACAGCCCTCCCCATCCTAATGATCAAACACACTTTTCCCTTCCATCCCACTATAATGACCCCCATGCAGTCCCTCTCTGTTATGATTTAAAATACATATCGAATGAAAGTACCCCCTTCCAAATTTCTTCGTTGCCTAGAAACCATCTTCAATATGCATGTATAAAAGTATTCAATATATGGCATTCATTCCTCGATGATTTAAATTCCACAACGCTGCCATAGTTTCAAATCTGACCCTTCAACCAGAACTGATTTAATGCTCCCTACCCATCCAAATGACCCCAGTCCACATTCCCTTCCCCACCTACCCTAATGACCTCAGCCTCTCGCCCCTACCCGGATATGAGGCCGCGGTGGTAAAGTTTTAATTTGGAATCGGTATATAGTGGTTTCACCAACTTGAGTTAGTTGGCGTGATCAAAGATCATGTGGCCATAAACCACTCTACCGATTCTAAATATAAACTTTAAATAGTATTATGGGTTCTAGCACGCAAGGAAAGTACACCGGCGTTGCCAAGAACTCATTTTATAATAATAATGTTGGTAAATTGTTACCATGTGGTTTGTCCTTATCATCTGGCATCCACATAATGAATAATGCATAATGAATAATGTTGGTAAATTGTTACCATGTGGTTTGTCCTTATCATCTGGCATCCACTTAATGTTTAATGTTAATGTACAATGCTGCATTGGCAGCTCTTGAGTGGTCACGTTTAGTGCTCAACAAACTTCATAATGTTTATCATAATTAATATATTAATAATGTTTATCATAATTTCTCTTATGATGTTAATCCACCGCGGCCATTACTTGCCAATAAATTTATAAACTTGTACTATTCTTATTACTTACAAACGCAGAGTCCGTCCTGTCAATAGTGCATGGTGTGCATACTGGAATACCTATCTGTCTGTTAATAAGGTCAAAGTCACACAAGCAAAACTTAAGGTCGACGTCCTCTCTACATATAAACCAAAAGGTTGGCTGTATCAAAATCTGTCTCTATTGAGAATACTGGAATCACATGTCCGTCTCGTTTTAAAAGGTTTATTGCGTCCACTATAAGATGAAATATTACTGCTTGTCTGGTTAATATTTCCATTTATCGTGGCGCAAGAGAAGATAACTCCTATCAATTTAACTTCGCTAAGGCGAGTTATCGATCTTCCACCAGTCAGTTACAGCAACATCCGGGTCTCCACTACGGTACCACGTTTTAACCTTGACATTGCTTGGTCACGCACACTTCTCTAAGAAGGGGTATTTTTCCACCAGACTTCCCGCTCTCACTTTCACCAATGCTGTAGACCAGAGAAGACGTACAATTTTGTCGAAATTGCCCCCCACTCCCACCCTGTAAATAGCAATGGATGATCCATTCTACATTAAAATAAGGATACGTAACTTTGATTAATACTTTGTTGCAATTTTTTGTCTCTAGTTTTTCTTCTTTCAGCAACAGTCGCCTGGATTGGAACGTATAATCATGCTGCTTTCAGCGTTTGGTGCTATCAACCCCCTCTTTAGTGTCGCTGTGCCTGCTTCTAACCCTCTTTACCGCAGAAGCCCTTGTCGCGGTGGATTCTGGACCAACAGGAGTGCTCCCAAGAACATTGTGCATTCATCATCATGTGTTTAGGGACTATGGCCATAAACCACTCTACCGATTCTAAATATAAACTTTAAATAGTATTATGGGTTCTAGCACGCAAGGAAAGTACACCGGCGTTGCCAAGAACTCATTTTATAATAATAATGTTGGTAAATTGTTACCATGTGGTTTGTCCTTATCATCTGGCATCCACATAATGAATAATGCATAATGAATAATGTTGGTAAATTGTTACCATGTGGTTTGTCCTTATCATCTGGCATCCACTTAATGTTTAATGTTAATGTACAATGCTGCATTGGCAGCTCTTGAGTGGTCACGTTTAGTGCTCAACAAACTTCATAATGTTTATCATAATTAATATATTAATAATGTTTATCATAATTTCTCTTATGATGTTAATCCACCGCGGCCATTACTTGCCAATAAATTTATAAACTTGTACTATTCTTATTACTTACAAACGCAGAGTCCGTCCTGTCAATAGTGCATGGTGTGCATACTGGAATACCTATCTGTCTGTTAATAAGGTCAAAGTCACACAAGCAAAACTTAAGGTCGACGTCCTCTCTACATATAAACCAAAAGGTTGGCTGTATCAAAATCTGTCTCTATTGAGAATACTGGAATCACATGTCCGTCTCGTTTTAAAAGGTTTATTGCGTCCACTATAAGTATTTTGAACAAATCAATATCAGTGCGAGAAAATGAATGAAATATGCACAGATCCTATTTGAAGCGTCGTTTGGTCGTAACTTGGTCATATAGAGCGTGAATAGGTCGCAAGATGGACATGAAAAGGTCTTAGCAAGATCAGCAAACATTGAATCTGTAGTGGATAGATCGTGGTAAGAGCGTAAAATAGACGGGTAAAGATCGGGAACAGGGCGTAATTAAAGCGTATCGTATGCGTGAAGAGAGCGGAGTTAAGTTAAATGCCGATCAGACCACGCTCAAGCCACGCTCTTTCCCGACCAGGACACGATTAACCTAGGCTGTACCCCCGACTATCCCGACCAAGCGCCGACTATTTCACGACCAAAAAGAGAGCGGGAAAGTTTCCCGTATTTTTTCAACCGGTTGAAAGAATACGGGAAACTTTTCCCGACCTCTAAAGCGTGCCCGCTCTAATACCGATCGATTTTGGACCAACATACGCTGTACCAGACCAAGATACGACTAAGAGCCGTTCTCTCCCGACCTGGCAATTTTCGAGGTCGGGAATGAACGTAGGTACAGCGGGATTGCAGTGGAACGGGGGCTTTATTCACAAGTGAGAAACTAGCAAAGTCGGAGTCTAGCATACAGTTTTAAGCTTCATTCCGAACTTATACCTTACAAACAGAGAAAAACGCGGAATTGTAAAAATAGGAGGGTGGGGTGCGTTTTTGCATTATTGCGAATCGTTATATCCATATTTGCATACTACCGGTATTTTCATCTGATAAAGCTTGGAAATTGTCAATGGCACAGAACAAGGAAAGGAATTACAATACAAGCCCAGAAATTTCTTTTTCTGGTTGATTTTACGCAATTTTTACAGATTGTTTCAGCCCTATCTGGCCTCTCGGGAAAAAAAAAACATATAAACTCTAAACATACAGTATGAAATTTTTATATTTAAAAGATCCTTAGATCAAAGTTGAAGGAAGACAACACAGTGTATTTAATCTAAATAACTTTATTTAGAGGAGAACAGGACAGTTTTGAAAATGGAGAACATGAAAATGTAATGAATTTTGCCATATATTGCGTGCTTAGAACATGTAGAAATAGAGCCAATCGCGCTTCATTTTCGCTGAACTATTTCAAATGTGCTGAAACTTGGTACGTAGCAAATAAACATATGACGGAACTATGAATTTGTTGAAATTAAAAGAGGGGCACGAGGGGTAATATAAGTTCACCATACTGCTCGGCTTGACTGTCCCCTCCCGATAAGAAATGCATGATACATACATGACTATCATGACATCGGGATGGGACCAACCTTTGATTTAAAAAGATATGCATAAAAAAAATGGAGAAACTGTCCATTCTGAGAAGGGTCCGTCAAGCCCAGCATTTGACTTGGGGTACGGTATTACTAGTGTTTGTTCTTTGTTAAAGTTATCTCTGTTTATGAAATCGAGGGGGGGGGGGGGGCGAGGGTGTCCGTGTGCTTCCAAGAATTAATCAGGGGTACTGTTGTAAAATACGTTAACTTATGAATGAATACAGCATAAGAAGTTTACTGTACTTTTGATAGACGAGAGTATTTCAATATACATGCATGATCATTATCAATTATCGCCATTTTATTTGATCATAGTTTTCTATTGGTTGATTATCTCGTGAGCACGAGTTGCAAAGTCGTGGGCACGAGATAATTGACCAATAGAATGACAACAAAAAGTCGTGCGCACGAGTTAGTAAGTCGTGCGCACGAGTTAGTAAGTCGTGCTCACGAGTTAGTAAGTCGTGCGCACGAGTTACTAAGTCGTGCGCACGAGATAGTAAGTCGTGCGCACGAGATAGTAAGTCGTGCTCACGAGTTAGTAAGTCGTGCGCACGAGTTACAAAAGTCGTGAGCACGAGTTACAAAGTCGTGAGCACGAGCTACAAAGTCGTGCTCACGAGTTAGTAAGTCGTGCGCACGAGTTACAAAAGTCGTGAGCACGAGTAACAAAGTCGTGAGCACGAGTTACAAAGTCGTGCTCACGAGTTAGTAAGTCGTGCGCACGAGTTACAAAAGTCGTGCGCACGAGTTACAAAGTCGTGATCACGAGTTACAAAGTCGTGCGCACGAGTTACAAAGTCGTGCGCACGAGTTACTAAGTCGTGCGCACGAGTTACTAAGTCGTGCGCACGAGTTACTAAGTCGTGCGCACGAGATAATTTTTTTCTCGCAATGTCCCTTCTATGCTTCCGTAATAACAAGTACATATAGTTGGAGTTAAATGTCTTCCTTGTACGTTGAGGATGGATCAGAATAGCTAAATTATCTCCACAGAATAAAGCAAAGGAAGATGATTGGCGGTTCATGTCATGGCTTTATTTGAAATAGATATTCAATATTCAATAGTTCAATGCACAATAGGCAAATGAATTAAATGCTCAGTAAGTTGATTTTTCTTAGTTCTTGAATATAAGTTCAGTTCAATTGTTCATCAAGTTCAATGCTCAATAGTTCATAGTTCAATGCTCAATAGCTCATAAGTTGAAATGAAATATGTGCAATATTTCAATATCAATGAATCAATATTTTGACAATATAACTAAATCAATGGTCTACGACGACATTCAATTGTATATGTCGTAGATAATCAATACAAATCAATAATAAACCCCAATTATTGGCTCAGAGTCTGGAAGACAACAGAAACTGAAGCGAGGTTTCAAAGCAAAATTCTGCCGAACACTAAGACAGATATTAATGAGCGGTACTGTAGTCTTTGAAACAATGAACTTGGACGGGAATGGAAAAGCCATGACGCGTTTAAGGCGAGGTGGTACGAGCAGGTAATCTGGACTGACAACCGGAACTGTGAGCGGGCATCCCATCGTGAAGTACAATGCAATAGGGTCGCGGATGTAGGCATGGGTCCTAGATATACATGAATTATCAGCAAGGCCAACCAAATGGAGAATCTACGTCGAGCGTAATCCCGAGTCATGGTAGAATGTTGCTGGAATAAAAGTGAAACAAGCGAAAAAACATGGAAATTGAATGTAAACTTTGACATTTAAATAATATATGATTGTATGAGGAAGAAACTGAGATAAGCACATCTGAAGATTAGAGTTCGTGGAGTGAATTATCAAAGTAACGAGAAAGGGTGTGGAGGGGAGGGTTTTAGTTAAATATTCTAGTTTTTCCTCTGCAGAGAGCACGCCATCTCGAAATGCGCAGTTTGAGTTTCTATTTGAAGAAACCAACACGTACGTTCCGGATAATACTGAGATATGACTGAAGGAGTTATCTTCCTTGGTCAGTTTAATATACGTATAATAAACAAATTATGCTTATTCGTTGAGATAACGTGAAGTTATGCTTTAGAGCATAACTACAATTATCTCCACAGAATAAAGCAAAGGAAGATGATTGGCGGTTCATGTCATGGCTTTATTTGAAATAGATATTCAATATTCAATAGTTCAATGCACAATAGGCAAATGAATTAAATGCTCAGTAAGTTGATTTTTCTTAGTTCTTGAATATAAGTTCAGTTCAATTGTTCATCAAGTTCAATGCTCAATAGTTCATAGTTCAATGCTCAATAGCTCATAAGTTGAAATGAAATATGTGCAATATTTCAATATCAATGAATCAATATTTTGACAATATAACTAAATCAATGGTCTACGACGACATTCAATTGTATATGTCGTAGATAATCAATACAAATCAATAATAAACCCCAATTATTGGCTCAGAGTCTGGAAGACAACAGAAACTGAAGCGAGGTTTCAAAGCAAAATTCTGCCATAATGACTTTCGAGGATTATTGATGATAACCCTCGAAAGGCATCCGCCACAAAGCGGCCGATTTTGCTGAAACTGAGCACCATGACAGAACTGCCATATTAGATACTACTCTTTGATATTCGAAGGCATCATAGGCATAATATAATAGAAAAAATGCCACTAGATCGCAGTCTACATTTATCAACAATATCGACGTACGTATATGACGTATTTTTTACGTGGATGTAACGTCAGGAAAGGGACAGTTTCATTCTGATATATGAGGGGCTGTGTAACAGGTATATAACGCTGACCTTGACCCGTTAACTGACTTTGACCCAATAATCAGCTTAGGGTTGAAACGTGATCGCATTATGCTAATTTATCATATTGTATGGTATGTAAAGCGATAAAGATCGTACCATATTTAAATACATGAAGGGCTCTAAGATGTAAATAATGCTGACCTTGACCCATTAATCATCTTACCGTAGGGGCGAAATGTGATCGCGTATAGAGCTGATTTATCCTATTGGATGTTATGTAAGGCGAATAAAGATCGCACCATATTTTGAAGAATATTCGATACGAGATGTAAGTGATCAATGAAATTCTACGATGCCGTTTAATGTAGATTATTAAGCTCAGTCTAACGTTCTGTCCTATATGATACAGAACTGGCCCAAGTGATACAGATATGTAGGCTTCGTGTGCATCACCTATCTAGAGACGCAGTTCGCAAATATTGACATTCATTAAACCGGCGACGCCATATAAAGGACAAGGTAGATCGTAGATAAAGCCCGTACGTAAGGAATAAAAGGGGGGTAATTCGCACCGTTGTAAGATTCGGTATTAGTTAGGAAGGAATACCGTATTATCATAATGAATATCAGCATATATATTTATTCGTGGTTATCAAAAATGGTTTTGAATGACGAAGAAATTCGGAAGAGAGGACTGGTTCATTTGTAGTGACTTTGGGCTCAGAGGATAACTGTTTGGAAAAAGGGCGCTGACATGTCATGACTTTTGTTTAACAAATGTTTGGAAAATATTTAGCAAACGTTTAACAATCATTAGTTGTAAAGGGAATAGTTGTTTTTGTTTTTGTTTTCGTTTTTTTTTTTTTTTTTTTTTTTTTTTTTTTTTTTTTTTTTTTTTTTTTTTTTTTTTTTTTTTATTATTATTATTATTATTATTATTTAACTTTATGTGATTTGTAGGATCACATAAATTATCATGCCAGTAAATATAAACTTTCATTAAAATTTTGTTAATGACTTCCAGAAGGCTTCGTGTATGAATATTTACTTAATCGTCTTACATAATGATTAAAGGATAAACCTAAATTGATGAGGGAGATGGAATAGGAACCCCTTCCGGAAGAGGATTATTTATACATTGCTTTATTTATCTGTTTATTTATTATTATTGTTATTATTAATTTATGATATTGTTTAATGCTATTGGCATTTTAATAAATGTTCCTTAGTGTCAATTTATTGCATCAGACACGAGATCCTCGATAGTGGACTTTATATGAAAATGAGTGAGAGATCCTAGCACCCAGGGGTGTGGCCAGAATGCAATTGATGTGTACGCACCAGAAAGGCTGGCGGTTAGGTGCCGTACGTTGAATTTATCCTTTTTATTTTTGAAATCCTTGCATACAGCGGACCAGTGTTTTTTTTTTTTTTTTTTTTTTGAATTTATTTATTCATTCCTTTATTTATCTATTTTTGAAATGCAAGAGGATTTCTTTCCATGATCAGTATTTTTTTTTTTTTTTTTTTTTTTTTTTTATACTGTTATATTCGATTTTTTATATATTGATAAGGGCAAACTGTATGATATAGTCGGGGAAAGTTGCATCATTGGAAAATTTTATCTTATTGGTCTTGGTGTAATGACAGCTACGTCAGTGACGCGCTATTCCGAAACGGACGCCTATGTGGTGGGAGTATGTCTATGAAAGAAAGCTTACTCCGCACACATATTATTATAAATATAATGTGAACTTTAATGTATATAATGTGATAAATGCGAAATGGAATAGTGCCGTAAGTCAAGCATGGCTGGGCATCAAATTCTAAAATTATGTACTGATCCTATTGTAATTAGACCTTGTAAATTTGATGTGTGACACTCGATAAAATGGTTTCTGATTCTGATTCATATAAATTTACGAGATTAGTAATTACATATATGATATTCGTATAAGTATGATGTTATTTTAATATTTTTAATTATTTTCTGTTTTATTCGTACTAGTTTATCTGCAGTTTTGTTTTTTGTTTTGTTTTGTTTTGTTTTGTTTGTTTTGTTTGTTTGTATTTTTTTTGTATCTGGTCCAAAGATTAAAGTCACATCGATTACTAGTATGTTACTTGCATGACTTCCGAATATTCAAAACATTTCAACGATAGACTGATGACAGTAACACAAGTTAGAAATGACTTACATGTATACATTTATTACACTAATTAAAACGAGAATGTGTTACGACCATGTAAAAAAGCTGCATGGCTAGCAGGTGGCAGGTACTTGTTACATCGCACGAGAGTTTATTACAATGTAACAAATATTGATATCAGTGATACTTGGGCAGCCTATTCAAAGTGCACATGCACTCGTTTTGAAATAGTGTACTACGTCCAGATTTGAAAAAAAAGATAAAAATATGTGAAATTGATCTTGAAAATTTCGGATAAGTTTGTTGTTTCCAGAAGGGTTTGACAATTATTATTTTTTTTTTTTAATCTATTTATTTATTCTATTTATTTATTATTAAGGATTCCGACTTCCGTCGGAATCCTTTCTGTTATTGTATTGTCTTTTCTTTATTCTTATTATTCTTATTATTATTCTTACCCCCAAACGTTCCAGACACTTCACAAGAAAGTTCCACAATATATGATAAAGTGGAAAATACCATGTGAAAGAGCATATGAAGATCTCAATTCAAATTTTTTTTCTTGTCGAAAAGTTCATATATGCCCCCGATAGAGGTCAGCAAAGGTCAAATCTTTAAACTCTTATAACTCCTAAAGTAACTGCACGATTTGAACGAAATTTGTTTTATATTGTTCTTTGGGAAATTTGCAAACTTTTATACACTTACATGCTCGATGAAATATTTACGGTTTTCGCGCTATTACGAGTTGAAAATGGAATTTTGAATTGGCACAGTGCCAATTTCTACAGTTTTTGAGATTTTGAGTTGAAACTTGGATGATAGATTACTTATAGGTAGTCATTTAATGTTGACCTAGTTTCAAGGTCAACTTTTTATTATCAAGGTCACACCAAACTTTTGCCTATAGAACAAAGACTGTTTGACCTTGAGAGTTCAAACTTCATACATATAATCATTAAGCAATGCCCTTTCACCTTGACCTTGACCCAAGGTCAAATTCTCTTTCTCAAGGTCACAACAATCTTTTGCCTGTAAAACAAAGACTGTTTGACGTTGAATGTTCAAACTTTCCACAAATATTCCTTGCATCAAGCCCTCTCACCTTGACCTTGACCCAAGGTCATTTGTACGATTTCAAGGTCACAACATACTTTGGTTGATAAAATATTGAATTTAGATCAGTTAAGATCAATTTTGATGAGAATAACCTCCAAAACTTATCTTTTACAATGTATCTGTGACCTTGGTTCAAGGTCAAATAATCATTCTCAAGGTCATAACAAACATTTACTCCTGTAGAATTCACAGTTCTGGTCCTATACTATTTATTCTTCACACAAGTAGTCCTTCTTATTTGAACTTAACATAGTCCAAGAAAGATAACTCTTTCATTCTTGTTCTCTGTTTCCTTTTTTTTTGTCTTAGTAGCATTACATGCTGTTGTCATTTTCTATTAATAAAAATTTTCTCATTGCCAAATCATTGTGCAATTCTTTTTTGAGATAGTAATTCTAAAGGTTATGAAATATAAAGGTTATGAAATTGATAAATCATGGAGTCTAAAGCTTTCGTAAACATGAAAGGTATTTATTATCTTTTTCTTCTATATTGTCGATAAATAAATATGAGTCCCAAGTTAGACATAAACTCTTATGACTTATTTGCTGAAGTGAATAAGGTACTAAAGCAACTATTGCTGAAGTGAATAAGGTACTAAAGCAACTATTCTTTTTTCCATCTTCTTTATTCGAATTTTAACACTTCAGTTCCGAGGATTGTCTAATAAAGGAGGAATCCGTCTGTTGCTTGCAACAGTAGCCATCTAGTTATTATTATTATTATTTTATTTTTTTTTTTTTTTTTTTTTTTTTTTTTTTTTTTTTTTTTTTTTTTTTTGGTCATAACTGCATATTTAACATTATTTCAGGATCTGACTTATTTATTTATTCTGACTTATTTATTTATTAGTCCCATATCGAATATGAAGTATTGATCAATGATATGACAGTTCTCATAATTACAATAAAAAATACCAATAATGTTAACAATGTATACCCAGACACGCTAGGAATATAAGTTATGAGAAGGAAGCTACATGTATGCGAGAGCACCCTCATTTGTGCATACTAAGCCTTAAAAAACTTCAGTCTGAAGTTTTATCTAATTCTATGAATGAATGAATAAGCAAGTGGACAGATATCTGCGGTAGATAGATAAATAAATAAATAAATAAATAAATAAATAAATAAATAAATAAATAAATAAATAAATAAATAAATAAATAAATAATTAAATAAATAAATAAATAAATAAACATATATGACAGACTGATTGGCTGATTTTTAACACACTAATCAACTAAAATGTTTGTTGTTGTTGATGTTAATATTTCAGACTATTATAGAACTATACTCTAACGGGGGATTCGACATTAACATCATGAAGCGCATTGATACAAATGTAGACGAGTAGATGAATTTATTACAAATGTAGACAGGTAGATGAATAAGTAAATACAAAAGATGTCATCATGAATAAGTAAATAACTTAATAAACAGATATAACTGATTAATAAACATACTAACATTACATATATAAACAAATAGATGTAAATATAATATAAAATGCAAACTGTACAAGTAAATCAATCAGTCTGACTGAGAAAGTGATATAAAATTGCTAGTGTGACAAACACTTCCATTTTTTTTTTAATTTTTAAAGACAGACCTTGTAAAAAGGAAAATTGACGATATTTAAACTGGAGCAAATTATCAGAAATAGTTTTAAAACATTGCATCATGCATGGGGTAAGATTGTTATCAATATAACCGATATTGTGACACAGGTGAGCTTCTTAATAACTTACGAATGGACGATTTTTTTTTTTTTTTAATTTAACACCTCATGTACAATTCGATAAAAAAGGAGATTAGAAATACCAAATTTGACGTCAAAGTCATTCAAATCTATTGATATATTCCCCAATTTTGTAAATTCTGCTATTTTCCCCCCAATTTCAAAGGCCCCGGCCATGATCCCAAATAGTAAAGGGCTTGGAAGCTCTAGATTTTAAGACCCAATCAAAACTGTTGGAAGAAAATACCTAGAACTTGATAGAAGTCGTGTTTTCAATAAAACTAGGCGAGCTCACGTGTGTACAATTCACTCTTACCTACTGACCTGTCTGAAAAATAAAATTGGACGATACTATACTTTACCGCTGTACCGACTTTGGGTAACCACTATTAAACCAAACTATCTAAATACTGAGGGGTAGGAAGACGCAACACATCCTGTTGTCCAGACAAAGCAAGCATCACCCGTGTCTCATAAGCAGGCGTTGTAGGAGCGAGGTCAACAACACACCCGTGCTGTATCCGTACTGCTGAACTATAGGTGCACTGGTCGGATGAATTGAAAGTCCAATGGCAGCAGAAAGTCGTACACAGCGATAGAAAGAAATGAAATGTTCGCATTTGGCAACAGAAAACGAAATATTTTAGTTAAATATTCTAGTTTTTCCTCTGCAGAGAGCACGCCATCTCGAAATGCGCAGTTTGAGTTTCTATTTGAAGAAACCAACACGTACGTTCCGGATAATACTGAGATATGACTGAAGGAGTTATCTTCCTTGGTCAGTTTAATATACGTATAATAAACAAATTATGCTTATTCGTTGAGATAACGTGAAGTTATGCTTTAGAGCATAACTACAATTATTCAGAAAGTCTATAAAGAACTGGCGAGTGGAGCTTCTGTCATGACGAAATCCGTAAAAAGTTAGCTTAACTCTGTTTGATTGTTGAAGAAATATACAAAAGTCAGGATAGCAAACACGGAAAAGCCAGGACATTCAACTTTTTTTTAAATTTTGGTCTTTCCGCTTTGTATTGCCGTTTTATTTCTCGAGAAAAATATGGACGAGAACATGGAATTTAATCTCTCAATGTAATGAAAAGTAGACATTCAGTCTTATAATGTATTTACGATGTGTAATGAAAAGACACGTATCTCACGATTATCTACACGTCCGTTTGTTTAATAAAAATACGAAAATTTGCCGATTTTGCTAGGTACGACAATGACTCTTGGAATATTTGTCCAGTGAGCTAATATGACTTTAAAAAGAAACAATAAAACGCATATATAAATTTCCAAAAATAAACTCAGTCACTTTCTTAAATATTTAAATATTCACTCATTTCATTGGTTAATTATTTCGTGTCCACGACTTAGTAAGTCGTGTGCACGAGATAATCAACCAATAGAAACGCAGAATTATGTCGTGGTCACGAGACAGTAACCCGTGGCCACGAGGTAATTAATTATGTCGTGGCCACGAGTTAGTAAGTCGTGGCCACGAGATAATAAGTCGTGGCCACGAGTTAATAAGTCGTGGCCACGAGGTAATTATGTCGTGGCCACGAGATAATAAGTCGTGGCCACGAGATAATAAGTCGTGGCCCTGAGATTAATATAATCTTACATCACCATGAGGGAGGGATGGCGATTTCTCAACCCGAGTGTACAAATTTTGCAAGTCCATGACGAGGCTTGCCGAGTCATGGACAAGCAAAATTTTTACACGAGGGTTGAGAAATCGCCATCCCTCCCTCATGGTGGTGTTTGATTGTTTTTCTCCCACGTTATCTAGAGTGTCTGTTATAATCACCAGTTTGCCTTACTTCCATAACGTCGCTTCGGTAGCGATGACGTCAGAGGGTGAAATCGATGACGTCAGAGGGTGAGATCGATTTATCTCACCCCAGGGAAATTTGAGAGTTCTCACAGTCTCAAGTGGGAGAAAATAAGTCGTGGCCACGAGATAATAGAGAGGTTTAGTTACAAGTTTTAGCGCGACGTGTACGTATGACGTCATTGCTTCCTGCGGTCTTTGATCAAATGACGTCATGTCGTGACGTATAGCTACACGTTATGGACGTGTAAACGACACTCTACACGTAATGATAGAACGGGTAACTTCTTTGAGAATTTCCACACTTGTCATTGATTGAACTTCTAGTTTTCGGTGTTATAAAGTAAGTTTAGAATTCTAACTTTCACTACGTCGAGGATTTACGAATCTTGATGTACATTTCTCGCATATTAAACCGACTGTAAAGAAGCTAGCTACACGCACACCTTTTTACATAGCTCTACTTAGACCTTCGCCGGTTCGTACGTATAACTAAACGACGTCTTCAGATTGTGACGTCAAACGGTGACGTGTACTTGTAAGTCATATGTACACGTTGAAAGCACGTGTAACTAAACCTCTCTAATAAGTCATGGCCACGAGATAAAAAGTCGTGGCCACAAGATGTTAAGTCGAGGTCACGTTATTATCTCGTTGCCACGAGATAATAAAAAAAAAATCGCACATGTCCCCTCTATGCTTCCGTATGAATTCGTCTCAATAGAGTTTTATTTAAGTTTTTGAAAGATACAACATTTTTTATACAGGACCCCTTGTGTTTTGTGAGTTTCGTCGCGTTTCGTTCGGACGTACTTCGTCGACCAACAACCGTCTGTTAATTAATGGTAAAGCTCTATTATTACATGTAGTATAATTATTATTGATTTCTCACCTTAATTGTCATTATTCATATGTAAATACACACATGTATTGTATTTGTTTGAAGGAGGACCACAAGGAAGACTATCGCACGCTAATTGTGTTACCCTCACAAAATTAAGAGTGTATTAGTCCCCTATCGGCTAGCTCGCCGGAGGGGACTTATAGTTTCCATCCCGTTTATCTGTCTGTCCGTCCGTCTTTATTTCGTTGTCGTTGCAAATATTGAACTCATTTTTGATTTGTGAGTATATGTCATTGGGATACAGATCAAGTAATGGCCCATGATTTCCTAATATTAAACAAAGTTAAAGTGCGGCTAGTGACGAGCTTGGGACTTTCTTAACATTATGGGCAGTATAGCCTCGAATTTTCACCTCAAAAAGTAGTAAAATTTCGTTAAATAATCAAAGATGTGGATTTATCAATTCAGATTGTTGTAGAGTTTCTTCCTATATGAGGACAAAATTAATTGGTGTCATGAAATCGTGAGTATTCTCGATTTATTACTTGCTCCCCATACTGTAGAGATGTAACGATACACTAGATCACGATATGATAAGTATCACGATGCAAGGCTCATGATACGATACGTATCACGATACACTTTTCTATCCAATCCAACACTCTTTTAATCCAAAGAAAAACTTAACATACTTCAATTACTCGCATCAATTTAGTCGTAAAAGGCATAAAGAGGGTTCTCACAAGTTACATGGTGATGGGGATATACTATTGGCTATATTCAATGTGCATTATAAGTAAATGATACAGAAAAATTTTGTCTCTATTTGTTACATTGTGCTTGATTTTGTTTAAAAATACTGTATCGTTTGAATGGAAGATGTATCGTGATACGTATCGTCAAGTTACGGTATCACGATACGAGTACAAACGATATATCGTTACACCACTAGGATACTTAGAATGCGAGGGTGCCAGTGGACTGTTTAACACCATCCAACTGACTAGGCTGTTTCGTTGAGGATATACTACTTTGTTTGTATATTTGCTTTCCAAAGACAAATTGATCAATGCAACAAAGAAATTAATGAGCGATATAAAAATCGATAAGACTGTGCGTAGTCACAAAATTCAATGGGAATTTTTTAGAAGTTTCCCCTAATTTTCCCCAAATTCTTTTATCGGAACTCTCCGCTTTTCCCGCGAATATATACAGAAAGGCTTTTGATTGGTCCAGTTAATTTGCGTTATAATGGAATTTTCTTGCAGGTCAAGCAATTCATGAATGACTGACTTGAGTTGTCTAGTGTAAATGTACATATTTTCTAACTTTTCAGAATCATCAACAGATACGTTTCTATTGTGTAACCAGTTTTTGTGAATTTCATGCACAGCTTTATACTAATACTACTCTTTACTCTTTATTCTAAGAGTCAAATTTTTTAACCTATTTGAACGAGAAAAAAAATATTGCGTGATGAAATAAATGTTGATATCGACCAAGCTTTTTTTGGAAAGCTAATACTTGTTATTGTTATTATAAGAAAGAAAGAAAACTTACATTGTATAGCCGAGTACCAACATCATAGTCTACTACATCTGTCAGTTGTAGAACTCCTGCATTCGTAACTTGAAAATTGCTATCAACATCCCCGGAGACAATGGTGTAAGACAGTGTTCCGTCAGCACCTGAGTCCACGTCCGTACACAGTAGCGTTACCACGGTGTGGGTCGGCGTCACGTCCTCGTCCACGTCGACTGGACGGTAAGCAGGGTCGCAGTTTGGCGCCGTATTTTGACATTCAACTTTACAATATTTAAATTTGTGTTTGAGAAATAATGCAAATGACAAGTGTTTGACAGAAAATATTATTATGTTCAAGTGTCTGATTTTTGTTCCTTCTCATTCTTCCCACTTTTGAAAAAGTGCAATTTAAATGCAAAAGCAAAAACTAATACATTTCTGGTTCTCCCACTTCAAATAAGTTTAACCTTAGAAAGTGCTGGGGTTGATTTTTTTTTTTTTTTTTGCACATGCAAAAATCGTGCGTCATTTCAGTTAAACCTCAGGATTGCATTTTATTTTTACATATTGTTAGACATTATTAAGATATTTCATGAAATCGAACAACTAATAAAAAGTATTTACATATAAAATCGTTCTTTATTTCATAAGTGTTAAAAAATCATAATTTGATTTCTTTAAATCAATATAAATCGAAACGTCAATCTAACATGTCTTAAGGAAAATGTCGTATTGATTTTGCCCGTTGTTGTTTTTGTTGGGGGCGGTATTTTTTTAGCCCTATACTGAGCAAAACTTAAGTGAGCTATTGTCATAGAGCGCCGTCCATCGTCCGTCCGTCCGTCCGGTGTAAACGTTTTACATTTTCGACATCTCCTCTGTAACCGCTGCACAGAATTTCACGAAACCTTACAGGAAGAAAATACTCAAGGTTCTCTACCAAGTTTGTGTTTTTGGTGCCGATCGGTCAAAGAATATGGCTGTCGAGGGCTCTGATTGGCTGACGCATCTTCGAATTCTCCTCCGCAACCGCTGCAAAGTATTTGACGAAACCTTACAGGAAGCAAGTACTCAAGGTACTCTACCAAGTTTGTGTTTTTCGTGCCAATCGTTCAACAAAAATTGCCGCCAAGGGCTCGAATTTGCTGATGCATTTTCGACTTCTCCTCTGCAACCGCTGCACAGAATTTGACGAAACGATACAGGGAGCAAGTACTCTAGGCCCTCTTCCAAGTTTGTGTTTTTCGTGTCGATCGGTCGACAAATATGGCCATCGAGGACTATGATTTGCTGACGCATTTTCGACTTCTCCTCTGCAACTGCTGCACAGAATTTCACGAAATCTTGCAGGTCCTCAGTCTATCGAGTTTGTGTTTTTCGTGCCGATCGGTCGACAAATATGGCCACCGAGGGCTCTGACTGGCTGATGTGTTTTAGACTTCTCCACTGCAACTGCTGCACATATATTCACGAAACCTCAAAGGAAGCAAGTACTCAAGGTCCGCTAACAAGTTTGTATTTTTCGTGCCGATCGGTCAACAAATATGGCCGTTGAGGGCTCTGATTGGCTGACACATTTTCGACATCTCCTCTGCAACCGCTGCACAGAATTTCCTGAAACCTTACAGGAAGCAAGTACCCAAGCTCCTCTTCCAAGTTTGTGTTTTTCGTGCCGATCGTTTAACTAATATGGCCAACAAGGGCTCTGATTGGCTGACACATTTCGACATTTCCCCTGCAACCGCTGCATAGAATTTCATAAAACCTTACAGGAAGCAAGACTTAGTACTCAAGACCCTCTACCAATTTTGTGTTTTTTCATGCCGACAGGTAAAAGAATATCGCCACCCAGGGATATGATTGGATGACACATTTTCGACATCTCCTCTGAAACTGCTACACAGAATTTAACGAAACCTTACTGGAAGCAAGTACTCAAGGTCCTCTACCAAATTGTCCACTATCAATCTACTGTTTGCAACTCAGATGAGCGATGTGGCCCCCTTGGGCCTCTTGTTTTTGTGCCGATTGGCTTACACCGAATTCTTTTGTTTGCAACTCAGGTGAGCGATGTCGGCCTCTTGTTTCTTAAAGAACATTAAAAAGGCCTGCTTCGCTCAGTTTACAATCTCGAATACGACTATTAACCGTCCGTGTAAGTATATTGGTTATAAGGGGATCACCATATAGTTGGATTGCTTGATAATAAAATTTCTGTCTGAGAAGTACAAAATAGAGTCCATATGCAATAAAATCTACATAGTTTACATCGATCTAAATATCCGTGGGACAACCATGGAGAGACGCATCGAGAATTATTGATAACAACATATTACTATAGAAAATAAAGCATAAAGAAAGAAAAGAAATGGTAGGTTTTTTAACATTTGTATGTCAGAAATTAAAACAATCGTCAGATAATTTTCAGTATGGGTTAGACATAAAATATCTTGCAAGTCATTGATTTTGATTCGTTAAAACAATGACTTTTTTCTTATTAAAATATCATAGTATACTTGACTGGTTTTAAACATAAAAAAGACACGATTTCATATATTAAACAAATGTCAGTATTACATGCTTTTTCTCTCCTAAAAAAACACAAAACAACTAATTTGCAAAATCATAAACCTAAAATAGAAGTAATCAAGATAAAAAGAAAATAATATCCCACTAGTCTCTCATTAGAACCGATGTTTCTGTGTTCTCTCAATATGTGTAAGAAATAAAAACAGAAGGGGAAACAATTGGATTCTGCGGCTGCTTTTAACATAATTGGTGAATAATGAATTACAGGTACTTTCAGTGATGTGATAGGGTTGGTGATATTATCATGACTTTATATGTATACATTTTCTCAAGTTTTAGATTAAAAGTGCTTTAAAAATCAATTCTATAAGGACAAGAAGAAAACCTACCTGACAAAATAAAAGTCGAAAATAATGAAAATAAAATTGTCACCCTCTGCAATGAACGACTCATGGTAATATGAACGAGAGTTTGCGTGAGACTATTTGTGTGTGAAATTCTTCATACGAATCAACCAACCCTGATGGTAAATCAGTCATGCAAAAAATATGATCAACTCTCGTCGTCTGCAATCGTCATAATCGGCATGAGAGGTAAATACTCTTTTTGAAATGATAAAATAAAATCTGCTTTATTGCAGTAAATCTGATTTTATAAACATCGTACAAATAAATTATTTATATTCATTTAAATTTATTTCGCTTTCTTATAGAAAATGTCCAAGACATCATGCATTTTCATTGAATTTCACCAGACTCTAGTTACGTCAAATGGCGTACAAAATCTGAATACCATTATCGTTGTTTGCTAAAATATCTAATGTAGGTCAAAGCATAAGCCAAATCTACACATTGAAACTAAAACGAACGCAAAAAAAAAATCGTTTCCATTTTGAAAGGAATAAAAAATTATAAATGAAATCTCGAAACTGTGACTTCAAGCATGTAACTATTGAGATGCTGTGCGTCTGTTACTCCGGAAAACAACAATATCTGAATTTACAATAAATTCATACACTGTACTCTACTTTTCGTAATTATGCAAAGTTCTTTTTAAAAACACATGCTTACATGTATCAAATTTTGATAAACGTCAAACATTCTATTATTCTTTTCCTGTTTAATAAAAATATAATACAATGTATAATTCATATATTTTCTTTTTTCAGTTTCATAGAACTTTTTTGTTCGATGGACCTAGTTCATCGTTGAGCATATCTATTTCACCTTTCAATTCTTTTTTCTATTCATTTATTTAGGCACGGTCCATTTGATATTCGGGGGGGGGGGGGGGGGGGGGGGGTGGCTTGGGGTTTTTTTTTCGAAAAAAATAATTTTGCTCTGAATTTTGATGAAATAAATAAATTTGCTTATGGTGAGTCAGAAAAAAATAATCTTATCTTACATGTAATCTGAATTTGAAGATTTACCATAAAATTTCGCCTAAAATTCCTGAAAATTTTTCGGCTCGCTACGCTAGCCAGTTTTCAATTTATTTTAAAGAAAAAATTTTGGCTCGCTTCGCTCGCCATAATTTTCAAAACATTATTTCTTTAATGGCAAAGTTGTATTTGAAAAGATATCAAAAGAATGCATATTATCAATGTATTTCTTCTGATTTTTTAATAGACATGATAGATGCATATCACCATAGATTCTAATTTTATATACAAACTCTGAAAGAGAACTTCAATTTTTTTTAACAATTCATATATAATACAATTCTAAATTTGTACATTTGTCTAGAAGACCCTCCCCTCCGACCTACTTGTACCTTATATAAATTTTGTTTACTGTTGATTATATTGTCAAATTCTTTTATATCTCTGTTCCTTAGAAGTGAATTGAATTTTTACATATTTAGTAATATTTCAGAGTTTTAGTAAAGATAAAAAATTCCTGTTGATAAAACACAAGCATTCTTAACACATATTGCACTTCACTAATGTTTGAAAAAATTTTTTCTTGCTCCAACTTTGCACGAAAAAAATAATTTTGCTCCGGTCCAGGGCGAAAAAAATAATCATGCTTCGACAAAAAACCCAAGCCCCCCCCCCCCCTGAATATCAAATGGACCGTGCCTTATCCCTTTTCTTCTTTTGCAAAATATACGAACACGCATATTGATGTTATGAAAGATGCAAAATTAAACTTTTTTCAATGCTGTAAGATAAACTGTACGTTCTAGTTTTAAGAAATTATTCAATAAAACATAAAACAAATAAATTTCGGAGCCCCTAGTCAGCCATCGTCTTTTGCGAAACACTAAAACTATATGTATCCGATGGTTTGGGTGCTGATTAAAAAAAAAAGACAATTGATGGAAAAAAATTGAATGAGGTCGTACACCTGACTTTCAGAAATATTGGTCATTTCACCGGAATGTCAGTAAAATGAAATGTAATTGAATTCTTTTCGATATCATAAATAGCATTCAAAATGACATATATCGATTATTATAGATCTTCACACAAGCCAACCAAGCAGAAGGCCGAATTTCACATTTGTATCAGAATGAACTTTTTTAATGATATTACACTACTGTGACCCTCTAACTAAATTATCTCATTATGCCAGTATAATGTATTCAAATGATGTTTATACCACCACTAATCCGATTTCAACTCAATCCTAAGCAAACAGTCAACAACACCTTTATGTTCCTTTGATACGAAAATATATATGAGGATTAATTCCATGTATACATTAGAAATGTATATATCAAATGATAAATAGAATATATGTTATTTAAACTGTTTATCCGTAATATCGAGGAATGCATTCTGGGAGTACATAGAATGAAACAGTGAAGTTCTAATCGCACATATACGTATAAGTATACTAGTAGATGATCATGCTTCGTTCATGTTTACGGTAGTGTCCTGTGACAAATTTGAAATACTAAAAATATTTAAATTTGCTTAATGACTACTTCGAAGTAGTCATTAAGCAAACTTTAATGTTTTAAATATTTTAAATTTGCCATAGGACATTAGTATAATTATCTAAAATGAATAAACATGTATGGAGCTCAACAAGGAACTTTGATGTTTTATAGAACAATCTCAATCTAGTTATCACTGCGTTTGCATCAGCAGATGGTAATACTATACGTATAGTTTTTATTATTGGCAACTGCTTACAAGTATGACATTTCCGAACCCCCCCCCCCCCCAAACACACACCACAACCTTATGAAATACGAAATCCCATCGGCAGTAAAGATCAGAGGTGCTTTTAATTGTATTTTATTGTCAAAGGACTTCAAAATGAGGTGGAAAATTCTATTTCCAGATAAGGGGGAGATCTCCAACATGACGACATTGTGTAACGAAAAGTGAGCTTAGGAATATACTAGTAAGCCACTTGAACTGCCTCCTCGGCAGGCTAGCTTTATCGGGAATGCGGTCGAATGCGCTTGACTTCAGACCCCCTTCTTCGGGCTCCCTCGTCGCTTCACGTTACAATTGTAGTGATCACAGTAGAACACACACGTATGATTACAAGGTAAGGAGGAGATCTCCAACATGATGACACTGTAGTGATCACAGCGGAACACACACGTATGATTACAAGATAAGGAGGAGAACTCCAACATGACGACATTTTAGTGATCACAGCGGAACACACATGTATGATTACAAGGTTAGGAGGAGATCTCCATCATGACCACATTGTAGTGATCACATCGGAACACACATGTATGATTACAAGGTAAGGAGGAGCTCTCCAACATGACGACATTGTAGTGATCACAGCGGAACACACGCGTATGATTACAAGGTAAAGAGGATATCTACAACATGACGACATTGTAGTGATCATAGCGGAACATACAGGTATGATTACAAGGTAAGGAGGAAATCTCCAACATAATGACATATTAGTGATTACAGCGGAACATACACGTGTGATAAGAGGGTAAGGAGGAAATCTCCAACATGACGATGTTACAGTGACCACAGCGGAACACACACGTATTACAAGGTAAGGAGGAGATCTCCATAACGACATTGTATTGATCTCAGCGGAACACAATTGTAAGATTACAAGATAAGGAGGAGCTCTCCAACATGACGACATTGATGAGATCACAGTGGAACACATACGTATGATTGCAAGATAAGGAGGTGAACTTCAACATAACGTCATTGTAGTGATCACAGCGGATCACACACGTAAGATTTCAAGGAATCGAGGAGATCTCCAACATGACGACATTGTAGTGGTAACAGTTGAACACACACGTATGATTACAAGGTAAGGAGGAGATCCCCAACATGACGAAAATGTAGTGATCACAGCGGAACACACACGTATGATTACAAGGTAAGGAGATCTCCAACATGACGACATTTTAGAGATCACAGTGGAACACACACGTATGATTACAAGGTAAAGAGGAAATCTCCTTCATGACGACAATGTAGTGATCACAGCGGAACACACACGTAGAATTACAAGGTAAGGAGGAGATCTCCAACATGACGACATTGTGGTGATCAACGCAGAACATACACGTGTGATTACAAAGAAAGGCGGATATCTCCAACATGACGTCATTGTAGTGATAACAGCGGAAACCACACGTATGATTACAAGATAAGGAGGTGATCTCCAACATAACGTCATTGTAGTTATCACAGCGGATCACAGACGTATGATTTCAAGGTAAGGAGGAGATCTCCAACATGACGTCATTGTAGTGATCACACTGGATCACACACGTATGATAACAAGATAAGGAGGAGGTCACCAACATGATGACATTGTTGTGGTCACAGTGGAAAACACACGTACATGTATTATTTCAAGGTAAGGAAGAGATCTCCATCATGGCGACATTGTAGTGATCACAGCGGAACACACACGTATCATTACAAGGTAAGGAGGAGATCTCCAACATGACGACATTGTAGTGGTAACAGTGAAACATACACGTATTATTACAAGGTAAGGAGGAGCTCTCCAACATTGTAGAGATCAAAGTGGAACACACACGTATGATTACAAGGTAAAGAGGAAATCTCCATCATAACAACATTGTAGTGATCACAGCGGAACACACACGTATGATTTCAAGGTAAAGACATCTCCAATATGACGAATTGTAGTGATTACAGCGGAACAAACACGCATGATTACAAGGGAAGGAGGAGATCTCCAACATAACGACATTGTGGTGATCACAGCGGAACACAAAGGTATATAATACGTACTTGTCCCAATATTATAAAAAAAGACAATTGGGACAAATATGTAAAATAGGCAAGAATAGACTGGGGTTTTCTCGAGGGTACATGTACATGTATTTAAAAAGATAATTTTTTACTTACATGTATATGGGGCCTTTAGGGACACACCTTTATAAGTTCAAGGCTCTGTGGGGCGGACGGCCCCCCCCCCGGTGGCACTGGCCTAAAATTTTCCAAAAACAGGTATATATTATTTTGGCCCATTTTCAGTAAAAATCGGCAAAATTCGCCCCAGGCCTTGAACCCCCCCCCCCCCCTTTCCGGCAAAGGTGGCGATGGTGGATCCCACCACTGAATCTGATGCTGGGATTGTCCCAAGTTTAAAAAAGTTCACAGTTTCTGTATTCTTATTAAAAGAGTCATAGAATGAGATTTTTTAAATGCCCCTCGGCAAGGACTTAAAAACAGATATAAGTCCTTGCCCTCGGTGACAAGTCCTCATGACCCGGCTTAGCGTAGATGTTTGACCAACTTTTCTGAATATTCAATATGAAATAAATCGGTTGAGCTGATTTGATTTTAAAATAAGCATGGACCCCAATAAAAACATCTTCGCAAGCCAATGGTATAGATCCGCCGTGAGGAGCACGGCGGATCTATACCATTGGCTTGCGAAGATGCAATAAAAAAGGACAGAAATTAAGCTGATTTTTTTTTTAAATTGGGCTCGGCATTCCATCGCACTTGCTGAAACTGATTGACATTAGTTTTGTCAAAAATGCCAGAGCATACTACATCAAAACAGCAGAAAACAGAGGACCAGGCAGTCACAAACTTTAGAGAATATTTAAGGATAAAGACCGTTCATCCAGAGCCAGATTATGGTATGAGTGGTCATAGTTTAAATTCCGATATAACAATGGTAGAAACGGTACATATATTGGGGTAACTACAGGAAATAAAAACCTTCTTTGTATGATTAACAAATTAGCTCGATTTGACTGACTTAAAATGCCTGGAAGTTTGTAAAGTTGAGGTTTTTCGCTTGCGACATCTTTGGCTCGCATAAAAATGAAAAGAAAAAGGGGGGTCATGCATGTCATTTTTTCGCAAATTTCACTTTTTTACAGGACCCCTCCGTCCTCATCGAAAAATTTCCAATTTTTACGTATTTTCAAATCGATCTGTAGATTGCATAAAAGACAAGATCAAGTTCAAAGTTAAATTTATCACGACTACTGGTCACATTTTATTGATTCAATATGCTATAAATACATTTCCAACATTTTTGACCAATGATGTGACACCTTTTATTCAGTACGGTTAACCAGTCAAAACGGAGGGGAATCCCCATGAAATTGATTTCCTGTAGTTACACCTATATTTTTTTCATTTTTTCGATTTTTCAAGAATTTTAGCCTTAGATATGTAAAATGAAGTATTTTACATCCGCATCGACTAAGTTTGTATCGATATGACCATGTTTGGTGGAGTATTGGAGTCTTTTCTACAGCCCCCCTTTCAACAAAATTCTAATTTCTACGTTTTCTGCATCGAGTAGTGTTCCATCTAAATCTGTCAAATTTAAGTTTACTATTAAAGAAAACCCCTTTATTTCACCATGTTTAAGTAGAACCAGGTTCGTACTATCAATATACATGAGAAATCAGCATAAAAGACCTTTAACTGCTGAATTACAGAAACTAAAATACCATATATGGTAAAATACCTGATTTTTAACAAATTTTCAGTGAAATCGGCACAATGGAATGATTTTTAACAAGCAAATGATTAAAATACACTATTTCATAGAATAGCAATGATGCTGATCGAGAAAAAGATAAAATTTAAGTAAGTCAAGCCTCGCTATGGGCACTGAATGCATGCAGAAGTGGTATCAAGAGAGAGGATTGTACTAAGTTCTTATGTACTTATCTACACAGCGGGACCCTTAATTTGATTAACACTTGCAAAGTATCATGCTGGGCGACATACAGGATTCCGTAAGTCTTCCTCCCGGAAGGTTCCTCATCCTGGTGTTGGAAAATTTGCCTATCATAACCATCCTCAACTGCGCATTGTTGTTCTTTATTTAGTATGACTGTATATTTTGATCGCTAAGCGATAACGTTTTCAAAATGTCGACTGGATGATTAATTTTCAGATAGAATAAAATTGTACTGAATTTTATTTCAATTATTCGAATAAACTACAAGAAAAACGAATAACGTGCTTTTGGTCCATTTTCCCCTATAGGGGTAACTACAGGAAATAAAAACCTTCTTTGTATGATTAACGAATTAGCTCGATTTGACTGACTTAAAATGCCTGGAAGTTTGTAAAGTTGAGGTTTTTCGCTTGCGACATCTTTGGCTCGCATAAAAATGAAAAGAAAAAGGGGGGTCATGCATGTCATTTTTTCGCAAATTTCACTTTTTTACAGGACCCCTCCGTCCTCATCGAAAAATTTCCAATTTTTACGTATTTTCAAATCGATCTGTAGATTGCATAAAAGACAAGATCAAGTTCAAAGTTAAATTTATCACGACTACTGGTCACATTTTATTGATTCAATATGCTATAAATACATTTCCAACATTTTTGACCAATGATGTGACACCTTTTATTCAGTACGGTTAACCAGTCAAAACGGAGGGGAATCCCCATGAAATTGATTTCCTGTAGTTACACCTATATTTTTTTCATTTTTTCGATTTTTCAAGAATTTTAGCCTTAGATATGTAAAATGAAGTATTTTACATCCGCATCGACTAAGTTTGTATCGATATGACCATGTTTGGTGGAGTATTGGAGTCTTTTCTACAGCCCCCCTTTCAACAAAATTCTAATTTCTACGTTTTCTGCATCGAGTAGTGTTCCATCTAAATCTGTCAAATTTAAGTTTACTATTAAAGAAAACCCCTTTATTTCACCATGTTTAAGTAGAACCAGGTTCGTACTATCAATATACATGAGAAATCAGCATAAAAGACCTTTAACTGCTGAATTACAGAAACTAAAATACCATATATGGTAAAATACCTGATTTTTAACAAATTTTCAGTGAAATCGGCACAATGGAATGATTTTTAACAAGCAAATGATTAAAATACACTATTTCATAGAATAGCAATGATGCTGATCGAGAAAAAGATAAAATTTAAGTAAGTCAAGCCTCGCTATGGGCACTGAATGCATGCAGAAGTGGTATCAAGAGAGAGGATTGTACTAAGTTCTTATGTACTTATCTACACAGCGGGACCCTTAATTTGATTAACACTTGCAAAGTATCATGCTGGGCGACATACAGGATTCCGTAAGTCTTCCTCCCGGAAGGTTCCTCATCCTGGTGTTGGAAAATTTGCCTATCATAACCATCCTCAACTGCGCATTGTTGTTCTTTATTTAGTATGACTGTATATTTTGATCGCTAAGCGATAACGTTTTCAAAATGTCGACTGGATGATTAATTTTCAGATAGAATAAAATTGTACTGAATTTTATTTCAATTATTCGAATAAACTACAAGAAAAACGAATAACGTGCTTTTGGTCCATTTTCCCCTATAGGGGTAACTACAGGAAATAAAAACCTTCTTTGTATGATTAACGAATTAGCTCGATTTGACTGACTTAAAATGCCTGGAAGTTTGTAAAGTTGAGGTTTTTCGCTTGCGACATCTTTGGCTCGCATAAAAATGAAAAGAAAAAGGGGGGTCATGCATGTCATTTTTTCGCAAATTTCACTTTTTTACAGGACCCCTCCGTCCTCATCGAAAAATTTCCAATTTTTACGTATTTTCAAATCGATCTGTAGATTGCATAAAAGACAAGATCAAGTTCAAAGTTAAATTTATCACGACTACTGGTCACATTTTATTGATTCAATATGCTATAAATACATTTCCAACATTTTTGACCAATGATGTGACACCTTTTATTCAGTACGGTTAACCAGTCAAAACGGAGGGGAATCCCCATGAAATTGATTTCCTGTAGTTACACCTATATTTTTTTCATTTTTTCGATTTTTCAAGAATTTTAGCCTTAGATATGTAAAATGAAGTATTTTACATCCGCATCGACTAAGTTTGTATCGATATGACCATGTTTGGTGGAGTATTGGAGTCTTTTCTACAGCCCCCCTTTCAACAAAATTCTAATTTCTACGTTTTCTGCATCGAGTAGTGTTCCATCTAAATCTGTCAAATTTAAGTTTACTATTAAAGAAAACCCCTTTATTTCACCATGTTTAAGTAGAACCAGGTTCGTACTATCAATATACATGAGAAATCAGCATAAAAGACCTTTAACTGCTGAATTACAGAAACTAAAATACCATATATGGTAAAATACCTGATTTTTAACAAATTTTCAGTGAAATCGGCACAATGGAATGATTTTTAACAAGCAAATGATTAAAATACACTATTTCATAGAATAGCAATGATGCTGATCGAGAAAAAGATAAAATTTAAGTAAGTCAAGCCTCGCTATGGGCACTGAATGCATGCAGAAGTGGTATCAAGAGAGAGGATTGTACTAAGTTCTTATGTACTTATCTACACAGCGGGACCCTTAATTTGATTAACACTTGCAAAGTATCATGCTGGGCGACATACAGGATTCCGTAAGTCTTCCTCCCGGAAGGTTCCTCATCCTGGTGTTGGAAAATTTGCCTATCATAACCATCCTCAACTGCGCATTGTTGTTCTTTATTTAGTATGACTGTATATTTTGATCGCTAAGCGATAACGTTTTCAAAATGTCGACTGGATGATTAATTTTCAGATAGAATAAAATTGTACTGAATTTTATTTCAATTATTCGAATAAACTACAAGAAAAACGAATAACGTGCTTTTGGTCCATTTTCCCCTATAGGGGTAACTACAGGAAATAAAAACCTTCTTTGTATGATTAACGAATTAGCTCGATTTGACTGACTTAAAATGCCTGGAAGTTTGTAAAGTTGAGGTTTTTCGCTTGCGACATCTTTGGCTCGCATAAAAATGAAAAGAAAAAGGGGGGTCATGCATGTCATTTTTTCGCAAATTTCACTTTTTTACAGGACCCCTCCGTCCTCATCGAAAAATTTCCAATTTTTACGTATTTTCAAATCGATCTGTAGATTGCATAAAAGACAAGATCAAGTTCAAAGTTAAATTTATCACGACTACTGGTCACATTTTATTGATTCAATATGCTATAAATACATTTCCAACATTTTTGACCAATGATGTGACACCTTTTATTCAGTACGGTTAACCAGTCAAAACGGAGGGGAATCCCCATGAAATTGATTTCCTGTAGTTACACCTATATTTTTTTCATTTTTTCGATTTTTCAAGAATTTTAGCCTTAGATATGTAAAATGAAGTATTTTACATCCGCATCGACTAAGTTTGTATCGATATGACCATGTTTGGTGGAGTATTGGAGTCTTTTCTACAGCCCCCCTTTCAACAAAATTCTAATTTCTACGTTTTCTGCATCGAGTAGTGTTCCATCTAAATCTGTCAAATTTAAGTTTACTATTAAAGAAAACCCCTTTATTTCACCATGTTTAAGTAGAACCAGGTTCGTACTATCAATATACATGAGAAATCAGCATAAAAGACCTTTAACTGCTGAATTACAGAAACTAAAATACCATATATGGTAAAATACCTGATTTTTAACAAATTTTCAGTGAAATCAGCACAATGGAATGATTTTTAACAAGCAAATGATTAAAATACACTATTTCATAGAATAGCAATGATGCTGATCGAGAAAAAGATAAAATTTAAGTAAGTCAAGCCTCGCTATGGGCACTGAATGCATGCAGAAGTGGTATCAAGAGAGAGGATTGTACTAAGTTCTTATGTACTTATCTACACAGCGGGACCCTTAATTTGATTAACACTTGCAAAGTATCATGCTGGGCGACATACAGGATTCCGTAAGTCTTCCTCCCGGAAGGTTCCTCATCCTGGTGTTGGAAAATTTGCCTATCATAACCATCCTCAACTGCGCATTGTTGTTCTTTATTTAGTATGACTGTATATTTTGATCGCTAAGCGATAACGTTTTCAAAATGTCGACTGGATGATTAATTTTCAGATAGAATAAAATTGTACTGAATTTTATTTCAATTATTCGAATAAACTACAAGAAAAACGAATAACGTGCTTTTGGTCCATTTTCCCCTATAGGGGTAACTACAGGAAATAAAAACCTTCTTTGTATGATTAACGAATTAGCTCGATTTGACTGACTTAAAATGCCTGGAAGTTTGTAAAGTTGAGGTTTTTCGCTTGCGACATCTTTGGCTCGCATAAAAATGAAAAGAAAAAGGGGGGTCATGCATGTCATTTTTTCGCAAATTTCACTTTTTTACAGGACCCCTCCGTCCTCATCGAAAAATTTCCAATTTTTACGTATTTTCAAATCGATCTGTAGATTGCATAAAAGACAAGATCAAGTTCAAAGTTAAATTTATCACGACTACTGGTCACATTTTATTGATTCAATATGCTATAAATACATTTCCAACATTTTTGACCAATGATGTGACACCTTTTATTCAGTACGGTTAACCAGTCAAAACGGAGGGGAATCCCCATGAAATTGATTTCCTGTAGTTACACCTATATTTTTTTCATTTTTTCGATTTTTCAAGAATTTTAGCCTTAGATATGTAAAATGAAGTATTTTACATCCGCATCGACTAAGTTTGTATCGATATGACCATGTTTGGTGGAGTATTGGAGTCTTTTCTACAGCCCCCCTTTCAACAAAATTCTAATTTCTACGTTTTCTGCATCGAGTAGTGTTCCATCTAAATCTGTCAAATTTAAGTTTACTATTAAAGAAAACCCCTTTATTTCACCATGTTTAAGTAGAACCAGGTTCGTACTATCAATATACATGAGAAATCAGCATAAAAGACCTTTAACTGCTGAATTACAGAAACTAAAATACCATATATGGTAAAATACCTGATTTTTAACAAATTTTCAGTGAAATCGGCACAATGGAATGATTTTTAACAAGCAAATGATTAAAATACACTATTTCATAGAATAGCAATGATGCTGATCGAGAAAAAGATAAAATTTAAGTAAGTCAAGCCTCGCTATGGGCACTGAATGCATGCAGAAGTGGTATCAAGAGAGAGGATTGTACTAAGTTCTTATGTACTTATCTACACAGCGGGACCCTTAATTTGATTAACACTTGCAAAGTATCATGCTGGGCGACATACAGGATTCCGTAAGTCTTCCTCCCGGAAGGTTCCTCATCCTGGTGTTGGAAAATTTGCCTATCATAACCATCCTCAACTGCGCATTGTTGTTCTTTATTTAGTATGACTGTATATTTTGATCGCTAAGCGATAACGTTTTCAAAATGTCGACTGGATGATTAATTTTCAGATAGAATAAAATTGTACTGAATTTTATTTCAATTATTCGAATAAACTACAAGAAAAACGAATAACGTGCTTTTGGTCCATTTTCCCCTATAGGGGTAACTACAGGAAATAAAAACCTTCTTTGTATGATTAACGAATTAGCTCGATTTGACTGACTTAAAATGCCTGGAAGTTTGTAAAGTTGAGGTTTTTCGCTTGCGACATCTTTGGCTCGCATAAAAATGAAAAGAAAAAGGGGGGTCATGCATGTCATTTTTTCGCAAATTTCACTTTTTTACAGGACCCCTCCGTCCTCATCGAAAAATTTCCAATTTTTACGTATTTTCAAATCGATCTGTAGATTGCATAAAAGACAAGATCAAGTTCAAAGTTAAATTTATCACGACTACTGGTCACATTTTATTGATTCAATATGCTATAAATACATTTCCAACATTTTTGACCAATGATGTGACACCTTTTATTCAGTACGGTTAACCAGTCAAAACGGAGGGGAATCCCCATGAAATTGATTTCCTGTAGTTACACCTATATTTTTTTCATTTTTTCGATTTTTCAAGAATTTTAGCCTTAGATATGTAAAATGAAGTATTTTACATCCGCATCGACTAAGTTTGTATCGATATGACCATGTTTGGTGGAGTATTGGAGTCTTTTCTACAGCCCCCCTTTCAACAAAATTCTAATTTCTACGTTTTCTGCATCGAGTAGTGTTCCATCTAAATCTGTCAAATTTAAGTTTACTATTAAAGAAAACCCCTTTATTTCACCATGTTTAAGTAGAACCAGGTTCGTACTATCAATATACATGAGAAATCAGCATAAAAGACCTTTAACTGCTGAATTACAGAAACTAAAATACCATATATGGTAAAATACCTGATTTTTAACAAATTTTCAGTGAAATCGGCACAATGGAATGATTTTTAACAAGCAAATGATTAAAATACACTATTTCATAGAATAGCAATGATGCTGATCGAGAAAAAGATAAAATTTAAGTAAGTCAAGCCTCGCTATGGGCACTGAATGCATGCAGAAGTGGTATCAAGAGAGAGGATTGTACTAAGTTCTTATGTACTTATCTACACAGCGGGACCCTTAATTTGATTAACACTTGCAAAGTATCATGCTGGGCGACATACAGGATTCCGTAAGTCTTCCTCCCGGAAGGTTCCTCATCCTGGTGTTGGAAAATTTGCCTATCATAACCATCCTCAACTGCGCATTGTTGTTCTTTATTTAGTATGACTGTATATTTTGATCGCTAAGCGATAACGTTTTCAAAATGTCGACTGGATGATTAATTTTCAGATAGAATAAAATTGTACTGAATTTTATTTCAATTATTCGAATAAACTACAAGAAAAACGAATAACGTGCTTTTGGTCCATTTTCCCCTATAGGGGTAACTACAGGAAATAAAAACCTTCTTTGTATGATTAACGAATTAGCTCGATTTGACTGACTTAAAATGCCTGGAAGTTTGTAAAGTTGAGGTTTTTCGCTTGCGACATCTTTGGCTCGCATAAAAATGAAAAGAAAAAGGGGGGTCATGCATGTCATTTTTTCGCAAATTTCACTTTTTTACAGGACCCCTCCGTCCTCATCGAAAAATTTCCAATTTTTACGTATTTTCAAATCGATCTGTAGATTGCATAAAAGACAAGATCAAGTTCAAAGTTAAATTTATCACGACTACTGGTCACATTTTATTGATTCAATATGCTATAAATACATTTCCAACATTTTTGACCAATGATGTGACACCTTTTATTCAGTACGGTTAACCAGTCAAAACGGAGGGGAATCCCCATGAAATTGATTTCCTGTAGTTACACCTATATTTTTTTCATTTTTTCGATTTTTCAAGAATTTTAGCCTTAGATATGTAAAATGAAGTATTTTACATCCGCATCGACTAAGTTTGTATCGATATGACCATGTTTGGTGGAGTATTGGAGTCTTTTCTACAGCCCCCCTTTCAACAAAATTCTAATTTCTACGTTTTCTGCATCGAGTAGTGTTCCATCTAAATCTGTCAAATTTAAGTTTACTATTAAAGAAAACCCCTTTATTTCACCATGTTTAAGTAGAACCAGGTTCGTACTATCAATATACATGAGAAATCAGCATAAAAGACCTTTAACTGCTGAATTACAGAAACTAAAATACCATATATGGTAAAATACCTGATTTTTAACAAATTTTCAGTGAAATCGGCACAATGGAATGATTTTTAACAAGCAAATGATTAAAATACACTATTTCATAGAATAGCAATGATGCTGATCGAGAAAAAGATAAAATTTAAGTAAGTCAAGCCTCGCTATGGGCACTGAATGCATGCAGAAGTGGTATCAAGAGAGAGGATTGTACTAAGTTCTTATGTACTTATCTACACAGCGGGACCCTTAATTTGATTAACACTTGCAAAGTATCATGCTGGGCGACATACAGGATTCCGTAAGTCTTCCTCCCGGAAGGTTCCTCATCCTGGTGTTGGAAAATTTGCCTATCATAACCATCCTCAACTGCGCATTGTTGTTCTTTATTTAGTATGACTGTATATTTTGATCGCTAAGCGATAACGTTTTCAAAATGTCGACTGGATGATTAATTTTCAGATAGAATAAAATTGTACTGAATTTTATTTCAATTATTCGAATAAACTACAAGAAAAACGAATAACGTGCTTTTGGTCCATTTTCCCCTATAGGGGTAACTACAGGAAATAAAAACCTTCTTTGTATGATTAACGAATTAGCTCGATTTGACTGACTTAAAATGCCTGGAAGTTTGTAAAGTTGAGGTTTTTCGCTTGCGACATCTTTGGCTCGCATAAAAATGAAAAGAAAAAGGGGGGTCATGCATGTCATTTTTTCGCAAATTTCACTTTTTTACAGGACCCCTCCGTCCTCATCGAAAAATTTCCAATTTTTACGTATTTTCAAATCGATCTGTAGATTGCATAAAAGACAAGATCAAGTTCAAAGTTAAATTTATCACGACTACTGGTCACATTTTATTGATTCAATATGCTATAAATACATTTCCAACATTTTTGACCAATGATGTGACACCTTTTATTCAGTACGGTTAACCAGTCAAAACGGAGGGGAATCCCCATGAAATTGATTTCCTGTAGTTACACCTATATTTTTTTCATTTTTTCGATTTTTCAAGAATTTTAGCCTTAGATATGTAAAATGAAGTATTTTACATCCGCATCGACTAAGTTTGTATCGATATGACCATGTTTGGTGGAGTATTGGAGTCTTTTCTACAGCCCCCCTTTCAACAAAATTCTAATTTCTACGTTTTCTGCATCGAGTAGTGTTCCATCTAAATCTGTCAAATTTAAGTTTACTATTAAAGAAAACCCCTTTATTTCACCATGTTTAAGTAGAACCAGGTTCGTACTATCAATATACATGAGAAATCAGCATAAAAGACCTTTAACTGCTGAATTACAGAAACTAAAATACCATATATGGTAAAATACCTGATTTTTAACAAATTTTCAGTGAAATCGGCACAATGGAATGATTTTTAACAAGCAAATGATTAAAATACACTATTTCATAGAATAGCAATGATGCTGATCGAGAAAAAGATAAAATTTAAGTAAGTCAAGCCTCGCTATGGGCACTGAATGCATGCAGAAGTGGTATCAAGAGAGAGGATTGTACTAAGTTCTTATGTACTTATCTACACAGCGGGACCCTTAATTTGATTAACACTTGCAAAGTATCATGCTGGGCGACATACAGGATTCCGTAAGTCTTCCTCCCGGAAGGTTCCTCATCCTGGTGTTGGAAAATTTGCCTATCATAACCATCCTCAACTGCGCATTGTTGTTCTTTATTTAGTATGACTGTATATTTTGATCGCTAAGCGATAACGTTTTCAAAATGTCGACTGGATGATTAATTTTCAGATAGAATAAAATTGTACTGAATTTTATTTCAATTATTCGAATAAACTACAAGAAAAACGAATAACGTGCTTTTGGTCCATTTTCCCCTATAGGGGTAACTACAGGAAATAAAAACCTTCTTTGTATGATTAACGAATTAGCTCGATTTGACTGACTTAAAATGCCTGGAAGTTTGTAAAGTTGAGGTTTTTCGCTTGCGACATCTTTGGCTCGCATAAAAATGAAAAGAAAAAGGGGGGTCATGCATGTCATTTTTTCGCAAATTTCACTTTTTTACAGGACCCCTCCGTCCTCATCGAAAAATTTCCAATTTTTACGTATTTTCAAATCGATCTGTAGATTGCATAAAAGACAAGATCAAGTTCAAAGTTAAATTTATCACGACTACTGGTCACATTTTATTGATTCAATATGCTATAAATACATTTCCAACATTTTTGACCAATGATGTGACACCTTTTATTCAGTACGGTTAACCAGTCAAAACGGAGGGGAATCCCCATGAAATTGATTTCCTGTAGTTACACCTATATTTTTTTCATTTTTTCGATTTTTCAAGAATTTTAGCCTTAGATATGTAAAATGAAGTATTTTACATCCGCATCGACTAAGTTTGTATCGATATGACCATGTTTGGTGGAGTATTGGAGTCTTTTCTACAGCCCCCCTTTCAACAAAATTCTAATTTCTACGTTTTCTGCATCGAGTAGTGTTCCATCTAAATCTGTCAAATTTAAGTTTACTATTAAAGAAAACCCCTTTATTTCACCATGTTTAAGTAGAACCAGGTTCGTACTATCAATATACATGAGAAATCAGCATAAAAGACCTTTAACTGCTGAATTACAGAAACTAAAATACCATATATGGTAAAATACCTGATTTTTAACAAATTTTCAGTGAAATCGGCACAATGGAATGATTTTTAACAAGCAAATGATTAAAATACACTATTTCATAGAATAGCAATGATGCTGATCGAGAAAAAGATAAAATTTAAGTAAGTCAAGCCTCGCTATGGGCACTGAATGCATGCAGAAGTGGTATCAAGAGAGAGGATTGTACTAAGTTCTTATGTACTTATCTACACAGCGGGACCCTTAATTTGATTAACACTTGCAAAGTATCATGCTGGGCGACATACAGGATTCCGTAAGTCTTCCTCCCGGAAGGTTCCTCATCCTGGTGTTGGAAAATTTGCCTATCATAACCATCCTCAACTGCGCATTGTTGTTCTTTATTTAGTATGACTGTATATTTTGATCGCTAAGCGATAACGTTTTCAAAATGTCGACTGGATGATTAATTTTCAGATAGAATAAAATTGTACTGAATTTTATTTCAATTATTCGAATAAACTACAAGAAAAACGAATAACGTGCTTTTGGTCCATTTTCCCCTATAGGGGTAACTACAGGAAATAAAAACCTTCTTTGTATGATTAACGAATTAGCTCGATTTGACTGACTTAAAATGCCTGGAAGTTTGTAAAGTTGAGGTTTTTCGCTTGCGACATCTTTGGCTCGCATAAAAATGAAAAGAAAAAGGGGGGTCATGCATGTCATTTTTTCGCAAATTTCACTTTTTTACAGGACCCCTCCGTCCTCATCGAAAAATTTCCAATTTTTACGTATTTTCAAATCGATCTGTAGATTGCATAAAAGACAAGATCAAGTTCAAAGTTAAATTTATCACGACTACTGGTCACATTTTATTGATTCAATATGCTATAAATACATTTCCAACATTTTTGACCAATGATGTGACACCTTTTATTCAGTACGGTTAACCAGTCAAAACGGAGGGGAATCCCCATGAAATTGATTTCCTGTAGTTACACCTATACACCCATGCCAGGCAGTTTACTGGGGATAACACTTTGAAATACTTGTTAAATTTTATAATCGCAAAATCGGTTTTACTGCAAAGTCTTAGCAATGCTGATAGTAGATACAGCTGCAAAAGTGATATTTTGCTGTGTGATAAAAAAGAAAATAGACCCTTTCACATTATCTGCGGTACTAAATTTGAATGCCAGTTCCGGAGGATAACGAATAGATTGCGCATGCACCAGTGACGTCATTTGATTGTTCTAGAACGTTTAGCGCGGAATCATGTTTCGTTTGTTCCGCGGAAAACAATATGGAACAATCGAATTACGTCACTGGTGCATGCGCAATCTATTGTTTGTCCCCCGGAACTGGCCTTCAAATTCAGTACCGCAGATAATGTGAAAGGGTCTATAGTGACTAAAACTGCAACTCCTATACAATGTACATATGTTAATTGTATACAGATATTATTACTTATTTGGTCAGTTACAGACCGTCTACGGAGATATGTCGGGTTGGTAAAATCTATGGAAGGCGAGGCGAAGCCGAGCCTTCCATAGATTTTACCAACCCAACATATCTCCGTAGACGGTCTGTAACTGACCAAATAAGTGTTTTATTTTGCCGAGGACCCCTTCATCACAAATTTCCCTTACCTTTGTGAATTCAAAAGTGTGTCACTTCCCAGGTATTCAACCTACATAAACGAGTCATCAGCTAAAAATAGATTACGTGTAGTCTGAGCTATATAAACAATATTTTTTACCTATTTCCATAAGCATCGGTGGTTCAGTGGTAGAATGCTCGCCTGCCACGCGGGTGGCCCGGGTTCGATTCTCGGCCGCTGCAATTTTTCATATTAACGTCCGCCATCTTGGATTTCCCACTTCGAATTTATTGTCTACTGACGGTCTATAAGAAAGTCTATAGAGTTATAGACCGCTTCCACGTGACGGGCTCTATCCAATCAGTTTTCGACATTCTAGTCCAAGGCGAAATAAATATATATAGAGTTATTTCTGATTTTATTGACGAAGTGCACTTGCGTCGTGCATAACAAGTCTACCTTTTACTCCTGCATCTAATTCCAGTTTTCTACTAGCTCTGAACATCCAACAGGTTTGATCTTTCCAATTTTTTGTCTACATGTCTATCGAGGTACATAATTCATCGTAAATCTCCCTCCCAAATACAAACTGTGCTGTCCAGACTTTTATTTGTCTAGCCCGTCTTGTCAAATTGTATTTCCCGTCTTTCCAAAGGCCAATTCTACTTTTACTTTGAATTAACATCGGTCCAAGAGTAACAGGAAAAACCATGGTAAGGTTTCTAATACACTTTTGTACAATCGTTTTCATTTTAAAGATACCCTCTAGAGACAGCTTGCCAACCCTAAAACTTGATTCTGTTACAAATCAAGGCAAGCATTAGCTTGACATTGTTGATAATATGTGGCGTATTAAGCAAATCGTTTAAGTGCCTTGATTCCTCAAAATGAATTTCAACCCTTATAAACAGGAAAAAAAGGTTATTTCCACTGTATTCTCAATTTTAAGAAAAATCATTTCCAGTTCTCAATTATGCAAAGATTAAGTAACAATAGATAGCATTATCTTAAATCTACTGGTATCTTCATATCAAGAATGAAGTATTTTCAATTTCCATTTATCAGATGGAGCAATTGTCTTCCTCCAGAGGATGGCTGCAGAAATTGGTCTTCCCTGTAAAGCTGTTGAGGTAATTGTTAATAACAATGTACATGTTATGTCACAGGATAAATTGTCCATGTAAAGCTGTTGACATTATTTGTAACATTTAAAATAGCACTCCAAGGAATGCTTGTGTCGCCTGCAAATTGGCATATCATTTCTTTTAAAGTAGGTCAAATATTTAGGTCAAGGTCAAGAGATCAAATATTATGGTATGTGTAGAAAGGTCTTGTCACAGGAAATACACATACTAGTATGAAATATCAAAGACTTGTCACTTACCAATCAAACGATATGGCCAATCTTTATTTAGGTTTTTTGAAAAGTAGGTCAAATATCTAGGTCAAGGTCATGAGGTCAAAAATTATGGTATGAATATGTGTATAAAGTTATTGTCATAAGGAATACACATGTAAAATATCAAAGCCCTATCACTTACCAATCAAACGATATAGCCAATCTTAGCTTTTTTCAAAAGTAGGTCAAATATCTAGGTCAAGGTCATGAGGTAAAACAATTATGGTATGTGTTGAAAGGTATTGTCATAAGGAATACACATGTAAAATATCAATGCCCTATCACTTACCAATTAAAAGTTACAACCAGTTATAGCCAATCTTTTGAAAAGTAGGTCAAATATCTAGGTCAAGATTATGAGGTCAGAAATTATTGTATGTGTACAAAGGTATTGTCACTAGAAATACACTCATGTGAAATAATATCAAAACCCTATCACTAACCAATCAAAAGATATAGAAAATCTTAGACTTTTTGAAAAGTGGGTCAAAAATCTAGGTCAAGGTCACAAGGTAAAAAATTTTGGTATGTGTACAAAGGTCTTGTCACAAGGAATACACATGTAAAATATCAAAATGCTATCACACACCATCAGAAGTTATTGCCAATCTTAGATTTTTTTGAAAAGTAAGTCAGATATCTAGGTCAAGGTCACAAGGTCAAAAATTATAGTATGCATAGAAAGGTCTTGTCACAAGGAATACACATGTGAAATATCAAAGCCCTATCACTTACCAATCAAAAGTTATGTGGTGTGACACCCAAAGTGTGACAGACGGACAGACAGACAACGGACAAAGTGATCCCTAAGTGTCGCTGTGCTTCGCAGGTGACACAAAAATGATGTTACAGAATAACTTGTCCATGTTAAAACTGATGAGAATCTATGATGTTACATTGTTTATGCAAAACATTTGAGGTAACATTATGTCACAAAGTGAAGAAGAAAGGAGGGGATCTCCAATTAGACCCAGTTGCAGCATTAACAGCAAAATACCGCACATGAAAACAAAGAGAAGAGAAAAACGTGTAAAGGAACACGAAACATGACATAAAACACCAAAGACCACACATAAACCAAGACCAATAAGCAATCGGTCCTGACTTTGGATGGCCTTCTGCTATGTTAGTAGCAAAGGGTGTGGATATCTGGATTACATGTGCACAACCAGTTTTCTGTTTACCAAAAGGTCTTGAATGACACACAATTGTATTGTAAAATAACTTCCTTACTGTATGATGACGACACAAATAAGACAGCAAAACACAGGGGCCTATAAGTAACTCAGAGATGAACATAGATGGGGTAATTAAAAATGTAATTATAATTAATTACAAGTTTTTCAAGTAATGGAATGTAATGTGTAATTGAAGATTTTTTCAAATACATGTAATAGCTACCCAGATTGACACTTTAACCTTTCATATTTCATGCACACATTCGCTATAAAGAGCACTACATTTTTGTATCATGACTTGTGACCTTGTGACCTTGACCTGAACTTAGGGCCTTTGTAAGAAGTATTGAACTTCATGACCAGAATAATAGTATTTTGGTTATGAAGTTCTAAAAGCAGCCATACTAACTTCTAAATTTTCATACCACAGCATTTAATCCTGAATGAGAGTTTCAAATCGAACAATTGAAGGTTGCCTCATATGTTTTACATTATGTTAAGGAACTCTTAAGGTTGTAAAATTAAGGTCGAAAGAGGTAGGGGTGCTCGGATAGAAAAACTGATAATATCGACAAAAAACGTATACATTTTTGAATATTTTGTCTTAAATGGATAAATATAAGCTAAAAGACATCAAATATGTCTACATTGTGTATCAGAAATAGATTTCGAACGTTCTACCTCCTTAATAATCGGTAAATAATGAAATCCGGAACTTAAAATACGGTCTTATTCTTCATTCAATGGCTACAATGTAAGCCTTTTAGCGCAAAATACACATTGACTGAGAAATGAACATCACTCTTGCTTATTCCATTCCTAAATCTTGTATCTTTCATTCAATCATATTGAATACACAATGTTTGATGGATTAAAGAGGAAAAATAGTCAAATGTGCAATATTTAATGGTCAAAAAGATCGATTCTTAAAAAAAGCACCCCCATTTCCATTTTTAGTTTTTCGTCTCTGGGGTAGTGTTCCCCCCCCCCCCCCCGGAGATACAGAACCCCTCTTTGCCAAAAAAATTGTATCATGGATGCACATCTCCAGTAAAAGTGGCTTTCTGTATATCCGGGGGGAACAATGTTCAATAAAACTTTTCCGTTTTCTATTGATTTCTATGAGAAAAAAGTTTTGACCCCAAAATTAGCAATATTATGCAAAACAGATAAAAAATAACTTCATATTCTGATGGGATGCCGTATAGGTATACATTTTACCAAAAAAGGTTCTTGAAATTTCTATTTTCAAAATTTCACTTTTCAGGGCTGATCTTACGCCTTATCTTAACAGCTCCTTTGTCCACTTTAGGGCAGTTCTACTTGTGTTTTTCACAGATAGCAGCTTTTATACTGTAAGAGAATATAACCAACAGAGGCATTCATTTTTTTTGGTCTTTTTTAGCAACTGAATACAACAATTACTTAAACTATAAGTGTAAACCATACATATGGTTGTTGACCTCTAATTTGAATGATCTTATTACAGGTACATCCAGGTAGAGTAGTGTTGATTATGACATGGTTGGGTGAAGATCCCTCACTTCCCACAATCCTCCTCAATTCTCACACTGATGTCGTTCCTGTTTTCAGGGTATGTTGAAATGAAGAATTCAAGAGCTTATGCTCTCCAATTTTTGTCGGATTGCAAAGAAAAATCTTGGTCATGAAATAGTGATGTTCGTCCGTTTGTCTGTCCATCAGCATCAACAATTTGGTTTAGCAGCTGAATTTAAGTGAGTAATGTGAATAGAACTATCAAGAGTTCAATCTTCAAACTTGGTACAGAGATAAACTTGGAGAGAGGATCTGAATGCAGGTATTGTTTTTAGCTCGCCGGGACGAATGTCCGGAGAGCTATTGTCATACCCCCGGCGTCGGCGTCTGCGTCTGCGTCTGCGTCTGCGTCTGCGTGCGCGTGCACAAAAACTTTAACCTTGCTTATAACTTTTAAACCAATACAGATTGGGCTTTCATATTTCACATGTGCATTCCTTGTGACAAGACCTTTCCATGGATACCAAAATTTTTGACCTTGTGACCTTGACCTTGGAGATTGACCTTCTTTTGAAAAACTTTAACCTTGGCCATATTTTTGGAATGGTAAGTGATAGGGCTTTGATATTTCACATGTGTATTCCTTGTGACAAGACCTTTCCATGGATACCAAAATTTTTGACCTTGTGACCTTGACTTTGGAGATTGACCTACTTTTGAAAAACTTTAACCTTGGCCATATTTTTGGAATGGTAAGTGATAGGGCTTTGATATTTCACATGTGTATTCCTTGTGACAAGACCTTTCCATGGATACCAAAATTTTTGACCTTGTGACCTTGACCTTGGAGATTGACCTACTTTTGAAAAACTTTAACCTTGGCCATATTTTTGGAATGGTAAGTGATAGGGCTTTGATATTTCACATGTGTATTCCTTGTGACAAGACCTTTCCATGGATACCAAAATTTTTGACCTTGTGACCTCGACCTTGGAGATTGACCTACTTTTGAAAAACTTTAACCTTGGTCATATTTTTGGAATGGTAAGTGATAGGGCTTTGATATTTCACATGTGTATTCCTTGTGACAAGACGTTTCCATGGATACCAAAATTTTTGACCTTGTGACCTTGACCTTGGAGATGATTGACCTACTTTTGAAAAACTTTAACCTTGGCCATATTTTTTGAATGGTAAGTGATAGGGCTTTGATATTTCACATGTGTATTCCTTGTGACAAGACCTTTCCATGGATACCAAAATTTTTGACCTTGTGACCTTGACCTTGGAGATGATTGACCTACTTTTGAAAAACTTTAACCTTGGCCATATTTTTTGAATGGTTAGTGATAGGGCTTTGATATTTCACATGTGCATTCCTTGTGATAAGACCTTTTTTATTGTTGTTGTTGCAATTTACATATGGTTGCCACCGGCGAGCTATGTTGTCATTCTGACAAGTCTGGTTTACCTTTACAATACTTTGAGGTTTGACCTTGACCTTTAATAATGTAATTATGCGTAAGGGTAAAAAGAACTATAAAAGGTACAATCTTCAAACTTGGTATAGAGATAAAGCAGAGTAAGAGGTTGTAAATGCAGATACATGTATTGTTTTTGACGTTGACCTTAAGGTTTGACCTTGAAAAATGTACCTTTGTGTTTAGGATAGTTGTGAAAGAACTATTATGGGTACAATATTAAAACTCAGTAAAGAGATAAAGCAGAACGAGAGGATGTAATTGCAGTATTGGTTTTGACCTTGAGGTTTGACTTTGACCTTGAAAATGTAATTTAGAGATAATTTCTATTGTACAAAATTTAATACTCTATGGAATTCTACATTCAATCTATGCATAAAAATAGGAAATAATGAGTAGGGCTGAGCGGTTTTATCGCGGTACCGGTATATCGCGATGATACGAGGCTTCGCAATACGTACCACGGTATTTGTTTTCAAAAACCGGTTTTTGACGATATTATTTATCTTCATATTTTTATGTTGTTTCTTTGAAACTTATGGGCGAAAGCGATCAGTTCTGCAATAATTTTCTGACTAGCCACTTTTAAACATGACGAGGTGTCCGTTCTATGCTACATAGCAAAATAGATTTCAAGAAATAACGTTTCGTCGACCTTTAGAAACGTTCAGCAACACACTGCACATTGGTATACTAATTTGCAAAAAAGACTTTATCATGTTAGCTTGATTCTTATATTTTGTTTATAGTACATGTATATATTTAGTTATGATTGTTTAAACATACAACATAGTGGTATCATTTTTAAGTTTCCTAGTGACTTTTTGCACTATCTGTCCGCGAGTGTCTGCCGATGTCTCAGCAGAATTATCACATTGATAGCTTAAAATAACTGGATATTATTTTTTTCAGTCAGATATTCATGCATGTACGTATGATTGGTCAAATTTGTCTGCACATGTGCATCCGTAATTATATCGTGACGAAGACATTTTCAGATTTTAAAGTAAAATTTTGAAAGGAAAATTGAGGTAGGAAAAAAATAACCATAAGGACTCTTGATGTTACCGTATAAAAATATTGCAATATATCGCAATATTTTTCCAAATATCGCAATATATCGCAATACACATTTGACCCGCGATACTCAGCCCTAATAATGAGTTGACTTCATTTCAGATCTTGACCTAGCTATTTGACCTTGACCTTGAAAATGCAATTCTGAATTTGACTCACCAATAATATATCACATTTCATATTTAAGCTTTGCACGGAGATAAACCTAAGGAGCTATTAAGATAACGAGTAAAATCAGCCCTGAAAAGTGGAATTTTGAAAATTGAAATTTCAAGAACCATTTTTGGTAAAATGTATACCTATACGGCATCCCATCAGAACATGAAGTTATTTTTTATCTGTTTTGCATAACATTGCTAATTTTGGGGTCAAAACTTATCTTTTTCTCATCGAAATCAATAGAAAACAGAAAAGTTTTATTGAACATTGTTCCCCCCGGATATACAGAAAGCCACTTTTACTGGAGATGTGTATCCATGATACAAATTTTTTGGCAAAGTGGGGTTCTGTATCTCCGGTGGGGGGGGGGGAACACCACCCCAGAGACGAAAAACTAAAAATGGAATTGGGGGTGCATTTTTTAAGAATCGATCTTTTTGACCATTAAATATAGCACATTTGACTATTTTTCCTCTTTAATCCATCAAACATTGTGTGTTTACTCAATATGATTGAATGAAAGATACAAGAATTAGGAACGAAATAAGCAAGAGTGATGTTCATTTCTCCGTCATTGTGTATTTCGCGCTAAAAGGCTTACATTGTGCCATTGAATGAGGAATAAGACCGTATTTTAAGTTCCGGATTTCATTATTTACCCATTAAAGGAGGTAGAATGTTCGAAATCTATTTCTGATACTCAATGTAGACATATTTGATGTCTTTTAGCTTATATTTATCCATTTTAGATAAAATATTCAAAAATGTGTACGTTTTTTGTCGATATTATCGGATTTTCTATCCAAGCACCCCTACCTCTTTCGACCTTAATTTTACAACCTTAAGAGCTCCTTAACATAATGTAAAACATGTAAAAGGTCTGCAAACACATTATATTTCAATGATGATTCATGTTTTTCTGTATACGATTTGCCATGCACAAGAAATAAGTCACGAGATTCAGGGCTAAATACGGCCCTTATCTTAACAGCTCCTTCCTTGACCTTGAGATTTTAACTTGACCTTGAAAATAAGATTTTGAATTAGACTATGTTGTACCAATATTACATGTATATGAAAAAAAGTGCGTAAGACTTTGTTGCACTATTAGATGGCTCATTAAGATTTTACATCGTGGATGTAGAACACAATAACTTGACTTGATTTCAGGTATTGTCCTTGCCCTTGACAGTTTTATTACGAACTTGACATACAACATTAATGTATGAAGTATCACTTTAAAACTTGTCATAGAGGTAGAATATGATTAGGGGAACTGATTTCTGGTACTGAAGATAACCTTGAGAATTGACCTTGAAGATATGATTTTGAATTAGACTAAATTGTGTCACTACTATATAAAATTTCACATTGAAAACTTTGAATGGTGATATTGATATTGCACTCTGTTGCTTTCAATGGACATAGTGTTTTAAAACGCAATCTGCTGTCAGCAATCCATCCATTAATACCATCTTTAGCTGTTTTGTTGTTAAGATATTTAATGGTCCATCTTGCTATAATAACTTCACTTTTTTCTGTTTTTCAATGCTAGAAATCAAAATTGTACTTTACAGACTAAGTTTTTGTGTCGCCTGCAAAGCACAGCGACACTTAGGGATCACTTTGTCCTTTGTCCGTCTGTCCGTCCGTCCGTCTGTCTGTCTGTCTGTCCGTCTGTCTGTCACACTTGGGTGTCACACCCCATAACTTTTGATTGGTAAGTGATAGGGCTTTGATATTTCACATGTGTATTCCTTGTGACAAGAGCTTTCTACACATATCATAATTTTTGACCTTGTGACCTTGACCTAGATATTTGACCTACTTTTCATAAAATCTAACATTGGCTATATCTCTTGATTGGTAAGTGATAGGGCTTTGATATTTCACATGTGTATTCCTTGTGACAAGACCTTTCTACACATATCATAATTTTTGACCTTGTGACCTTGACCTAGATATTTGACCTACTTTTCATAAAATCTAATATTGGCTATATCTCTTGATTGGCAAGTGATAGGGCTTTGATATTTCACATGTGTAATCTTTGTGACAAGACCTTTCTACGCAAACCATAATTTTTGACCTCGTGACCTTGACCTAGATATTTGACCTACTTTTCAAAAAATCTAAGATTGGCTATATCTTTTGATTGGTAAGTGAAAGGGCTTTGATATTTCACATGTGTATTTCTTGTGACAAGCCCTTTCTTCACATACTATATTTTTTTACCTTATGACCTTGACCTAGATATTTGACCTACTTTTTAAAAAAATCCAAGATTGGCTATATCTTTTGATTGGCAAGTGATAGGGCTTTGATTTTTCTCTTGTGTATTCCTTCTTGTGACAAGCCCTTTCTTCACATACTATATTTTTTTACCTTATGACCTTGACCTAGATATTTGACCTACTTTTTAAAAAAAATCCAAGATTGGCTATATCTTTTGATTGGCAAGTGATAGGGCTTTGATTTTTCTCTTGTGTATTCCTTCTTGTGACAAGGCCTTTCTACACATATCATAACTTTTGACCTCGTGACATTGACCTAGATATTTGACCTACTTTTCAAAAAAATTAAGATTTGCTATATCTTTTGATTGGTAAGTGATAGGGCTTTGATATTTCATATGTGTATTCCTTCTTGTGACAAGGCCTTTCTACACATATCATAACTTTTGACCTCATGACCTTGACCTAGATATTTGACCTACTTTTCTAAACATTCCATAATTTTTGACCTAGTGACCTTGCCCTTGATATTTGACCTATTTTCAATTAAAAAAAAAATCCGCTTCGCAGGCGACACAAGCATTCCTTGGATTGCTATTTTGAAATACTAACTGCTTGTTTAAAAGTTGTTGAGGAAAGCTCTCCGTAAAAATAAGTTCCAAAGGTATAGTTTTTGCTCATTTTTTAACTTTTCATTGCAGGACCAGTGGAAGTGTGACCCTTTTGAGGCAAAGAAGATGGAAAACGGAGATATCTATGCAAGGGGCACTCAGGTATTATAATGTACAATTGAATCTAAACTGTAAAGCTTTAAAGTTTTTTTTTCTTTAAAGACAGCAAACAATGAAAGAATAATGATACATGTATACATACAATTAAGTTTTAGAAATAAAACCTTCAAAAGGAAACAAATAAGTACAGGTTTTGTGTAAATTTATTTATTCTACAAAAGCCTTTATAGATTTATCAATTTTACAGGATATGAAGTCTGTCGGAATTCAGTGAGTAGTAATTTTTTTCGGTAGGAAAATAAACTAAGATGAAACTCTTCTACACACTTCGTTAATTATTTATGATTGAAGTAATAAATTTGAGACCTTGTGTGAAATAATGATTGCAGGTATCTTACTCTCTTATTTTAAGGTACTTGGAGGCCATTAGAAGACTGAAAAGAACGAATAAGAATTTTAAGAGAACAGTGTATTTGAGCTTCATGCCTGGTTAGTGATGATTTCATATATTGTTATGTTACAAATGAGACCCCATCTGACATGAACTATAATGAAATTCCTATTGAAAAATTTCCCACAATTTTACACTGGTTTCCATAGATAATAAGTTTATGTCAGAAACCTGCATACATGTACATGCTACATATTTGGAAAGTAACTGTATTCAAAATTCCAAAATTAACACGTATGAGTATGTTAATGATTAAAATTAATTTTACTTAATTACTTATTTTATTATGGTTAATTTATTCAAATTATTCATTGGCAAAACATATTTTACAAAATGGTCATTGCCCATGAAATATGAAGGTTCTGATTCTTCCTTGACATCAATGATAATGTTATCCTTATGAATATTTTTTTTGTACAAATTTTCATAACATCTTGGGGAGTCAATACAAGTCTTTACTAGTAAGCATTTCCCAAACTTTTCATAACAGATGAGGAAGTTGGAGGTAAAAATGGAATGGAGAAGTTTGTACAGCATGAGGAATTCAAGAAGCTGAATGTTGGCTTTGGTCTAGATGAAGGTACATGTATTATTTTCATCATATGACACCACATATAGATGTATTAATTTACATAATGTTATTTCTTTTTCTTATTTTTATTTATTTATTTGTTTATTTATTTTTTTTTTTTTTTGCATAACATATACATTGTATTTCAATCAATTTTGAACATTGTCATTTGTTAGGACATAAAGATGCAGATCAATATTGTCATCACAATTAAATCAATATTATAACACTAATGGTACAGGGATCTATATTGTGTATCATATCTTTATTAATTTTAATTCCAATAATACAGTCATATGCATGTCATTATTAAATATCATTGTTAACTTTAGTAGTGTATGTACAGCATAGAATGTAATTTTCAAAATGGAATTTTCTTAGTGTACATTCATCTCCTTTTCTCACATTTTGTGTCGCATACGTGACAATCTATCAATGTGATGCAATCAAATCAATGTCACAGTGGAAAATGTCACTAGATGACGTGATGCTTGGTGTCACTAGATGACGTGATGTTTGGTGTCTATATTTATGGAATCTAGTGAAAACTAGTCTCTACTATTACCTGGAAATGTACCATTATAACAAAGTCAATATCTCTTTAATTCCAGGGCTTGCCAATCCAACAGATGCGTATACTGTTTTCTATGGTGAGAGAGCTCCTTGGTGTAAGTAATAGCTTTCAAAATATAGATTTCTACCCGAGTCCTAAAAATGTCAGTATCATTACCAGAATTAAGCTTGTACACATTATCGTATTAATCGCCACATATTTATCTCTAGATCTTTCAATGTTCATCTATAGTTTCTGTTTTACAGGGGTGAGAGTAAGGTGTCCTGGTAGACCAGGTCATGGGTCAAGGTTCATAGAGGACAATTGTGCTGAAAAATTTGTAAGTTTTATACAGTATCATAAATTCTATGGTAATCTGGGCATTCTATTTTAAACATTTAGTTGGCACCTCAGAATGATAATACATCTGCAGACAAAACAAAGCACTTTGAAGTTCATTTTAGTCAATGAATTTGTTGTAACCAATATCACTTTCCTTAATTCAAATTTCAAAATGAAATGCAAATTTTTCATATAGTTTAAAAAATGTTTTGTTTAGAAATTTTACGACTTTAAATTAAAAGATTGTTATGCATGTATAGGACATGAAATAATATATATAGCAATTTGAATGAACACATTTGTTTGGAGAAGTCCAAAATTTCTTTCTTTTACTTTATATAGAGGAAAATTATCAACAGCTTTCTTGACTTTAGAGCTCATGAGGAAAAAAAGTAAGATTCTTTTGTCACAAATTATTAAATATAAACTAGTTTTTGAAGAAGTATTGGATGATTATTATGCTTAAAAGAATTTGAAGGGGCATACATGTATGATTTGTGTAAAAAATGTGCATTCTGCTATCCTTATATTTGCTTTTGAGAAAACCTGTTGAATTCTTTGTTTCAGCATCATGTATTTTTGTATGTAATTGAATAGAAATTACCTATATCATATCAATATTATTGATGAAAAATACCAATGTATATGTATTACGTTGTCTTAAGGAAAAGCTATGTACATGTGCATAATGTGTGATTAGGAAATTGAAAGTTTGAGTACCGGTAAAATTTTATGCATTGCTCATGAAGACTTAAAGAAAATAGCTTTAATAATATTTTTTTCTTTTATAACAGATTGAAGGGAAATAGTTGCCTGAGACTTGGTGATGTTACAACAGTTAATCTTACAAATGTGGAGGTAGGGACCTAACATTCTGCTCATGATACTGTATAGTCAAAGTAACCCAATACTTCCATCAACTCAAGATTTAAAGTGTTATTTTTCCTTATACTACATTTTTGTACATGTTGGTGACATATTATCAAATTTCACTTGGCAGAATTAACAACAAAGAAACAAGTTTTCATATATCATTTTCATTTTCATATAACATTTTCATTTTCATGTCCCCTATCATACAGCTGATGGGAGATACTCCTATAATGTGATATTGACATTAAAAATTCAGCCCATCTGTCACACTTTCAGTTACAGATAATAATTGTTATTGGTTTTTGAGTCGGTTTGTCAAAGGTTTTCTTTCATTAACGGGTAGAAGGACTTATTTAGGGGGGGGGGGATAATGAATTTTCCTGAATTAAAAATTTTGTAAGAAATGCCAGTGCTTTGTACATTTTGTATTTGTAAGAAATGCCAGTGCTGAATATTCAATATCAGATGATATGCTCCAGACATCGTCTGATATTGAATGTTCATTACATTTTTTTTTTTTTCAGGGAGGAATTTTTCCACAATTCAATGTAGTTCCAACAGAGATGTATGCAGGTATGTTAGATGATTCATTATCTTCTTTTGATCATGAATTCCCACAAACAAGGAACTCCAATTTTTAAAATAATTAATATGACCATCAGTGGTTTATATTGTAAGGCATTAAGGAATTGGTTATAAAAAAGGGTAAAGTGATAGATTAAAATCAGAAAACAACTTTATATAAATAGCATAAAATATAGATAGGCTTAAAGCGGCCCGCTTTATAAACATATGCACATACACACCGCGTGGGATCAAAACGTATGGTGTGTGATTCCTCACACAGATTTTTGGTATTTTTTCATTTTCTACATTAAACTTTACAAAACTGATGAGCCATTGCAGAAGGGAAATGCTTAATAAATCAATCCATAATGTCCAGGTATACGAAAAGTTCATAGTTTTTGCAACACTTCAATAGTTTGTCGAGGACAGAAAATCATTCCCTTTGATAAACTCTTGAAGTGTTTGCAAAAACTATAGACATATGAACGATATGGACAAAACTATAGATATATGAACGATATGGACTTACTTATTAGGCATTGCCCGACTGCAACGTAACATCAATTTTGTGCAGTATCACTTAAATGTTCAAAAAACTACAAAAAACTCTGTAAGGAATCTCAACATTTCCATCCCAGGCAGTGATACAGATAATCAGAAAATAAAGATGTCTGTATGTTTCACATGGGGACTAACTAAGTTGATGACCTTAATCACAATTCTAATATGACTTGAGATTTTCTCCCTATATGCACTATAGAACTCGCCTGGTGTAAAATCTCCAACAAACTTACAGTGTGCTAAGCTCCACCCATTCACATGCTATAGAACTCGTCTGGTGTAAAATCTCCAACAAACTCCAAGTATGCTAAGCTCAGCCCATTTACTTGCTAATAATTAGAACTTGCCTGGTGTAAAATCTCCAACAAACTTCTAGTCCGCTAAGCCTAGCCCATTGTCGACTGCAGAACAATATTAGAATAGAAATAATAACTACCTAGCTGTGGTTTATTGTCCAGTAACTCCCTTTGTTACATGAACCAATCAAATTATCACCTCGTTGCTTTGAGGCTTGGTGATAATTTGATTGGTTCATGCGACTCTTCATACTGGACAACAAACCACGGCTAGCTAGTTGTTATTTCTTAAAAATATATCTCTTCCAGTGACAATGATTTATGGAAGTAAGAATTAGAAGGCTTTTATTAATGAACAATGCATTGTTTGTGACAATTAGTTTATATTAAGTAATGTCCATCAGCTACTTCCAATATATGCTACTCAATATATAAGCACCTCAGGTCTCGCCCCTCGTTGGGTCTGCTTTGGTTCATTGATTGAGAATATTACCTATTTGTGTACTAGTTATAGCCTCTCGAGCTTCAGTACATTGCAGGTTCTGACTAGATTGATAGTGTGTACATTTATTAATACAAGTACATGTATGTACTTGTGTCGGGACAGAATGAGTGACATACTGTCCATTGTTCCGTCTGGATACGACTATATACTCGTGTATCCAGATGGCTAAGTAATAAGGGATGTACTGTCCCTTCCACTGGGTTTAAAAATGTTTTGTGTCGTAGCCGCTTGTACCTTTATTGCGCTATCTACTCAATACATAATAATATAGTTATGATGCCATGAAATTTACCTTATATACATGTATGTACTTTTAAACTATAATTCAGGCTTTGATATCAGAATTACACCATCTGTGGATATGGTAGCATTTGAAGAAAAGATAAAAGGATGGTGTAGGGAGGCAGGGGATGATGTCACTTATGAGTTTTATCAGGTATTGTGAGTTTATGAAATACATGTAATTGTTGAATTTGTCTTTGTGCAGCATATTTTTTCTCATATGAATTCAAAAGTAATTGACTGTTGATGTTAACTAACAAGATATTGATTTAAAGTCAGTATAAAGATGAAGGTGAGAAAACAATTCATAAGCTGATCATTTACGTATTTATCTACTTAACTGAAATGATACATTGTTTTGTGTAGCATTAAACATCTTCTTCTTTAAAATTCAACTTTAATCAAGTGTAGCTTAAAAGTGTGTCAGGGTCACTTTTGAAATGTTTAAAAGAAGATAAGTAACCATTCTAATTGGTCATGTGCAGATATTTGGAGAAGTTTCTTTTGCAATGCAGAATATGCATATAACCAACTATACTGAGCAAAAAAGGTTAAGGATATTTATTTAGAGTTTGCATTGGATTACCATTGTGATAGGAACTTTGTTTTATTTGCATAGTTCTTTTGTCGTAACTGAGATAAACATCAATTTTAAAGTAAGATGTCAGTATTTGTACAAGTCTTTGGTACAAAAAAGTCAACGGAGCCAAGTGCCTATCTCCTTCTTATTTCTCTAAAAATGCGTATTTCAGAATAATATAATTTTAACCCATAATCTACATGGAATGAATAATTCATAATTAATCAGTATGAATTGAATGTCTGATCCAAAGTAAACAATTGTAATAATCAGGTATTCAAACTGAAATACTCAGTGTAAAAGAAAATCTGACATAACCCTTGCAATATTTTGAAAACGTAAGAAAAAGAGTGAGAAAAATTTTACATTAAAATGAGGGATTTTAAATTGAACAATCATTTTCTGTTAAATGATAATCATGAGTTTTATGAATCTGGAAGGTTTATAAAGTAAGGGTAACTATAAAAAAGATAAAAAGAGAAAAAACTATGATTTTTTGGTAAAATAAGCATTTTATTCAAAATTGAAAATGGAGAAAATTAAAAAAAAGATTTACCAAAAAATTAAAGCAATGACCAGACATTTTGTTTGATCGGTTTCTTTTTGTAATATTGTCCCTATCTTAGCTCTAGTATTTTGATGAAAATAACACAACACTACTTGGAATGAGAATGATCCCTAACTTTTTTTGTCCAGTATAGAATATGTCATGTAAATGTATAGCTACATGTATAAGCTGATTTAGTGCCCAAAGTAAGATATTCATTTCCTAAATCAAAACAAAAATGTAAGAAAAAAATCTTTCTTCTGCAGTCAGTTTTCAGATAAGATTGTCATAAGAATTACATATACATTTATATCATGAACAGAAATGTCAGATCCAGGAGACGACGTCCACAGACAAGTCTGACCCATGGTGGAATACATTCAGCACTACGTGTGAAAACATGTAAGCATTCTCTACACAGAGTTCACTGCAACAACTCTGTGTCAGATAATGAAGCATTGAACAACTCTGTGTAAGAGAATGGTAAGCACTGTTTTATACATGTATGATATTATATCTCCAAGAGACTAAGTTGTAATATGGAAGGGGGGGGGGGTTATATTGTCCTTACCAATACCAATATTTGTATGATAATAAAATTGAATGATACATGTATTTTACTATATTGCTGCTCAGGATTTAAGGGATTCTATAACCTTCAACCAACATTATACATACATGCACATGCACATTCAAGGTCACAGCATAATACCTATTTTGACATTAGTATCTGTCTTCCTCCTATACTTTTCTTGGAATATGAATTTACTTTAAAGTTTGTAGGGTTTTTTGTAACAAACAGCATGGAAACTAAATTTGTATTTGAAAAAAATGTAGATGAGGATGTATTTCTTTCTTGGCACTATCTATTGCTGTACATACATTGTATGCTTGATGTACATGAAGAAAAAAGACCACCTCTTAATGATGAAGAATGAAAATGGAAATATATCAATTGGTTAAAGGTTAAACTGTATGTCAAGATCATGTGGATAAATTTCTGACGATATGATTGTTCTGGTTACAAGGAATATATATACATGTGAAATATGATTGGTCTGGTTACAAGGAATTTACATGTGAAATATGATTGGTGTGGTTACAAGGAATATATATACATGTGAAATATGATTGGTCTGGTTACAAGGAATATATATACATGTGAAATATGATTGGTGTGGCTACAAGGAATTTACATTTGAAATATGATTGGTCTGGTTACAAGGAATTTACATGTGAAATATGATTGGTCTGGTTACAAGGAATATATATACATGTGAAATATGATTGGTGTGGTTACAAGGAATTTACATGTGAAATATGATTGGTCTGGTTACAAGGAATATATATACATGTGAAATATGATTGGTCTGGTTACAAGGAATATATACAGTTAACTCTCGTTTACTCAAACTCGGATAACTCGAATTTCCGCTTAACACGAACTATTCTTAAAAGTCCTGTTTCTGTTCCATTGATTTCTATGCATTTTTACTCCTGATAACTCGAATTCCGATAACTCAAACTTTCCGTTAAGTCGAACTAATTTTTAGGTCCCATAACTACTATTACCTTGAAAAATCACCCCGATAAGTCGAACCACAACTAAATTTTAATTTTTAAACAAAAATCAATTAATTGCAAGAAGATCGTTGGACAGATAACAGATACTTTCTTGCTGTGGAGTTGCAGTAATAACATTAAAGTTTGCTTGATCGTTAAAAGAAGACAACATAAACATTTGTGAACGTTGACAGAGAAATATATACCAGTCTTATAAAAATCGATAGCTGGTCATGTACTCAGTAAGTCGAACTCCTGATAAGTCGAACTTTTTCTGATGGTCCCTTGAAGTTCGACTTATCGAGAGTAGACTGTATACATGTGAAATATGATTGGTGTGGTTACAAGGAATTTACATGTGAAATATGATTGGTCTGGTCACAAGGAATATACATGTGAAATATGACAAACCTATGGCTAATTGTTCGAAAGTTAAATTGAAATAGACTAATAAGTAGTATAAACATGATAAAAAAGACTAAGATTAAATATGTCTAGATTTTAAGGTATAATTTATGTACCACAAGCCATTCAGTTTAGCTGTCATCTTATTTCTCTTCTAAATTTCAGGGGAATGAAACTAGAGGCAGAAATATTTCCAGCTGCTACAGATATTAGATTTCTCCGAGAGGTAAACATTTATACATGTATATAGTCTGTATTTGCATATTAAGGCCTATGAGAAAATGGCAGATCAAAATTTGAATTCTTATTTGATTAACTGTTATGACAATTATTAAATTTTGATACAGTTTTCAAGGTCAAGGGTCAAGGTCATAGATAATGACACAAGCGAGACTTGTTCACAATTACAGCACAGACTGTATCCAAATTCAAGATCCTCAATCTATTTTGTCTAAAGTTCACTGGTCAAAGTTCAAGGTCACATTTTCTTAAATGTTTTACATTGTGTGGTTTTCAGATCTTTCAGTTTGTTTTCTTTGCAAAACTTTTTAAAAGATTATTTATTTCCTTCATTTTCTTACAGTATGGTATTCCTGCCATTGGATTTTCTCCGATGAATAACACACCTATTCTTCTGCATGATCACAATGAGTTTCTCAATGAAGACGTCTTTCTCAAGGGAATAGACACATACTGTCAAATAATACCAGCACTGGCTAATCAAATTCTGTAACCCAGTACATTATCTATGCAGGGTGTTGTGATTGGTGCTATGGAAAACTATTTAAGGGCTCCTAATTTATCCAAGGAACAAATCAAGACATAATTTTGGGAATCTTACATGTATTTATCCAAGGAACTAATCAAGACAAATTTTTTTGTGATTTATTTGTATTAAGGTGATAGGCAGTGTTTATGAATCTCTTAGTTTTATTTTTGAATCATTGTATCGAATAATAATGAATTTTGGATTAAGGATTTCTAAGGAAACTACAAACTATGTATGATAAGGTCTTATTTGGCCTAAAAAAAGTATTAGAAGTTCCAGGAAAACATTGAATCGTACGTATGCATTAATAGGAAAGGTTATCAAACTTTTACAGACAATGATTCAGTCAGAACTACTGCTTATTCCGAAGGAAAATATAGCAGAAAGCCCTCCTTTGAATTCAAAATTATTTTGTTGAAATCTAAGATTGTAATATTGGTAAATATTGATATGAAGCTAGTATCAATTTCATTTGTTACAAAGCCAGTTATTTCCATGTTATAGTAGGACTCCTTTATCAGGAAAGTTTAGATAGCTTTAAGTTTATAAACTCCCATGCATCCCATTTAATCCTGCTTCACATTCAGAGTTGTGAGTACTAATCAAAGAAGGTAATTTTGATATATTAGGATCACAGATCAAGGTATCAGCTGTTGACATTAATCGGTTAGGTCAACGCTGTATGAAAGTAGTCATTCAGATATCCCTTGATCTACAAAGAATTCTGAAATTCTCCGTCGGTGTATTACCCGCTACTTTTTATGGCAATTTGCTAAAAAAATATTTAATGCGGTCAATACACTGGTTTAGAATATCAAGACTTCTTTTCTGAAGGAGAATTTGTCAATAGATCAATTTTTTAAGTATATTTGACTTAATTCACGCTGCCAGTCCGTGCGTAAGAACATTTATCCAAGTATTTACGGTACCTGGTTATCTAAGGTCAGATCGTACAAGTGCATGTACGTTAAATACCTGTATAAGTGTAAACACCTGTCTACCCCGAGGGGTGTTGAATGGAGACAATAGCCTTCACCGGTAGCGGTGCGGTCAAGCATGAAATTGATCTGTCACTTTTGACAGGTGAAGGGGGAAGTAAAATCTTCTCAAGTAGGTTTATTCCAACAGTAAATTTCAATGGCTAGTTCTAGTTCGGTTAATTGATGCATTATAGGCTGTCAATCCTAAATCTTTCAATCGTACTATGGATTATTTTGTAATCGGTATCTAATTCAAGTCATTAGGCACGGTCCATTTGATATTCAGGGGGGGGGGGGGGGGGGGGGCTTGGGTTTTTTGTCGGAGCAAGATTATTTTTTTCGCCCCGGACAGGGGCAAAATTATTTTTTTCTCGCAAAGTTGGAGCAAGGAATTTTTTTTTAAACAAAGTGATGCGCATATTTAGAATATTTGTGTTTTATCAATAGAAATTATTAAATTTTTACTCAAAACTCTAAATATCGATATATTATAGTTTAGTTTTATGCAAGTATTTAATTCACTTTTAAACAGACAGATAAAAGATTTTTACAATACAATTCTCAACATTTTATATAAGGTTCATATATAACATGTATAAGAGGGTCTGAGGGGAAGGTCTCCTAGACAATTTTTTTTAAATGTAGAATTGTAAATTGGTGAATAACCATGATAACTGAAGTAATTTTCCTTCCAAGCTTTCAAGAATAATAAAATTAGAGTCCTTTTGGATACATGCAACATGTATTAATAGCAATACATAGATATTGATAATATATTTAAGCTTTTTCAGAATAATGTTTTGATAGAAAACTATGGCGAGCGAAGCGAGCCGAAAAATTTTTATATAAATAGAAAACTGCGGCGAGCAAAGCGAGCCGGAAAATTTTCAAGAATTTTAGCGAAATTTTAAATTAATTCTTCAAATTCAGATTATTTGTAAGAGCAAGATTATTTTTTTCTGTCACCCACCGTAAGCAAATTTATTTTTTTCATCAAAATTGGGAGCAAAATTATTTTTTTCGAAAAAAACCCAAGCCCCCCCCCCCCCCCCCCCCCCCCCCCCCCCCCAGAATATCAAATGGACCGTGCCTTACGTTATTATAACTGTTATTAATTTCGGTCCATCAAAGCGATATCGAGCTATCAAAGCGATCACGAAATCATCCAGTAATTCCTTGATTATTTATTTTTAATTACGGGTACTTTAATAATTCAAATAATTTCAGGTTACGTATCTAATTAAACTATTTTCAAAAACGGGTACGTTTAAATCTACAATTATAATTACCGAGCGGGCCATTTCTTGGGTTTTTTAATGTTGATATAGATTACTTTGGGAGAAAACATCGGCGAAATTTCGATTTTTTTAATGCGTATTATTTACCAGATTAGAGTTTTTCCGCGATTTTCAGCGCAATTTTTTGCCTGCGTATTATCTACTCTTGCGGACTTTTTTCGCACAAATACGGTACATGTACATGTATATTTTTCAAGAGAAGTTTGGGAAGTACAGAATTAATATACCCTGATTTACATATTGATTGATTGCTTTGCAAATGTTAACCTATGTTGATTTGACTTTGTTATATTGATTGAAGATGATAAATTAAGTGTAATATAATAAACAATGAGAACTTGCAAAAAGTGATGGTGTGCTGTATTTAATTCTAAAGTCTGCAATCCAAAATTGGGATATATGCATATCAGGAGAGGTAGAAGCCTGTTGATTTGGATTTATGCTGACTTATCAGAAGGAAAAGAAGCCTATTGATTTAGGGGTCAGCAGATGAAAGGTCAAGGTCACTGTTAGGAAAAATACGCTTAAAATCATGGTTGTTAGAACATAACTCAAGAACCCTTTCATCTATCCAAACTAAATTAGGATATATGCTTGCTTAGGTTACACTACATTGTATCTGCAGTGTAGAATTTGGAAATTGGCTAAGAATGATATTTTAAATGGGGGACAGATGGGGTCCAGCTTCATTATGTGAGCTTTATAATGTAAATAACTATGATTTTCGATATTTGGAACATATAATTAGCTTGTGGTCTTGCAAAAAGCCCAATATTTCCATTGTATACCTCATATGTATAGTATGACTGGTTGTAAAAGAAAGAGGTCATGCGATTAGCTCTGGGCAAAGAAAATAATCCTGTATTTAGGTAAGAAAACTTTGACATCATATTTCTCGATATGCATCAGGTGAAAATTCAAATAGCTTGCACAGATCGTTAAAAACACTCAATTTTCAATGGCCAATACTGTAAAGTGGAATCTTAATAGGAGGAGAAGAAGCCTATTGATTTTGGGGTCAATAGGCCAAAGGTCACTGTTGGAAAAAATACACTTAATATCATGGTTTCCAGATGATATTAACTCGAGAACCCTGTGATTATGCATTACTAATTAGGATAAACATGTATGCTTACTTATCAAGAGATTTTGGGTTCAGAATGCAGTGGCGGATTTAGAGGGGGCCCGGGCCCCCCTTTTTCACCCAAATTTATTGATTCAGAGTACTCTTTTTATGCTTATTTTCTTTACTTTTGGGGAAATTTTCGGCTCGCTTCGCTCGCCGCACTAAATTTTTCATTAGTTGTCTATTTTTTCGTCTTCACTTTGTCTTCAACTTTCTTTGTCATCGTGTTTGAACGGATTCATATGTCATAAACATATACAAAATTCAAAATCAAATTAACACTTGAATAATTACCAAATGCTTCATTTTCATGGGCCGATCTAACCAGGTTAGACAGGTCACAGTGGATAGTAGGGTTGTAATGCCCTAATCTTCCCAACCTTCCCCAATTGGTCAAACAAAAATGGAGCATAGAAAATGAGAGAGAGATTGTATTCTTATAGCAAAATGTAACCATCTATTCCAAAAATTTTACGGCTCGCTCCGCTCGCCAATATAGAATAAAGTTGTATATACATGTATGGATGACTTCATTTGAATACAAATGAAAACTTCATATCTTAAAAAAATTTCTGGCTCGCTACGCTCGCCAGACTACCTATAAACTAAAGTAAATTAATCACCCCCCTCCCCACTTCATAAATAGATCAGCATTCTTGAGGGTCACGTTTTTCGTCTCGACCTTTTTTTTTTTTTTTTGCTTGTCAGTTTTTCCGTGAACAATTTTCTTCGAGCTGAAACCTTGGGCCCCCCTTTTCTGAAATCCTAGATCCGCCACTGGAATGTCAAAGGTCAAGGTTACTGTTAGGAAAAATGCACATAAAATGTTTTCCAGATGATAATTCGAGAATCATTTCACCTATCCAATCCGAATTTGGATGTCAGGAGGGGAAGATGCCTATTGGTTTTGGAGTCAATAGGTCAAAGGTCAAGGACCCTTTCACCTATCCAAACCAAATTCGGATGCATGCTTGCTTATGTGGAGAGGAAAAAGCCTATCCATTTGAGGTCAAGGTCAATGTAAGGGATACATGTATCAAACTGAAAAGGATGGCTTTCAAACAAGAACTCTTGAGAATTCTCTGATCTATTGAACCAATACCGATATTGTCACTTTAGAAGAGATGAAGAAGCCTAATGTATACAGATCTTTGGTCAAAGGTCAAGGTCACTGTTTTGAGAATTAGACTACAAAGATGGATTTCAGATGGTAACTCAACAATTCCATAACTAATTAAAACCAAATGATGTCATAGACGTTCTTCACATTACCGTATGTCTTGCATTTTAGACATGCTAAGTTCCAACATCACTACTTTTGATGTTATATTTCTAACTGTGACATCAGAAACCTGCTTACGACGTTACAGTTAAAAGTAACATAAAATCTTGTAATGTCAGGTCTTGAGATGTGTAAAATGAAAGTCAACTCCGAATATGTGAAAATAGCCTATAATCTGAATGCTTAATGAGCTAGGAGGAGGGGGGGGGGGGTATCTATTTTGGAGTACTTCTACTTCTATATAGTTTTTTAATAAGTATGTCCTCCCTTCACTGTATGTTGTGAAAAGTCATACTGTTCGGCGGGGGCATAAGTTTTACTAACATATTTTCAGGGGCGGATCCAGAACCCTAACTGCCATGGGGCCACATACAATTTTTGGTGGTACTCACTCGCGAGGCCAGAAGGGCCGAGTGGGGGAGGGTATGGGAGGGGGTTTCCCCCTCACATTGGCGGGGGTTCGGGGGGCCTCCCCCGAGAAATTTTTGAAAAATGAAGCAATTTGGTGGCATCTGCTGCGTATTTGAACTGAATTTAGAAGGGATTCAGTCGTTGTCAGTAACGATAATTAGTATATTTAAAATATTTGTCGACATACTAGTAATCTGATGCTGTATTGTTTTTGCACGGCATGCAGAAGTCAAAATGTTCAGGATTTTTTAAGGAAAGGGCGGATAAAAAAAAAGTTTTAGAAGGGCAGAGAGGTCAGCCCGGGGGGGGGGGGGGGGTTCCAGCCGTTAATTCACGCAAATGCAAGGAAAAATACGCCATTTTTTCAATTCCAGGTGGGTTCTAATCCCCCCTCCCTAACCATCGCTCTAGATCCACGCTTGTTTGTTTTAAATTTTTGTAAGGTGAAGAAAATAAGTAAATGATAAATTTCCTTGTAAAACAAGAGATCATTGGTGCCCCATGCTCTGCATCGTCCAGATAGAAAGGTATAATTATTCATTGGCAATTCGATTCTAAAAATAAAGAAAAAACATGCTTTTTTGATTGTTTGCAAAATTCTTGGAGGTGCGGGTCCAAATCTGGTCAAACAATTTTGATTGTTCAATGACCTAAAAAAAAAAAACCTCAAAAAAAAAAAATCTTAAAAAAGTAAAAACAAATTGTCAATTTTATAGAAGGTTATATCGAAGATAGAGGGTTGCCAGGTGCCCAAACAGAAAGAAAGAAGAAGAAAGAAAGAAAGATTTGATAAAGAAATATGTGTGTTTTATGACTTGCACAGGACTGCTATTCCCGATTCAAACCACAGGTTGCAGACACAATCCCCCCTTCCCCCTTTTTTTAAAGATTTAAAAAAGGGGGAAAGGGGGGTATTGTGTCTGCAACCTGTGATTCAAACCCTCAGATGAAGAAAGTCCTATATGAACGAGATTCAATGTAGCTTGTTGACATGGCAGTAATGCATCCTTCCCAACTTTGTACATTATCCCCGAGAAAATTTTGGAAAATTTTATTCAAATCGGTGGTTTCTGGGGTGTCTTGGGGCTATTCCTTACTATTTTCATAGATAGTTGTTAGGAGACAACAGTTCAATGCTTCCAAAAGCATGTCATTAGTGCCCCTTCGTTGGGCAAGTGCCCCCCCCCCCCTGCTGAATCCGCCACTGAATTTGTCCATCATCAGAGAAATGTCTTGTACTTAACGATTACTTCCTGAGAGAACGAACGAATGAACCTTTAGCACGAAGTGACTCGATATGCATAACGAGACGGTCACTAAGGAGACGCCACAATATTCGGTAACTTTAGTGGGAAATTTGTGTCGTCTTCTCACCTATGTTTCGAAATTAATATTGGTTTTACACATATCGATTAATCAGTCGTTCTTCTCCGTTATGTTATCGTTGTCAAATATTTAAAGTTTAGAATTTCCTCTGTCTTTCTGATCAGGTCTGTTTTTAGCTCTACTCCCATCGCCGGTCACAGTGCACTTGATTATAAGTAAGGTTTTGAGATGTACATTAAATATGGATCAAGTTTGCATTTGATTTTTATTGAATCTTTTGAGATAGAGTTGTAGGACTTATGCAGGTAGGAGACATATTGCTTGGCTATCAAATGCAAATGCTGGTAAATGATCTATATTGCACAAAAATATGAATAAATTTCAATGTTTTGTTTAGTCCCCTACCGGCAATGCGGAAGGGGAGTCTTTGTTTCCTCTCGGTCTGTCCGTCCATCTGTTTTAAGTTTTCTGAACTTTTTTCTGCAACACATACAGATATTCAAGTGAAATTTGATACACAGTATGGTAAAACTGGCCCACGATAAATACCAGAGTACTTACCTTATGGTCAGTTGTACCACGAAGTCCCAAACCATCACTGCAGCCGTGAATTCCTGGAGTACGGTGAACTGCAACTGCTCTGTAATGGTGCTGGTTTAAGACTTACCCAGAATTCCTCAACGGTCGAGTAAATGACGTAATATAGCGCACGTAATGTTTAGCGCCAACTACTACACTCCTCCCCCTTTTATTTGAGGACTCTGGGCACAGTCTCTCAAACAATCATACCTTGGAGTTTGCACCAAAAGGTTTTTCATACTTTCATGAATAATCAATTAGCTGGGCCTTTTAGCCATACAGCTACAAATAATCTTTCTCAGTTATTATCATATTTGACCTAGAACAGAGTTAAGACCCACATTTGCATGTTGCCTCCTGCTGTTCTCTAACTGTACTTTAACCTTGACCAATGGAGAACATAAGTATGGCCCACAATGCATGTTGCCTCCTATTGTTCTCCCACTACAGTAGTTTCAACTTAACCGACAGAGAACATAAGTATGACCCACATTTGTGTGTTGTTCCCTTATGGTCTCTGACATCAATGATGGTGTCAGGAAATGCCTCAAACCAACATGGATCATTAGAAGCTCTATTCTGTGTATAGATCCCTATGCCAGCTATCATCAGCAATTTCCACACACCCACCCTAATGTCATTTTGAGGAGGACCAAGATGCATGACCCTGGTCACTCTCAAAATTACAGGCTATGACCTTCAGTTGGGCACATATGTCTCCAAGCTGAAGTTCCAGAGCCGACACCCTTTTCTCTAGGTCAGAGGACTGTGGACAGTCTGTCATGCCTACACTAGAGACTCTGTATGACACTGGGAATGGTTCATGACCTTTGTATGTGATTTCTTTATAATCATGGTCTCCAGAATAAGGACTACAGACCACTCCCTTATCCTCTACCTTTGAAATGGCCAGATGATTAAACTGATAGTGTTTAATCCTATCTATAACTTCCAGAATACTGCTCAAATTCAGGTTCACCACAAACTGCCCAGCATTTTGGTCCAGGCATCCGTGGCAAATCCTGTAAATTACTTGCTTATTTTGGAAGTCATCTGGCAAGCCTTGGAATGCTTTTGCAGCAACTTGCTGCACACGATCACTCCATTCCTCCAAGCTTTCATCTGGGTTTTGAACCAGGATGCTAAATTTTACCTGTGCGGTTTCTGGCAGTTCACAATCCCCAAATCTCATCTCTAATTTTGTCATCAAGTCAGCAAACCTTACACCAGGGTCTTTTTTTACCACACTTGTGTAAAATTCACTGGCCTGACCTTCCAAGCACCAGCAAAGATATCCTCTGCTTTCCAATTCAGTCCACTGTTTTGCTTGAGCAAATACAGTGAATTTCATTTTGAAAGCTTCCCAGTTGTCTGTCCCATTATATCTAATGGTTTTGGGAATAGACTCTAAGTTTCTTTCCATAGAAACCCTAGATTCTACAAGTCTCAGTTCGGATTCATCTGAAATCCCTTGATCTTGACTTGTAGCGACCTCAATGACTTCTGGGGCTGGGGTCTGATTGTATACGATCTGGTCTTGGCCATGAGGTTCAATATTAGAAACCAGGGACCCATTTCTCTCATTTGGACCCCTTTCTTCAGTTGTTCCCATTTGATTTCTGTTCGCATATGGACAATTTTGATCTGGATAGGGAGCATATCTCTGCCTATTGGCAGCTATGTCATTTGGTAGATCAGCCCACCTAGGGTCAAAACAATCCATATACGGAACATTGTACTGGTTGTACATAGGCGGGGGCATTGGAAACCATGGACATCCATATCCAGGATACCAACCTGGTGGTCCTAGGGGGGCAAATATGGGAGGGTACCCCCAATTTGGTATAGGCTCTGGATATCTAGGATACATGGTTTCATGTACCTCTCTACTCATCCCTTCTCCATCAATAGGTCCTGTTGGAGGAAACTTTACCTGCTGTGTGCGTGTGACACCTCTGATATCATAATCAAAGGGTACTCCATGCGACCTTTGATCTCCATAGAAGCCCTGGTAGGGGTTCCATATGGGCTCATTTCCATATGACTCCACAGAGGAGCCCACTCCAGATTTTTGTTCTTTTTCAACAAAGAATTCATTTGATCCTTGATCAATGACCTTCCTAGTATCTGGACTTCTCTCCATTCTACTTTCAGAACATAAACTGTTTTCCTCATTATAACTTTGAACCTCTTGCAGGTTCTGTTCATTTTCAGAGTTTGTAAATTCAGTAGTCATATTCCAATATAATATGTATTTATTATCTAATAGATATGATAATCTGTCTCTGATATTATATGATTTAATGCTGTAATAATGAGGAAAATCTACCCAAATTGCAAGGTCGAACACACAAACACATTTGCATTAATGTGAACCCCTTACAGTATAATAAATGCAACAATATACGACAATTCAATAAATAGTGTTAGGACAAGTCAGAGGAAATTCTGTAAAGATCCAGAAACTTATCCTGAACAAATAAAATCGAAATCTACACAGAATAAATATTTCACAAATTTATACAATGTTTGCAATATTACACTGTCAGTTTTACACGCTGACCCTTCAAAAGTTGCGCTGCATTGACCGAATCGCAGTGTACGTGACACCTGTCCAATCAATCAACCCGATTACGGAAGGTAGACGCATATAAATAACAGCATAAAAGTTGAAAATTGACAAAATATATTCTTTTTCACAAGTTCAGAAGCTGTTACCTTCACGCTTTACTTCCAAAATTGCATTTATTTTGACCGACGCTCAGCCTGAGACCGGCCCGATCAATCAACACTTTTAAGGAAGAAATGAGGACAAACAACAGCAAAATTTCACAGTATTTTGGATGAAATAACTCCTTATTAACTTCCACAAACAATTTCGGAACTATGATCTGTCCAATGAACAACCACAGCCCAATTTATGTTGTGCGAAGAAGAAGTTCGGCCGAAAAGTTCCGAATTCCACAAGATCAATTAAAAAAGATTAATACTGAGATGAGTCAATAATCTGATTTAAAATGAAGTAACTGAACAATATTGGTCCAATACCTCAACATATACTTCAGTTTCTAATAATTTCCCAGCTCACCTGTCGTGAACCAAGAAGCAGACGACACCTGTGATTGCCGTCCTGAATGTAAACAAATTATGTTCAGCAAGATTCAGACCCTGCTCGGCGGCGCCAATATGGTAAAACTGGCCCACGATAAATACCAGAGTACTTACCTTATGGTCAGTTGTACCACGAAGTCCCAAACCATCACTGCAGCCGTGAATTCCCGGAGTACGGTGAACTGCAACTGCTCTGTAATGGTGCTGGTTTAAGACTTACCCAGAATTCCTCAACGGTCGAGTAAATGACGTAATATAGCGCACGTAATGTTTAGCGCCAACTACTACAACAGCATGGTCTGGTCTTGTTACAGAGCAAGTTCGACTTTCGTCACGTTTGACCTATTTTTCGAGGAGTTATGCCTCTTGATGATTTGCAAAATTTAGTTTTTGTCAGTTTTCCGGACTTTTTTTCTGTAACAAATAGAGATATTCAGGTGAAATTTGATACACAGCTTAATTAGCCTTGGATACATGTAGTTACAGAGCAAGTTTGACTTTCATCATGCTTGACCTATTTTTCTAGGAGTTATACCCCTTGTTGACTTGCAAAATTCAGTTTTTGTCACTTTTCTGGACTTTTTCTGCAACAAATAGAGATATTCATATTCGAGATCTATCGACTATATGATTTTTTAGTCCCCTACTAGCAACACTGAGGGGACTCTTATTATGGGAAAAAAGTTGATATAAGGAGATAAAACCTCTGTTTCCTTATTTCTGAACTGAGTTGCACGGACAGTAAGTTTAATTAAAATTAATGTTTAATTGAAGAGTTCTTAGTAGGCAGAGTTGCAGGACATAAATTTATGCAGTCGGTAGGGGACTTATATCGCTCAGCGATCATATCATTTTTAAAGTTGAATTAATGTTACTCTATCGAAGCTTCCATTGAATAAAAGTTGAATATTAAAACATTCATTAGTTTTTACTATAATGCTTAAACTACATGTAAGAGTATTAGACATTTAAAAAAGTGCATACTATACTCTTTCAGATGGAATGTTTAGAATGCAACCATTCATGATGTCATAAAAAACATGTATTTGCAAGCCAGTCTCTAGTTCAACAAGTGGGTACCCTTAATTCAGAATTCAGAATGCCTCCTGCAGCAAGACACCGTCTTGGAGGGCCAGTGGATGTTACAGACATGGATGTCAGTTTTCCACTGGAGCGTCTTTTTGATCCATATAACCTTGACCACCTGCCAGAAAAAGAAAGACTCAAACAGTTCAAGAAGCGAGATTTGGCTCATGTCAAACATTACAAAGCTGCAGTCAAAATATTTGGTGGACCACTGAGCAGAAAGAGAGTGATAGAGGCCCCTCCTATGGAAACTCCCATGAAACACAGGCTTGGCTTGTATCATGGTAGAAAAACCCCTCCTCCTGCTCCTGTACTTAACGCAGAGTTAAAACCGCAGGTCCAGAAATCACCAGTTTTAAGTAAAGAAGAAATTCAAGCCATAGAGGCAGAAGATAAAGAGTCCCAATATAAAAAGTGGATGAGCAAAAGACAGACATTCAGACATGATCTTGAAAATATGGGTTTGAGCGAAAGATGGCTGAATCAAAAACCTAATATGACAGTCTTAGAAAAAAGGGTGCTACGGAAGATGATTGATGACAGAACTCCTAAAATAGATCCTCCTCCGCCTCCTATAGAAATACCAGTTGTTGCTGTGGTACATGATGTACCTAATGTTAAAATACCCGCTCCTCTAGGGATCAGAATCTTGGAACAACATTTAAGGAAAAACAAGAAAAGGCTGGTTGATTTATTTGTGGAGAGTGATAAAAATAAAGACTGGAAAATCTCCAGGGAAGAATTCCGCAATATAATTAGACAGGTGAGTAGAGAGAAGAATTATGCACGGTCCATTTGATATTCTGGGGGGGGGGGCTTGGGTTTTTTTCGAAAAAAATAATTTTGCTCTGAATTTTGATCAAAAAAATAAATTTGCTTATGGTGTGACAGAAAAAAATAATCTTGCTCTTACAAGTAACCTGAATTTGAAGAATAACCATAAAATTCACTTAAAATTCCTGAAAATTTTTTGGCTCGCTTCGCTCGCCGCAGTTTTTACTTTCTATAAAAAAATTTTGGCTTATTGCTTCGCTCGCAATAGTTTTCTTCTGTAATGACAAGTTCATATTTCAAAAAATGCATGTGACTGAAACAATTAAAATGCTTAAATACATTATCAGTATAATTTATTACTATTAACATCATTAATAGATACATGTATCACCAAAATGTCTAATTTTATATACAAGCTTGGGAGGAGAATTTCAATAAGTATTTCACTAGTATTCATTTCTACATGTAAAAACTTGCATCAGGCCCTAGCTCTTACATGTTGCATGACCTTTATAATATACATTTTTTACTAAAAATTAAGTATCACATATTGTAAAAATCTTTCATCTCTCTCAGTTTAGAAGTGAATACAAGTTTTAGATAAAAATAATGTTTGGAGTAATGTAAGTAGAAATAAAGAATTTCTATTGAAAAAACACAAACATTCTTAATATTCACATCAATTGTTATAAAAAAAATTTCCTTGCTCCAACTTTGCAAGAAAAAAATAATTTTGCCCCGGTACGGGGCGAAAAAAATAATCTTGCTCCGACTAAAAACCCAAGCCTCCCCCAGAATATCAAATGGACCGTGCCTTACAGATATGTATGTAAAAGGACATGAACTCAATTTTAAACATGTTAAAGAAAGAACATACTTGTTTGTGAATGGAAGTAAATTTTATGAGTAACTCACGGAGGATAAATTCAGTTGTCAGTTGACATCTTACATATTTTTTGTTTCAAATTACAAACTCTGCACAAAATTCTGAAGTCTTTGATAATCATTTGAATTATTAAGCATTTGACTCTTCTGAGAATCATTATCATCTGTAAAATACATGTACACCTTTCATAGATATGTTTGTATAAATACATGTTATCATAATGTCCAGGCTAAGGTGCCAATGTCTGAGGCTTTACTAGAGGATCTGATACTCTCCTTGGATACAGACTTTGACAACCTGCTGGACTATAAGGAACTGGCACGTGGACTAGAGTGCTGGAAGCGTGAGAGACGGGAAAATCGACGTAAAGAACTTTCCAGGGAGTCCTCGGCTTCCTCTGTTAAATCTAGATCCAGTAAGTGATATTTTATTTGTCTTCATACAGATCAATTCCTTAGTACTGCAGTTTTAATACATGCCCAAGATGAGATCTAAATAAGCAATGGAAAATTGTTATTATTTTATACATAGTTAAAATTCATACTGAAATCTTTAAAAATGGGATCTTTCCCAAACTGGATAATAAAGATATAATAGGCACAGATAATTTTTCAGATAAACTGAAAAAGGACAATTTTCATAGAGCCAACCATGATATTATCACACTTTTCCTCACAAAATATTCATGTTTTCTACTTCAAATCAAATATTAAAAATCTTGTAAAGAATTTTTTTTCAAAATACTTAAACAAATCCCATTATAACTCTTTGGATCCCAATTTTTAGCTCGCCGGGACGAAAAAGTCTGGAGAGCTAATGCCATACCCTCGGCGGCGTTGTCGTCGCCGTCATCGTCGTCCGTAGACAAAACTTTAACCTGTGCTATATCTCTTGAACTATAAAGGGTAGGGCTTTGATATTTCACATGTAGATACCTTGTGACAAGACCTTTCATTTGAGACCATGACCTTTGACCTAGTGACCTTGGACTTTGACCTACTTTTCAAAAACTTTAACCTGGTTTCTGACAAAAACCTGTATAGGCGAGCTATGTAATCTTTGATTACCCTATGTTTTGAATCTCTCTAAGTTCTCAAAGTAATAAATAATGAACCATCTGGGGGATGATATGGTTAATTTTGGAAAAAATCCCTATGCTTCTGCCTTCACTCCACCTTCTGTAAACTAAGCCCTATACATTCTGCCACATTTTCTTTTCAGGTGTCTTTTAAACACTACAAATTGTCTTTGTAAATGAAGAAGAACATTTTTTTCTTTGACACCTTGTTAAGTATCCTATCAGTAGATTGAATCCAAAGCTACTTCAGATTATTATTATTTTCATGATGTGCAAAGAATCATAATAGTAATATAAAATGTACATATGTTTTTACATTTAATTTCAGGTACAACACTTTCAATGACAGAGTCAAGGTATGAAAAATCTGTATCGGAGGAAGATGACAAAGGGGGAGATAAATCTGTCAGGTCTGACGTGTCAAAATCCAAAGACTCAGATAAAAAATCTGATAAAGGAAGCAGAGCATCCGACGACAAACAATCAGGGGGCGCAGTCTCTCATAGAAGTAGGGCCACTTCCACAAAATCTAGGAAAGATCAAACTCCGAAGGATTCAGCCAGGAGTGTAAGGTCACAAGAAATTAGCAAAGGAGAAGAGAAGGCAGAGGTGACAGATGCAGATGTGCCAAAAGTTATAATAGAGGAGGAGGGTATGTATGATAGAGATGGCTCTGGTACGAAGAGTGGGGGGAGTCGTAGCTCCACCCCTCAGTACCTCAATCCTCCGGACCCAGATACCAGGGAGGAGAGGATGATGCTTACATCTGACGAGGCAATGGTAGACTTAAGGAAGAGGGATAGAGAAGCATTGAAAGCAAATCTCAGCAGCAAGGCTAATAGGATGGTAGGAATCATTATACATTTTTTTGTACACTGTGTTATCAAGTTACTTTTGATAAAAGGAAGAATTACATGTTTAAGTTTGAATACAAAATGTCATAAATTATATTTTTCAAATTATTTAATGACTGAAATTCAATATATACAGTCTCAATTTTTGGCCAGATTGCAAAGCATTTCCGGTCTATGGATTGATGATGTCTGCCCGTATACCTGTTCGTCTGTCTGTCGTCAACATTTTGGTTAAAGTTTCTGGTTTAAGCAAAATTCAAGGAATTGTATGCATTAGAATCATAATATTATACATTTAGGTTGCCCATGACAAGACCTTTCAATTTATGCTGTAACATTTGACCTAGTGACCTTGACCTTGACCTAGTTGAAGATTTTGGTTAAAGTTTTTGGTTAAAGCAAAATCTAAGGAACTGTATGCAGTAGAATCATATATTATGCATGTACATTTTTATAAATTGCCCAAGACAAGACCTTTCAATTTATTCCACATTCTAATATTACTTGAGATTTTCTCCCTATATGCACCATAGAACTCGCCTGGTGTAAAATCTCCAACAAACTTACAGTGCGCTAAGCTCCGCCCATTCACGTGCTATATTAGAATAGAAATAACAACTAGCTAGCCGTGATTCATTGTCCAGTAATTCCACTCGTCACATGAACCAATCAAATTATCACCTCGCCGCTTCGCGGCTCGGTGATAATTTGATTGGTTCATGCGACGAGTGGAATTACTGGACAATAAGCCACGGCTAGCTAGTTGTTATTTCTTAAATATTTGACCCAATGATCTTGACCTTGGAATTTGACCTTTTATTTTTGTTAAAGTTTCTGGTTTAAGCAAAATCTAGGGAACTGTATGATGAAGAATCATAATATTTTATGTGTATGACAAGACTTTTCAATATATGCCATAACATTTGACCTAATCACCTTGACCTTTAAACTACTTAAAAGAATTCACTTTAGCTATATCTCTGTATCTATTAGAGATAGGGCTTTGATATTTCATATGTAGATTCCTTGTGATATGGGCTTTCACTTGATACTTTGACCTTAAACTTAGTGACCCTGACCTAGTTACCTTCGTTAATTTTTGTTATTTCTTACCTCTTTTATACCCAAACAACAAACAACAACATTAGTTTAGTCATGAAATATACAAGGCACACTTACCTCAAATATAAATTTGAGTAATATAGGTCCAAATGGGCATTCTTTAACTTTTTACTGACAGAAACTTACATTACTTTGCAATCTGGCCATACCATCTTTAGCAGTGTTTTATTATTGTATGGAAGATTAGGGTATATATTTTTTCGCATTAAACAAAATAGAGCATAAAATCTGTCTAATGGAGAGGAATACAACATTTTATGAATTTGATTTTTACATTCTTAAAGCATTGACTTTCAAAATATGTAGCCTAAACATATATCATATAGGAGATTGTTTTACATTAACTAAAACAGAAGTAATTTAATAGCTATGCATATACAATAACAAAATTTTAAATGCAAAATGAAGACCATTAGGAAAATTGAGTGATGAGTTAATTTCTTCATTTTTTGCAAAATATGTGTCAATCTCCTTGTAAACTTTCAAAGGAATAAAAATCTGTCTTCACATTAAGTATATGGTTTGGTTTTCACAGACACCTAAGTTGTCAGATGATGCTCCAGGAATCATAAAGGTCGGAGACAAGGCTATAGATGACCATTGTATGAGATCTACCATGGACCCTGAGATAGCCCTGATGGTCGATAAGTTCAGACAACTCAAACTGCGAGAATTCTGTGAAATAAACAAGCTATGTCAGTTACAAGGTGTCAGTCTTAGTCCAGCATTACTGGAGAGAGGTGTGTATGATTCTATTAAAGCAAACTCAGTAATTTAGGCGATTGTCTTATGATGACAAACCTCATTTCGAATCAAAACAAAACCAGGAAATAAAATAAATTTATGGCATGACTTCAAAGTATACCTTATACCAGTAGAATTTTCTCCACTGACCTTTCTTAATGTATTAAAACTGGCAGCTAGCTCTTTTAATTTGATGGTCTTAAAACCGACTGCTAGCTCTTTTAATTTGATGTGTTTTTTTAAAGTCTATCATGAATTATTTGTTTATATTGTTATATTTGAAGATAATTCTGACAAGTCGATTTATGTCACTTAATGATGTAATGATCCTCTTTAACAGTACTACTTTACCCTCCTGACAAACCACATAGTGCTATTAGTCATGCAGTGAAGACGCCCGGAGCACCCTTACTATCTAGTCACTATGCTGACCCTCCTAAACGACCCAAAACTCCAATAGAGGTCAAACACAAGGACAGGGTCAGGAGGTCAAAGAGCGGTAAGCTGCTGATTGATTCAAGGCATCAGTATCCTCAAGGTCGTTCAGTGGCTGCCACGGCAACCAAAGCTAACCTGTCAACAGGGCGGGCATTCATACGGAGGAAAGTGGACTGCTGGATGACGTTTGAAGAGTATGATAAACTGACAAGGTAAGAACACAATGATATAAAATTCTACATTTCATGTTTTCGGTACTTATAGCCTAACAGTCCATTGAAACTGTCTGACCAAATTAATGTGGTTTAGTCAAAACCTGGAACATGACAGAATTAATATGATATATGAATTCTTATGTGGCCCGCAATGCAAGGGACAGCTCATGTTGACATCACTTCAAGTTTGTACTGTCTATTTGTCTGGTAGTAACTTTCACATAAATGGCTATACCTTACTGGATATAGGTTGTACTCCAATCAAACCTGTAGCGATGATTAAGTTTGATGAGACTCAACTACCAGTTTGGTTCAAGGTCATGGTCAAGGTATCATATTTATGTTAAAAAAGTAACAGTCAACATACTGTTTCTTGAATTGGCTTAAGCTTGTTTCTATCGCCAATTTCCTGAGTTCGAAATGATAACATTAATCCAAACACATCTACAGAGAATTGCATTAAATAGCTCATTATACAGGTGTGCTTTCTACATTTCAGTCACCTTGCTATCAGATACCAACAGCTACATGGCTCGTCCGACAATAACGCATTCTGGCCTGGTCACCTCCTGGATAAGATCAAGCTATGTATGCCGCCTTATGATAAACCCCTGGATGTAGATAAGATGGATATGTCGGGTGTAGTGTTTCACAATACGAGGGACAGGATCCCGTCAAACCTTGGTAAAACGAGGGAGAACTCAGCATGGCCAATTAATGAGTCAGGGTACATACAGTCTGGGATGTATGACAGATTCGAACGAAGCTTTATCCATAATGATTAGAAAATTTGATTAGTAGAACAATTTGAAAATGAGAAAGTGAAGTGAAAAAGTGAAAGTGAAAAATCTAAAAATGAGAAAGTGAAGACTTGAATTGAAAAATTGAATGAAGTGAAAAAAAGTCATGAAAACTACTTGCTGAAGTCTAAATTTAGAATGTGATTTTTGCTTTGTTGAATTATTGCCACTTTGCATACATTTACTTTATTATCTCTACATTTGAATATTTTTTTTTCTGCAAAAAGTGCAGTCATAATTTTGATAAGAACATTTTTTATAAGACAACTAGTAATGTTCTCTTTTCTTGCTTTAAATTTTTGACTTTTCAAAAAGAATATTTCGAATGATTACATTGTTGTATATATTTACAAAATGTTCTTATATTTGTCCAAAATGCCTTTTGAAGACTGCTGATGTGTTTATCTGTGATATTTATACAGAGAATTTTTACCTTTTGTCTATTCAATCTTGTTTTTTTATTCATTAAATAATTTTATTTGACCTAGTTGTTTATCAGGTTTTTGTACACTATAAATGAACAATTTGCACTGTATTATAATCAGAAGTTTTAGCCAGTCAGAAACTTACTTTCCCTACACTTTTGGACTGAGTGGAAATACACAGTATTTTCCTACACAAGGTCAGCATTGCTATATACACTCTATGCTGCTGTTGATTCTGATGGACCAATTGTGAAAATCTAACATATACTATTAGATTAAATAATAAGAGTACCTGCTACCAAAGGGAACAAATATACGAGATACAAAGTTCTCTGAGCAAACAGTATACTCAATGGCATGCATTCCAATTATGTTGTATTGTGTACAGAACTACAACTGAAACTTGCTAGACTTCTTACAGTAATAGTTGTTTCCTTGAGTACTTGTAGAGGGGATATGATAAGTTCCATGTAGGTTTGTATACGTGATGTCCGTCACATTGTTCTCAAAACCGTAGAAGTGCCTGATACAGTCCAACTTTAGATCCTATATTGTACCTACTTACCAAAAGATAATAGTATGTTTCCATATGCTAAATTTGGATGCACAAAAACATAATAGTGATGGCACAATTAGAAATATTAGTAATGCATTCTCAGATGCATATGAAAATTTCATGACCTTGTGCTTTTAAATACCTAGGCACATGCTGCTTCTTAACTGATATTAAAGTTGGAGTAAGCCTTACTTAGAATGATGATCTATCTGTTGGTACGAGTTGCCCACGATAAAGGATAAAATCATTTTCATCTCCAAGATCAGGACTATTTATGATGATTACTCGTATATATTTTGATAGATGGACAGGGTTTTACCACTGAAGTAAGCTATTACCTTGACCTTTGACTTAGTACAGATTCAGGTTCATCAAACATCTGTGGAACTTAATTGTACAACCATTGCCAATGATTGGATGGAATTTTATAAGCAATGTAGGTAGTAAAAATTATAGCTTGTACAAGGTTTTTTTTCCCCTTCAAATGCACTTTGACTAATGACCTTGGTGTCGAGGTCATGACACGTTCTTTGGTCTTTGGCAACAACTCTGTGAAATGGCCTGGCAACAACCCTGTGAAATGGCCTGGACAAAATTTTAACTACAAAGTATATTGTGACATTAAACTTTATCCAATGGCCTTGGTACCAGTACCCTTTGGCTCTAAACAACAATGCTATGAAATGCTTGTGAAACCAATGAAAAGGGAATGAAAGCAATCCCAGAAGTGGCTTTACCTATGCAGTAAACTGAGATTGCCAAGTCATTAAAAGATGAATTCGAAATTCAAAGAATAGATTTCCAAGACCACGTCGCAGCGACCACAGCAAAACGTACATGTATATTTGTACATGAACTACGAGGTCGTAAAAATGTATTTTCCGAGAAAGAACTTTGAAATAAGTATAGCACCGAAAAATGGGATTTGGGCAATAATATGAAAACAAAAAAATGGCCAAAATTCTCGAAAATCTAAAAACAGAAGACAATGATTTCTTGTCCCACCTACATTGTAAGATGAATACGGGAGATACTGGCAAAATACATTGGGTCAATTTCGACACTAATCTGGAATTTTTGCCCGATGAAACGTTGAAATAGATTTTCTTTTCTCTACAAATTCATTTGGCGGTTCTGATATTCTTTGGCACTCATGGTTCCTAAAATGTTAACAGGAAATGAACCGGTGTCCAGCTTATTGGATGAAATTACAAAGTCCACTCAGAACTCAACATTTATAGTTTGACCCTTTCTAATACCCTTTCCTTCTTCTCAACAACCATGGAATTACCATTGTGTATCCAAGATAAATTCAACATGATAATGGACATACACTGATAAATCAAAAATAATCTACGACAAAAACGTGTCTGACAATGCTGTACAAGAAAACGTGAGCGATAAGGGATTCTTACATAAATAAGAGACCTTTATATAGAAGATTCTCAATGATATTCCGATATTTGTACTAAGAATTGTTGTAAAAGACCAATCTTTAATATGCGTACCTTAGCTATAATAACCTGTATCGTCTCTGTGTCCATTGCGGCTACTATTCCGGCTACCATACCGGACCTCGTCCATCAGTATCAAGCCAACACGTTCCTTTTTCTTGTACAGAGAGCTGGACTACTAAAGCAACTCACCCAAGGAGGTAAGAAGTCTCCGTTTGTAAGTGTAATTTTCAATGTGTCTGTCGGTCCTTCTATCCATGGACACTAATATTTTTTTCTATATCCTAACTCAAGTAGTTCTTGAATTATGATGACGATTCACACATTGGTTACCCATGACCAAAGGAAAACACTGCTTTGATTTTTGGACAAAAGTGCCTCCATGTCTAATATTGCTTAACTGGTGAATACATGTATTAGTTCCTCTATGACCCCTAAAAAAGAACCCCATGGATTTTTTGGCCAAAAGGTTGAAGTGACATATACACGTAGACAGGGTATTTTGCCAAATAGGGGTCCCCTCTTGATTACAGAGTCAAAGTTTAGAACAATTAAGGTTTGAATGCATGTATTTGAAAAATGTGCTTCTATGCAACGACGATGTCTGATGACTGATGCGTTCAGGTATTTCGTTAACTTGACTTGTGCAAAATGAAGAGATTTTAAGGATAACTTTGTTCTCCTATGCATACATTAATGTTATATACTAGCTTGTAGTTTATTCATTTAAGGTTCAACGTCAACTGACCGAACTTGCGTATCATTATCCAAAATCCCTGTTTATTTCTGTCATTTGAGATATGAATTAAAAAAGATTTTTCGCTGGTCCTAAGGACTTTTTAGATTGATCTCTATGGTAGCAGCCTTGTTTAAGTCCCTGCTGTTCAGTTTTATAATTCTAATTGTATATATTTCTATATACATGTATATCAGAGAAGTGGTACCAATGGTAGATCAGGAGTCATAAGGCATAATGTGTTTACAAGTCTCCATTAACAAGACAATCGCGACCACCCGAATGGAAGCAGGACAAGGTTCCCTGGAGGAGTGAGCGTCCTCTGCATGCAAACCCGCCGCGAATGCCAAGTAAATACTTGACAAATCTGGTAATGTCCAAATACTAGTAGTTAAAATACTGTCAGTGAGTGAGGTCATACTCTAGAATGTCCTTAATCATCCTGTAGTGTAGTATTTCTATACCACAGTGACAAGAATCTAAATTGAGATATTCTTTCAGGCCCTTATACCGTTTTCGTACCCACTGATGTAGCGTTTTCCAAGCTTTCTAATGCTACACAGCATCAGCTAACTGGAGATAACGAGCTATTGATGTCAGTATTAAAGCACCATATCATCGCCGGCAAACACAAGTCCTCAGAATTCAACAATGATGAAGAAATCCCAACATGGTCAAAAGGTACCAAAGTCAGGATCAATTTCTATGGTCAAGTAAGTCATTTTCAAATCAATTCTCCTAATCTGTTTTGTAATGTTGTTTATCTGTGAGTGTGACTAAAATTGTCGTTCTCTAGACCAAATCACACTGTACTTTTTGAGAAAAAAGACAAAAACAAAATGTAAAGTGCATGAGAACCGATATAACGCTCGTGTCGAAAACGAATTAAATTACATTTCTCCAGACCAAATCACACTGTTCTTTTTGAGAAAAAAGACAAAAACAAAATGTAAAGTGCATGAGAACCGATATAGCGCTCACAAACTCATAGCATATCGAGAAAAAATTAGTTCAATATATCACTTCATGCTAACTCATCTCATCATATTCAAATGTCAGTGATAAATACATATTCCTAAATAAAGTGTCATTGATAATTCAATCATTCTATCAAGTAGACAAATGATAAGCAGGAAAAGGAATTAATATACTAGTACACTAAGTTAATCTAAATGTAAATAATGATAAATACTTTAGCCGTTCACACGATCCCTAAATTTAATAAAAAATCCGTAAAATTCAGAACAAGAAAATCATTTCAAAATCTAAATTCTAAAATTTTAGAAGTTTAAATTGAAAATTTACGAAGTTTACAGTACGAGCGCTTACGGTCGAATGGAACACTCTCTTTCCATGCGTAGCAATTTGGCGCGAAAACAGCGCCCCCTATCAGTGTGAAAACTAATCAGGAGAAATTAATTTAATTCTAATTCATTCTATTCAAACGAATTAAATTACATTTATATAGTACTTTAACCAGGAGAGGGAAAGTTAAAACGCCTTAATATGGATTCTATGTAAAAACCTAAAAAATCAGACATGTTTGGCCACGACATGTCTCATATTTTGGATATCTTTTGTGTATAAAGTAAATATGATGTCCTCAGAACGAATTGACCTTCCATTTTTTTCTCCGACGTTCCGTTGCCATGGTAACCAAGGTTTTGTATAAAAACACCTTTAAACAAGGCATTTTATGCATCCCGTTACCATGGAAACAAATGTTGAATGTATATGTAATTTTCTGAAAAGATTATTTAAATCCTCTTAAGTTGATACAATTCGATTTTTCGATGCTCCCTCTTTCTGTGTGTCATGTAAATTTGCTTCAATTTCAAGAAAAATTGCTTATTAAAAATGAGCCGTTTTCGGCCCATTTAGGCCTTATTTTACCTATATTTTACTTACTTTTGACAAGAGTAATAATGCAATTGCACAAGATTTGAAACACAGTTGACTATTTCCTGAAGAGTATTATCCTTGGACTTCATGGGAATCGAAGGAAATTTATCTAAAAGTGAGATTTTTCTGTTTACGTGCCTTTGAAATAGGTTACCAAGGCAACATTTTGTACGAAGGTGTAAATACCTGTCATAAGTAAAAAGCTAATTTCTACAGATGTATGCCTGCTATTGTTACAAAACTTGGTATGTAGATGTATTAAAGGCCATTTGATGCTATTATGACCTTGAGAAAATGTCAAGGTCATTTGCACAATTTTCAAGGTCATTAAAAAATATATGCTATTTTCAGGCCAAATTTTGTGGTTTTTCACTAAAAAGAGACATGATTAACAGTAAACAGTATGGAACCTTGGCAAAACAATCAATTATCAGTAAAAGTATGATAAATGTATTTTTTGTTGGGATGAGTATCACATTTATCAGAGTCCAATGAAGACCCCAAAAAATGTCACATATTTTACGAGAAAATTTTAGAAAATCGCAATTTTATGCTCTTTTGAAAGTATGTCATACATAGAAGTGAAATACAATTTAACAAAATTGTGATGAATTCTACTTCTTTTGTTTGGTTGTTCAACTGTAAATATTCAAAATCAAAATATCTAATGAAATAAGTTAGAGAAATCAATTTAAATTAATTGGAAATCCTGATTTTTGTCTTAATTTTAGTATAAAGTTAGAAATGACCTTGAGATTTGGACAGATGACCTTGAAATGATTTGAAGGTCAATTGATAATGATAAATATAATTTGTATACTGGTATGCTATTTCATAATCATAGGACTCAAACATGAGGAAAAACAATGTTTTTAAATATGCGGTATATGGTAATATGGATTCCAAGTTGCTATAGCAACGGATTTTGATTGGCATTCATGACAAAACGGTGAGTTTCACCATAGAATTTATTTCTTGATTTTTTCCAGCTATAGACATTTATTTTGGCAAGGTGATGTTAAATACCCATAACATTCACCGAATAATGGTTTTCAATCTTCAAAATAATCAAAAACAGGCCAAAAATGACCCTAAAATTAGACCTTATTTTTGCTAAATTTTCACAAAATTTGACTGAATATCAACAACTACCTGATGACCCCCTCCCCCGAAAAAGTTATTCTTGTCAGAGTTAAACTAACAAAGGAAAGTTTTTGTGTTCATAAAGTAAATTTTGAACACAGTTTCCATGGCAACAGAATGCCACAATATGTCTTATCTCTCATATTTATGGGGGTGTCAAATAGATTGACCCCGTTACCATGGCAACCGTTGTTCAAATATAACAATATGGTTTGTTTTCATTGTTTTTACATTAAGTATGATAATTACAGAAAGTTTCATCAAAATCCATGACATGCCTTGGCCAGCTGTTTTAGGTTTTTACAGAGAATCCGTATTAATGTGTACGTCAGATGGAATTTCATTTGAATGAAAATATGACTGAATCCCTCATTATTTACGGAACTCACCCCATCGATCGTTGTAACTTGAGTTTTTCTTTCTTTGAAGATCATGACAGCATCTGGAAGCAAAGTGGTGACACGTGACTTAGAGGCAACCAATGGTATTGTCCATTTGATCGATCAAGTCATGTACCCAATCCCAGACAAGGACATTATACAGACATGCGCACAGCGGCCCTCCCTCACTCAACTTGTATATTCTATCGTAAGGGCAAATCTTCAGAACGATTTAGTAGGTAAGGTACTGTGTTTCTTATGTTATTTGATATTTGTTCGTTGCCGATTGTTTTTTTTTTTTTTTGTTTTTGTTTTTTGTAAATGCAAAGAAAAAAGACATGACAACAAGAACTTTACTTTCGTTAGATACAATGTACATGTACAAGAAAGAAAAAACCTTAGTATACCAATTGAGTTTCTGATATGATCATGATGACTGATTTGAAACAAATACGACATAAAATTTGATATATCTACTCAATTTCAGGAGGTCCTTTCACGGTGTTTGCTCCTTTAGACTCTGCTTTTGATGCCTTGCCTACTGGCTACTTGAACACAGAATTCCTCACGCTGGATAAAGCCAGAAGTAAGCACGATTGTTTGATCGATTTTGCTAGGAAACACTTAAGGAATTCAGCATGTTCATTTGAAGTCAAAAGAGCTCGAGAATAAATAGGTTGATCCAGATAAATCTATGAACATATAGTCGTATAAAGGAATAATCTTACCGATATTTTTAGTTTCTGTAAACCCCTACACTCAACTTTGTACAGTCGACAAATGAGGAGAGTATCAATTAGTTTGTTAAACTTTTTATGATCTGCCTTTAATAATTCAATTTTCTGATCAAATTTTAGATTTGATAGAATATCACTATGTGAAGGGGACGTATTACAGTGTGGGATTGCATGACGGTGATAGTGTCACTACGTCACAGGGAACTGATGTAACGATCCACATTAATAATGGTAAATAATTTTATTTACACACATTTTTGAATAATATGAAAAGATCTTCAACTTGACATGAGATGACCGCAGCGAAATACGCAACACAACAAGCACATAAATTTGAAAAAAAATGACATCATATATCAGTTTTTAAAGATAGAGTGCTGTCCTCTTCAATGTCTCTCTCGCCTCATAAGAGTGTGTTAAGTTGTAATAACTGTAACGTCGTCATGTTGGAGATATCCTCCTTATCTTGTGTGTGTGTGTGTGTATTCAATTGTAATAACTGTAACATCATCATGTTGGAGATCTCCTCCTTATCTTGTGTGTGTGTGTGTTCAATTGTAATAACTGTAACGTCGTCATGTTGGAGATCTCCTCCTTATCTTGTGTGTGTGTGTGTTCAATTGTAATAACTGTAACGTCGTCATGTTGGAGATCTCCTCCTTATCTTGTGTGTGTGTTCAGCTGTGATTATTGTAACGTCGTCATGTTGGAGATCTCCTCCTTATCATTGGTGTGTGTTCAGCTGTGATTATTGTAACGTCGTCATGTTGGAGATCTCCTCCTTATCTTGTGTGTGAGGGAGGGAGGGTGTTTGTGTGTGTGTGTTCAGCTATGATTGTTGTAACATCGTCATATTGGATATCTCCTTATCTTGTGTGTGTGTGTGTTCAGCTATGATTGTTGTAACATCGTCATGTTTGAGACTCCCTATTTATGTAGTGTGTATGTGTGTTCAGCTGTGATAATTTTAAAGTCGTCATGTTTGGGATCTTCTCCCTATCTTGTGTGTGTGTCTTCAGCTGTGATAATTGTAACGTCGTCATGTTGGAGATCTCCTTATATATCTAGTTCTTTGAAACCGCTTCTTGTTTTCATTTTTCGCTCTTTAATTGAATTAGCAATATAATTTAATTTTATAGGATATCAATTTAAACAACTTGGAATACTAACGAAGTGATGAGTGATCTCACTGAATAATGAATCAAAATGCGACGTACATCGATTTCTTGCGATATGCTAGGTTTTTGGTTTAATTTGAATTTCTGCTTTCTTTCCCAATGAATTAGATAATATATGTTTTACGTATTTTGTACTAGAAACGTCTTATTTTACAGGTAAAGTTATGGTTAATAATGCAACAGTGGTGGAAGCCAATATCCCAGTAACCAATGGTGTAATACATGTTATAGACACAGTTTTAGTTCCCTCTAAACACATGGATCTAGTTAACGCCGTGGATCCTGTAGGAAGATAGATTTATGATTATTATCAATTGTTAATATCATTTTTTATTGTTTGAACATTTTTATATGAGTGTATATATGCAACTTTTACACGTTTAAGCTTTTGTTTCTTTTTCATACTGACTGTTACTATAGTTGCGAACAACATAAATATATATATATATATTTATAGTAATGCATGTTATGATTACAGATGCTTCATAAATGCTCATAAATGACATCACAGCTCATTTCATCTTTCGTAATATTGCCATATTACTTAATGTAATTCATTTGTTCAGTTCTTCGTTGTATATATGACTGCAAGCTTTCCTACATTGCTATTTTTCAATAAAAGATCGAAAATATAACGAAACTAGATGGCTACTGTTGCAAGCAACAGACGGATTCCTCCTTTATTAGACCTTTCTCGGAACTGAAGTGTTAAAATCCGAATAAAGAAGATGGAAAAAAGAATAGTTGCTTTTGTACCTAATTCACTTCAGCAAATGAGGCAAAGGAGCTTATGTCTAATTTGGGACTCTTATTTATTTATCGACAAAATAGAAGAAAAAGATGATAAATACCTTTCAAGTTTAGGAAGGCTTTAAAATCCTAGATCTATTCTATCCATTTTGATTCCTTTGAAATTACTATCCCAAAAAGAATTGCACAATGAATTAGTAATGAGAAAATTTCTATAAATAGAGAATGACAACAGCATGAAAGTACAGACAAGTAATGCTACTAAGATAAAAAAAGGAAACATAGAACAAGAATAAAAGAGTTATCTATCTTACTATGTAAAGTTCAAATAAGAAGTACTACTTGTGTGAAGAATAAATATTTAAGAACAAAATTCTCTCAATCCTACAAGAGTAAATGTTTGTTATGACCTTAAAAAAGTTTATTTGACCTTGAACCAAGGTCATGGATGAAAGATAAGCATTTTAGTTTATTCTCATCAAAATTCCTTTTCATCTATTCAAAGCTCAATATTTTATCAACAAAAGTCTGTTTTGACCTTGAAATCGAACAAATGACCTTGGGTCAAGGTCAAGGTGAAAGGACTTGATGTAAGGAACATTTGCGCAAAGTTTGAACTCTCAAGGTCAAATGGTCTTTGTTCTATGGGAAAATTTTTGTTGTGACCTTGAGAATGAGAATTTGACCTTGGGTCAAGGTCAAGGTGATGGGGCTTGGATCAATGATTGTATTTTTGAAGTTTGAACTGTCAAGGTCAAATAGTCTTTGTTCTATAGGCAAAAGTTTGTTTTGACCTTGAGAATCAAAATTTGACCTTGAAACTAGGTCATCATCAATGACTACCTATAAGTAACCTACCATCCAAGTTTCAACTCAAAATCTCAAAAACTGTAGAAATTGGCACTGTGCCAATTTAAAGTTCCAATTTCAACTCAAAATAGCGCGAAAACCGTAAATATTTTATCGAGCATGTAAACGTATAAAAGTTTGCAAATTTCCCAAAGAACAATATAAAACAAATTTCATTCAAATCGCACGGTTAGTTTAGGAGTTATAAGGTTTTAAAGATTTTACCTTTGATGACCTCTAGCGGGGGCATATGTAAACTTTTCGACAAGAAAAAAAATATATATGAAGATCTTTATTAGCTCTTTCACATGATACTTTCCATTTTATCATATGATGCGGTACTTTGTTGTAAAGTCTCTGGATTGGCTTGGGGGTAAGAATAATAATAATAATAACTAGATGGCTACTGTTGCAAGCAACAGACGGATTCCTCCTTTATTAGATCTTCCTCGGAACTGAAGTGTTAAAATCCGAATAAAGAAGATGGAAAAAATATAGTTGCTTTAGTACCTTATTCAATTCAGCAAATGAGTCAAAAGAGTTTATGTTTAATTTGGGACTCTTATTTATGTAACAACAAAATAGAAGAAAAAAATATTAAATACCTTTCATCTTTACGAAAACTTTAAACTCCATGCTCTCTCAATATCAAATCCTTTACAATTACTTTCTCAAACAGAATTGCACAATGATTTTGCAATTAGATAATTTCTATTAATAGAAAATGACAACAACCTGAAAGTACAGGTATGTAATGCCACTAAGAAAAAAAAAAGAAACAGAGAACAAGAATGAAAGAGTTATCTTTCTGATACTATGTTAAGTTCAAATAAGAAGGACTACTTGTGAGAAAAATAAATAGTATAGGACAAAGAGTGTAAATTCTACATGAGTAAATGTTTGTTAAGACCTTGAGAATGATTATTTGGCCTTTAACCAATGTCATGGATGAAAGCTAAGTATTGTGATTATTCTCATCACGATTGATCTTAATCTGAGCAAAGCTCAATATCTAATCAGCCAAAGTCAGTTGTGACCTTGAAATCAAACAAATGACCTTGCGTCAAGGTCATGATGAAAAAGTTTGATGCAGGGAATCTTTGAGTAAAGTTTGAACTCTCAAGGTCAAACAGTCTTTGTTTTATAGACTAAAGTTTGTTGTGACCTTGACAATCAGAATTTGACCTTGGGTCCAGGGCAAGGTGAAAGAGCTGGGTCCAAGCATGATATGTATAAAGTATGAACTCTGAAGGTCAAATAGTCTTTGTTTTGTAGGGAAAAGTTGCTGTGACCTTGAGAATGAGAATTTGACCTTGGGTCAAGGTCAACGTGAAAGAGCATGACTGAACAATTATTTGTATGAAGTTTAAACTCTGAAGGTCGTATAGTCTTTGTTCTATAGGCAAAAGTTTGTTGTGACCTTGAGAATCAGAATTTGACCTTGGGTCAAGGTCAAGGTGAAAGAGCTTGGTTTAATGATATTATGTATGAAGTTTGAACTCTGCAGGTTTAAAAGTCTTTGTTCTATAGGCAAAAGTTTGTTGTGACCTTGAGAATCAAAATTTGACCTTGGGTCAAGGTAAGTGTGAAAGAGCTTGGTTTAACGATATTATGTATGAAGTTTGAACTCTGAAGGTCAAATAGTCTTTGTTCTACAGGCAAAAGTTTGTTGTGACCTTGAGAATCAAAATTTGACCTTGAAAGTAGGTCAACATTAAATGACTACCTATAAGTAACCTAGTATCCAAGTTTCAATTCAAAATCTCAAAAACTGTAGAAATTGGCACTGTGCCAATTTAAAGTTCCATTTTCAACTCGGAATAGCGCGAAAACCGTAAATATTTTATCGAGCATGTAAGCGTATAAAAGTTTACAAATTTCACAAAGAACATTTTAAAACAAATTTCGTTCAAATCGTACGGTTAGTTTAGGAGTTATAAGAGTTTAAAGATTTGAACTTTGATGACCTCTAGCGGGGGCATATGTGAACTTTTCGACGACAAAATTTTTTTACCTCAAGATCTTTATATGCTCTTTCACATGATCTTTTTCGTTTTATCATAAGAAGTGATACTTTTTTGTACAGTGACCGGAACGATCTGGGGGTAAGAATAATAATAATAATAATAATAATAAGAATAATAATAAGAATAAAGAAAAGACAATACAATAACAGAAAGGATTCCGACGGAATAGTCGGAATCCTTAATAATAAGAATAATAACAGAAAGGATTCCGACGGAAGTCGGAATCCTTAACTAGATGGCTACTGTTGCAAGCAACAGACGGATTCCTCATTTATTAGACCTTCCTCGGAACAGAAATACTAAAATCCGAATAAAGAAGATGGAAAAAAAATAGTTGCTTTAGTACCATATTCACTTCAGCAAATGAGTCAAAAGAGCTTATGTCTAACTTGGGACTCTTATGTATTTATCAACAAAATAGATGAAAAAAGAAATAATAAATACCTTTCATGTTTACGAAAGCTTTAAACTCCATGCTCAATTAATATCTAATCTTCTCAAAAAAGAATTGCACAATGATTTTGCACTGAGATAATTTCTATTAATAGAAAATGACAACAACATGAAACTACTGATATGTAATGTTACTAAGAATAAAAAAGAAAGAAACAGAGAACAAGAATAAAAGAGTTATCTATCTTTCTATGTAAAGTTCAAATAAGAAGTACTACTTGTGTGAATAATAAATAGTTAAGGACAAAATCCTGTGAATTCTACAAGAGTAAATGTTTGTTATGACCTTGAAAAAGTTAATTTGACCTTTAACCAAGGTCATGGATAAAAGATAAGCATTTGAATTTATTCTCATCAAGAGTTCTCTTAATCAAATCAAAGCTCATTATTTTAGTCTGTTGTGACCTTGAAGTCGAACAAATGACCTTGGGTCAAGGTCAAGTGAAAGGACTTGATGCAAGGAATATTTGCGCCAAGTTTGAACTCTCAAGGTCAAATGATCTTTGTTCTATAGGCAAACGTTTGTTGTGACCTTGAGAATGAAAATTTGACCTTGGGCCAAGGTCAAGGTGAAAGGGCTTGACTCAATGATTGTATTTATGAAGTTTGAACTGTCAAGGTCAAATAGTCTTTGTTCTATAGGCAAAAGTTTGTTGTGACCTTGAGAATCATAATGTGACCTTGAAACTAGGTCATCATCAATGACTACCTATAAGTAACCTACCATCCAAGGTTCAACTCAAAATCTCAAAAACTGTAGAAATTGGCATTGTGCCAATTTAAAATTCCATTTTCAACTCAAAATAGTGCGAAAACCGTTAATATTTTATCGCGCATGTAAGCGTATAAAAGTTTGCAAATTTCCCAAAGAACAATATAAAACAAAATTCATTGAAATCGCACGGTTAGTTCAGGAGTTATAAGGTTTTAAAGATTTGACCTTTGATGACCTCTACCGGGGGCATATGTGAACTTTTCGACAAGAAAAAAAATTTAAATGAAGATCTTTATTTGCTCTTTCACATGATACTTTCCATTTTATCATATGATGCGGTACTTTGTTGTAACGTCACTGGATTGGCTTGGGGGTAAGAATAATAATAATAAGAACTAGATGGCTACTGTTGCAAGCAACAGACGGATTCCTCCTTTCTTAGACCTTCCTCGGAACTGAAGTGTTAAAATCCGAATATAGAAGATGGAAAAAAGAAAAGTTGCTTAAGTACCTTTTTCACTTCAGCAAATGGATCAAAAGAGCTTATGTCTAATTTGGGACTCTTATTTATTTATCAACAAAATAGAAGAAAAAAAATTTAAGTACCTTTCATCTTTACGAAAGCTTTAAACTCCATGCTCTATGGATATCAAATCCTTTACAATTACTTTCTCAAAACAGAATTGCACAATGATTTTGCAATGAGATAATTTCTATTAATAGAAAATGACAACAGCATGAAAGTACAGATATGTAATGCTACTAAGAAAAAAAAAAGAAACAGAGAACAAGAATGAAAGAGTTATCTTTCTTATACTATGTTAAGTTCAAATAAGAAGGACTACTTGTGTGAAGAATAACTAGTACAGGACAAAAAGTGTAAATTCTACAAGAGTAAATAATTGTTAAGACCTTGAGAATGATTTTTTGGCCTTTAACCGATGTCATTGATGAAAGCTAAGTATTGTGATTATTCTCATCAGAATTGATCTTAATCTGAGCAAAGCTCAATATCTAATCAACCAAAGTCAGTTGTATCCTTGAAATTAAACAAATGACCTTGGGTCAAGGTCATGATGAAAGAGTTTGATGAAAGGAATATTTGTGTAAAGTTTGAACAGTCAAGGTCAAACAGTCTATGTTTTATAGACTAAAGTTTGTTGTGACCTTGAAAATCAGAATTTGACCTTGGGTCAAGGTCAAGGTGAAAGAGCTGTGCCCAAGCATGATATGTATTAGGTATGAACTCTGAAGGTCAAATAGTCTTTGTTTTGTAGGGAAAAGTTGCTGTGACCTTGAGAATGAGAATTTGACCTTGGGTCAAGGTCAATGTGAAAGAGCATGATTGAACATTATTTGTATGAAGTTTAAACTCTTAAGGTCAAATAGTCTTTGTTCTATAGGCAAACGTTTGTTGTGACCTTGAGAATCAGAATTTGACCTTGGGTCAAGGTCATGGTGAAAGGGCTTGGTTTAATAATATTATGTATGAAGTATGAACTTTTAATGTCTAATAGTCCTTGTTCTATAGGCAAAAGTTTGTTGTGACCTTGAGAATCAAAATTTGACCTTGGGTCAAGGTCAAGGTGAAAGAGCGTGGTTTAATGATATTATGTATGAAGTTTGAACTCTGCAGGCCTAATAGTCTTTGTTCTATAGGCAAAAGTTTGTTGTGACCTTGAGAATCAAAATTTGACCTTGGATCAAGGTCAAGGTGAAAGAGCTTGGTTTAATGATATTATGTATGAAGTATGAACTCTGCAGGCCTAATAGTCTTTGTTCTATAGGCAAAAGTTTGTTGTGACCTTGAGAATCAAAATTTGACCTTGGGTCAAGGTCAATGTGAAGGAGCTTGGTTTTACGATATTATGTATGAAGTTTGAACTCTGAACGTCAAATAGTCTTTGTTCTACAAGCAAAAGTTTGTAGTGACCTTGAGAATGAAAATTTGACCTTGAGAGTAGGTCAACATAAAATGACTACCTATAAGTAACCTATCATCCAAGTTTCAACTCAAAATCTCAAAAACTGTAGAAATTGGCACTGTGCCAATTTAAAGTTCCATTTTCAACTCGGAATAGCGCGAAAACCGTAAATATTTTATCGAGCATGTAAGCGTATAAAAGTTTACAAATTTCCCAAAGAACATTTTAAAACAAATTTCGTTCAAATCGTACGGTTAGTTTAGGAGTTATTAGAGTTTAAAGATTTGACCTTTGATGACCTCTAGCGGGGGCATATGTGAACTTTTCGACGACAAAATTTTTTTACCTCAAGATCTTTATATGCTCTTTCACATGATCCTATTCGTTTTATCATAAGAAGTGGTACTTTTTTGTACAGTCACTGGAACGATTTGGGGGTAAGAATAATAATAATAATAATAATAAGAATAATAATAAGAACTAGATGGCTACTGTTGCAAGCAACAGACGGATTCCTCCTTTATTAGACCTTCCTCGGAACTGAAGTGTTCAAATCCGAATAAAGAAGGTGGAAAAAAGAATAGTTGCTTCAGTACAAATGTACCTTATTCACTTGAGCAAATGAGTCAAAAGTGCTTATGTCTAACTTGGGACTCTTATTTATTGATATACAAAATAGAGGGGAAAATGATAAATACCTTTCATGTTTTCGAAAGATTTAAACTCCATGCCCTCTCATTATACAAATCCTTTACAATTACTTCCTCAAAACAGAATTGCACAATGATTTTGCAATGAGATAATTTCTATTAATAGAAAATGACAACAACATGAAAGTACATATATGTAATGCTACTAAGAAAAAAAAAGAAACAGAGAACGAGAATAAAAGAGTTATCTTTCTTATACTATGTTAAGTTCAAATAAGAAGGACTTCTTGTGTGAAGAATAAATAGAATAGGATAAAAAATTTGAATTATAAAATAGTAAATGATTTTTATGACCATGAGGATAATTATTTGGCCTTTAACCAATGCCATGAATGAAAAAAAAGTATTGTGATTATTCTCATCACGATTGATCTTAATCTGAGGAAAATTCAATATCTAATCAACTAAAAGTCATTTGTGACCTTGAAATGGAACAAATGACCTTGGGTCAAGGTCATGGTGAAAGGATTTGATTCAAGGAATATTTGTGTAAAGTTTGAACTCTCAAGGTCAAACAGTCCTTTTTTATAAACTAAAGTTTGTTGTGAACTGGAGAATGAGAATTTGACCTTGGGTCAAGGTCAAGGTGAAAGAGCTGGGCCCGAGCATTATATGCATAAAGTATGAACTCTGAAGGTGAAATAGTCTTTGTTTTATAGGCAAAAGTTGCTGTGACCTCGAAAATGAGAATTTGACCTTGGGTCAAGGTCAATGTGAAAGAGCATGAGTGAACAATTATATGTATGAAGTTTAAACTCTGAAGGCCGTATATAGTCTTTGTTCTATAGGCAAAAGTTTGTTGTGACCTTGAAAATCAGAATTTGACCTTGGGTCAAGGTCAAGGTGAAAGAGCTTGGTTAATTGATATTATGTATTTAGTTTGAACTCTGAAGGTGAAATAGTCTTTGTTTTATTGGCAAAAGTTGCTGTGACCTTGAAAATGAGAATTTGACCTTGGGTCAAGGTCAGTGTGAAAGAGCATGACTGAACAATTATATGCATGAAGTTTAAACTCTGAAGGTCGTATAGTCTTTCTTCTATAGGAAAAAGTTTGTTGTGACCTTGAGAATCAGAATTTGACCTTGGGTCAAGGTCAAGGTGAAAGAGCTTGGTTTATTGATATTATGTATTAAGTTTGAACTCTGAAGGTGTAATAGTCTTTGTTCTATAGGCAAAAGTTTGTTGTGACCTTGAGAATCAGAATTTGACCTTGGGTCAAGTTCAAGGTGAAAGAGCTTGTTTTACTGATATCATATATTAAGTTTGAACTCTGAAGGTGTAATAGTCTGTGTTCTATGGGCAAAACTTTGTTGTGACCTTGAGAATCAAAATTTGACCTTGGGTCAAGGTCAAGGTGAAAGAGCTTGGTTTAACGATATTATGTACGAAGTTTGAATTCTGAAAGTCAAATAGTTTTTGTTCTATAGGCAAAAGTTTGTTGTGACCTTGAGAATGAAAATTTGACCTTGAAAGTAGGTCAACATTAAATGACTACCTATAAGTAACGTAGTATCCAAGTTTCAACTCAAAATCTCAAAAACTGTAGAAATTGGCACTGTGCCAATTTAAAGTACCATTTTCAACTCGGTATAGCGCGAAAACCGTAAATATTTTATCGAGCATGTAAGCGTATAAAAGTTTACAAATTTCCCAAAGAACATTTTAAAACAAATTTCATTCAAATCGTACGGTTACTTTAGGAGTTATAAGAGTTTAAAGATTTGAACTTTGATGGCCTCTAGCGGGGGCATATGTGAACTTTTCGACGACAAAATTTTTTTACCTCAAGATCTTTATATGCTCTTTCACATGATACTTTTCGTTTTATCATAAGAAGTTGTACTTTTTTGTACAGTCACTGGAACGATCTGGGGGTAAGAATAATAATAATAATAATAATAATAATAAGAATAATAATAAGAATAAAGAAAAGACAATACAATAACAGAAAGGATTCCGACGGAATAGTCGGAATCCTTAATAAAGAAAAGACAATACAATAACAGAAAGGATTCCGACGGAATAGTCGGAATCCTTAAATAGAAGCATGGAGGTTCCTGCGGACGTCGCAGATGGATTCCTCTTATATTCATCTTGTTCATAGCTGAAATGAGAACTGAAAAAACTCCAAAAAGATTGGCCGCAGCTGGGCTCGAACCAGGTACCTTCACCAAGGTAGGCCTCCATTGTAGCTTGTAATGTAGTGTATGGTAATCTCAGGTCACGTGGTTGAATTGACCAATGGAAATTGTAACACACCTTGGGTCATGCATATTAATCATGTCAGGGATTTTCCAATGAATCAAGACAAAAGCAAGTGTTTCGAATTGGTATTCGATATTTCTTGATTCTTAATTCAGAAGATACTTTGAACTAACACATATTCGTAAAACATTTGAAACGATAAACAATGTTTAAGCATTGTAATCTATGTTTGTTTATGACTGAAAAAAAAAATGGTGAGAAGAAAAAAAAGTGTCTTCAGCGAGTTTCGATCCCGGGGCCTTCCGATCTGCAGCATCACGCTCAACCAACTGAGCTATTGCAGGACTAAAGATTTATTGTATCAAAAGTCTTTAGAAAGATGAAATCTTGCAACTATGATATGATTCAATGTTTCGAGTATGTTCCGAATGATGAATTTTATCGATCGATTATATTTAGAGGTTTGTATTCAGAAATAAACAACAAGGAATTTCATAAAATGTTTTTCTTTTACTCTATGTTACAATGCATATTGATAATAAAATTGTGAAGAATCAATCGAATATGTTTGCTTTTTTTGAAGGACGGATCTGAACAGGCAACGTGAAGGCAGGTATGTGTATGTAAGTCGGGGAGGGGGGGTGTCAAAATTCATAGACAGGACCCCCTACTCCTCTTAGAAGGGCTAGAATGGAACCACTCTTTGAAAAAACAAATTACAAACGCAAAGGTTCTTGTACATATTATTTCAAAGACTTTAAAAAGAGGGATAGAGCGTTTCCTGTCTATGATTTCGGAGGAGTAGCAGATACGTGAAACGGGGAAGATAAAACATATTTTCAAGTGATTATGGGGGAAGAGGTCTTGACCCCCCCCCCCCCCCCCCTCCCCAACATACACTTGTACACATACCTGTCTAGATCTGCTCGAAATAATCAAATGAATCAAGAAACTTTTTTTTTTACTTCCAAGTTTTTTTTCTCAATGTACATGTTAAAGTCAATGACAGTAAAATAAATATGCACTATATGAAATGCGTTTTTCTTCTGAATCAAAACCTATAAATAGGACTGATTTGTGACATGAAAGATCAATAATTCTGGTAATGCTGAATCAGATATTTGTATTTTTTATCTGTATATCAAAAGTAAAAACCACTAAAGTCCAAGAACTCCAATGGTCAGGTGGATAGAGCGTTGGGCTGCTGACCCAGGGGTACTGGGTTCGATCCCCAGTCTGGATAATCTTTTTTTTTTTCGCCGATCGCCTTCATTTTTATCTAGTACTCTATCTATCTGTTCGTATGTCTGTCCGTCCCTTCGTCCGTCCATCGTTCTCAGTCTATCCAATACTGTCTATTTTACACTGTCAGTCTGACTGTCTCTGATTAGAAATGACAACAGCATGATAGTAGAGACAAGTCATGATAGGAAGAGCATTAAGAATAAAAGATTTATCTTTCTTAGATCATGAAAAGTTCATATAAGAAGGGCCCCTTTTATGAAGTATAAATAGTATAGGACAAACACTGTGTATTTAACAAGTAAATATTGTTATGACATTGAGAATGGAATTTTGACCTTAAACCAAGGTCAAGGATAAAGATAAGTATAGAATATTATTTTCATCAAAATATATCTAAAATTGAAGAAAGCTCAATATCTTATCAACAAAAGTCTACTGTGACCTTGAAATCTTGCATATGACCTTGGGTCAAGGTCAATGTAAAAGAGCTTGATGCAATGAATGATTGTGTAAAGCTTGAATTCCCAAGGTCAAACAGTCTTTGTGTTATAGTTAAAAGTTTGGTGTGACCTTGAGAAAAGGAATTTGACCTTGAAACCATGTCAACATAAAATCTCTAGCCACAAGTAACCTACCGTCCGAGTTTCAACTGAAAATCTCAAAAACTGTAGAAATTGGCACCTTGCCAATTTAAGATTGTATTTTCAACTTGAAATAGCTTGAAAACTGTAAATATTTTATGGAGCATGTAAAACTATAAAAGTTTGCAAATTTCTCAAAGAACAATATAAAACAAATTTTGTTCAAATCGTACGGTTAGTTTAGGAGTAATAAGAGTTTAAAGATTTGACCTTTGATGACATCTTGCGGGGGCATATGTGAACTTCTCGACGACAAAATTTTTCTACCTCAAGATCTTGATATGCTCTTTCACATGATACTTTTCGTTTTATCATAAGAAGTGGTACTTTTTTGAACAGTGACTGGAACGATCTGGGGGTAAGAATAATAATAATAATAATAATAATAAGAATAATAATAAGAATAAAGAAAAGACAATACAATAACAGAAAGGATTCCGACGGAATAGTCGGAATCCTTAATAAAGAAAAGACAATACAATAACAGAAAGGATTCCGACGGAATAGTCGGAATCCTTAATAATAAGAATAAAGAAAAGACAATACAATAACAGAAAGGATTCCGACGGAAGTCGGAATCCTTAATAAGAAAGAAAAGACAATACAATAACAGAAAGGATTCCGACGGAAGTCGGAATCCTTAATAAAGACTTTCTTTTTCAATTGTGAAAGTCTGACTATTGAAAGTCTCCAAACTAGCAAGCAACACGGACACTATTGAAGAAAAAGATTAAGAAACACAAAGGACAACACATGTGCACCAAGTGATAACTTTGTGTGTCATTTTGCTATATTATTAGCTACCGTTTGGTATTGATTTCCTCTCTTTCGGCCCCGAGCATTACTGATGATAGATTGATTTTTGAAATGCGCATATGATCATAGATCATTACGATAGAACGTATTTTTTAATATTGACAAATTCAACTACTAGGTTGTTATCTCTGTTGATGGACAGTTCGTCACTGAGGATATCGGTCGCCTAGTTTTACTTTTCGTCAGCACTGACTTGAAATATATTTGGAAATTTTCTGATACTAAATTTGATAAATAATTCGGAAATTTTAAAAGGAGAATCTCCCTCATGGCATACATTTTTACATTTAAGGGTATATTTAGAATTTCGGTCTTTCTATATTCACTATTTGGATTTCCTCTTTTTCTCATCACTGATGATGCATTATTTGTTTGTCTGCTTTGGTTCCTATTGTATCCCAATTTTTTATGCCTACGATTTATAATTTTTGGAATTATCGATTTTGAATATTATCCCTCAAATGCTATTTTATACATAAATTTTATTTGGACTACTAAATCGACCCTACAGGTCTGCAAAGTAAATGCATAAATTTAGATTCGCTAGTGAAATGAATTTGGACGGCCTATAAAGCACATTGGCTGGAAGCATCACTGACGAGAATTTCCACAAGAATTTTTTTATGTGTAGCAGGCTTTGTGATAAATGGAATTAATAGTGTACCTCTAATTTCCTCATCGAATCTATTTAGGGTGTCGCCGCTTACAATCATGTTTGGCAATTTTCTTGTTCAAGGTTCTGATCGAGGGGACAATGAGCGAAACTCCCCCTTGTTTTTAAACAATTTACAGAGAGAGAAATGGAAAAAAAAAGATTTCAGCTTCTTTTGTAGTCCTGCTTACTTAGATATTATACTTGCATTAGATATGCAACATGATTTATGTGCTATTTGAATGTTAAAACTTTTCAAATACGCATGACGCGTTCTAACAGCGCCACCAATAGAGCATTTCGCACTTTCAGTAAACTCTGAAGATTTCTCTAGTCTAGACTTATTTGTTCTTTCCTTCTTTTTTTCAATGTCTGAATTATTATTTAAATGCACAACCAAGACGAGAACGCGCGAGTTCATTATCCGATACATTGTGCTGAAAATACACAACTGACTCTGCATAAATGAAATACAAAAAGCAAACATAGCTGTCATATGGATATGTTTGAAGAATTGGTTATGCAAACATACAGAAGAATACAATTTTCGCTAATTTGAAAACCAATGAAGAAACTGATATCTAATATGCTTTTTATAAACAAATTTCAACAAAAGATCTTTCAGAACCTTCAAGTTGGAACTAGAACCGTATTCAAATATCCTACCAAAATCAACATTATTTTTTATATTGCATTTTCTCATTTAATTGTCACTGAGCATTAGTGAAGCCGAAAGTCCCTACATTTTTATTTTGCTCTTTGAGGGCAACGTTCAGGCTGTTTTTATTTCTTTTTGAAAAAAAAATGTTATAAAATCTTCTAGTTCTCATATTGATGGAAATCCGGGAAATTTTTGTGTAAGAAGGGACGTAATTCCCTTTGTTAAATTATTTTGTTTCTTCACAACATTAACTTCTGCGAATACCGAGGAGCTAAATAAACTATATGATCTGAAGAGCGTTGGAGATCTCAATACGAAACGACAATATCTACAGGCAAATATGGAACAATTAACTCCAAAAGTAGTATCTATCAGATATTCATATAAAAACCTAAAAGCAGAACACATGAATTCACCAAATTTCAATAATATATTTTGTTGAAAATATTTTTCAAATAATTTGATTTTGTGACTATAATTTACACCACGATTTCACATTTAAATTCAGTGAGTGAAAAACACAAACCCGAAATCCACAAATCGCAATCAAAAGGCTTACGGTACAAATATCACGAGAAAAGAAAAATCGGACAAAACGGAGACAATAACAAAACACCATAGAAACACGAATGACAACTTTATCTAACGAGCAATCTCTAGAGTCCAGTGCTAAGATAGAATGTATTGTAGGTGGCGCTGTTAAACAACACTCTACGTTAATCATATTCAAATATCGCTTGAACCGTGAATCATGTTGCAAATTATGGTATCTTAGTAATTAAGTAGGGCCTAAAAGGAAACCTTAAGCTTATCTTAATTTCTTTTTCTCTTTAGAAGCCGTGTCCTTGCTCTCTTATGGAAAGAAGTACTTAGAACTTCATTTCAATTCTATATACATATGCACTCAATCCAAATGAAACTATAAACTCCGCTACATTTGGTAGTGATGGTCAAATAGATACTTCAATATACATAATATATTTTTTACACTCTTTGGCATGTCTGGTTCATGCTGAAATTTTATCTGTTCTTAAATGATGCCATTGAATATGAAGACGTTTAACATACGACAAACTTGACGACGTCAATTACAAAATTACACGTTTGTTTCTGAGTACATTCTTGAATGGTTTTGTATTCTCGTGTTTTTAAGAATTTTGATCATCACTGATGTATGGTTTATCCATAAGTGGGGAGGTATTAAACCCTACTTAACCGGGAATATATATGTGCACCATTAACTTTTTCGCCGCAAAATTCTTTTGTATATAAGTGATCAGTGAATGAAATGAGTTAAAGAAGATCCTGACAAGTGAAACACATCAATCCATAATCAGAATACCAAATTACAATGAATACGTATACATAGTCATGAAAATATTAAACGGACCAGATATGGAAGTTATTCCCAACAGAGAAAAGTGGAAGGTATTCTCACTGACAAGGAAAAAGCGGACAAACAGACGGATACAATAGGAAACACTAAGGCCAAATTATCTAAAGAACAAACCCCACACAGTCCAGTGTGAGAACGGAATTCGTTGTAGAAGGCGATGAAATACACACGCTGTATTAAATAAATGATTAAGAAATTGAAAACTGCCAAACTATAATCTGAGTAATAAATAACAATGAAAAACAAAAAATAAATAATAAAAAACAGTCAAACTATAATCTGAGTATATTGCCTTATCTAGAGAATATACTCCGCTGTAAAGATACACCTGTATCAAGACATTACACTCAATAACATACAGCGTAAAAGAAAAACAAATACGTTGGAGGTAGCGCTACCTTGAATAAATTCAACGAAGAAATGAAGACGTACACTATGATTCACAAATGCAATTTCGATGATTTCAAAGGCTTCCAGACATACTTTTTTTGTAGAACACATTGAATTCTAAAGATTACTGCACTGACAAACAGTAAGGAACATAGAAATACCCCCAACAAAAAAGAAATAAATGTAGTTTTAAGACTCCGTAAAGAAGCAAAAGTGAGTCGCCAATATACACATGATGGATATGAGATGATGTGCTCGGGGAGAGTAAGCATCTCTTGTTTACAAGCAACGCCCGTCACTTAGGCCATGCCGATGAATGTATCTAATTTAAAGTGTTTTGAATGGTTCTGACCTAAAGTTCATGCACTGCATTCGAAAATTTCTTGAAATTTCTAAAACGTCCCCACTCATCCTGCTAGGTCTTTCTGTACATTTTTGGACATAATAACTATCTCCCTCTTTGGTCATATTACATTGTTTAGATTGAGGATCACTGACGACGGTTATATACCCGGAACATGCATGTCTGGTCTATGCTGCAAATCTATCTAATGAATTTGAAGACGTTAACATTTGTACCATTTGTTGAGTGTCACCGCTGTCAACTTCGGTTGATCGTTTCTTCACGCATTCGAAAATTTCTGCCATCAAAGTTTCTTTCAATTTCTGATGAGGGTTAAGTACAAGAAACGTGGATGTAAAACGTCTTCAAATTCAATAGCATCATGAGTCCGAGGTGCTTCTTAATATAGAAGACTACCATCTTATTGTTCGCAGCGTACAATGTATGGGGATATTTTGGGTCGGAGTCACGCATCGAGGGACCCCAAATTTAGCGTCAGACGACCGGAGTGACGAGTGTTGCTTACAAGGAGGAGATGCTTACTCTCCCAGGCACCTGATTTTATTTACCATTGAGATTGTCCGGATTGCGAAACAACCGGACTAATAATTGACGAAGTCCGTCCGTCCTTTTGTCAGTCCGTCCGCTCGTCATTTTGTCTGCGTCATTTTGGTTTCGCTGTTGTGTTTAAGTGGTTATACGGTTACAGGCCATGGTGAAGAAATTCTAACATAGCAAAAACTTGAACTTGACCTTGACCTTTGACCTTGAAATAGCAAAAACATAATTTGTGTGTATGCTGATACATGCAGGGAGAAAAAGATGATTAGTATTTAAGTAACCCCTTACTACATCCATTTGTTAAGGATTGCTCTTCATCGGATTTACGGTCTTTAGTGGTTTATGGTTTATTTTGTAATGACAGAATAGTAGAAAGACAGACATAAATTTTAGGTATTATATCAATTATGTTTTACCAATAAATGCGCTAGGAAAGTAAAAAAAAAAACCATAATGCTGTACTGATTCTTTTAAAATGCTTCAAAAACATACGATTATTTTTGACATACTAAAACTTTTGGATTTATTTGCCTAGATTGAGAAAGGGACACTTAAAATTCAAATGTGCATGTGAAGCACAAGAGTACATTTATTTCAGGTTCAAAATAGGAGACTTGTTGTTCCTTAGCACACAAATTAAAAATGTGAATAAAAGAACGGTGGACAGGTCAAGCCACACCATTTCATGAGATTCTCGCCTCTAACAAAAGGTGTATACATAGATAGGAAATCTTATGCTGATATGTAAATAAATCGTTGTCGTTGCCGCACAGCATCATGCGCAGAGTGCTTCCGTTTAATCGTTTAAGTACATATCTTATTCTCTTCATACCTTGCGGGTAATCGGTAGACTGTTCTTAAAATCAAGACAAATATTCAATTTTTACTCGACAAATACTTAATTATTGTGACAAAGAAAATTTATGCTGCTTCTCTCCTGCATAAATATTGAATCACGTCGATTTCAAATATCAAATATAATTTTGACATCATGGAGCGCAGAGCAATTTCTGTGGCCGGAATAATTTTCGTTTCATGCTTTGTTCTTTCAGTGAAAGGGTAAGAAAATGATAACATTGTTTTCTAGGATCCTTATTATGTTTCATGCATTTATTTCTTTGTATGGCATTTTCATACAGACTAAAAATTTCGATTTTCAGAGAAATAAAAAAAAACTTATTCATGATTTATGTAGCCCAAAAAAGTGAAATGAAGGAGCGCGTGTTTAAAATTGAAGTGATCTTATTGATGAAAGACAAAGATAGAACACTAATGATAAAAAATAATCCAAGACTGTTAATGCAAGTATCTTTTTTAATTCAAAATTATGGATTCTGTTATCAAGGCCTATGTTCGGAAAAACTGTATAATGCAAAACATTAGATGTGTTATACGTCTTCATATTCAGAACATCATTTAAGAACAGATAAATTTGCAGCATAAACCAGACATGCGGGTACTTAATCCTCGTCATTGATCCCCAATCCAAACAACGAAATCTCCGAGGAAACACGTAACCAAATTCGATCAACATCGGTTGATCGTTTCTTCAAAAGCATTCGAAAATTGCTGGGTCCTGTAGCATCATATTCAATCCATCATACTACGTCTTTCGGTACATTTTGGATATACTTACTTTCGCACACTTTGGCCATGTCACATTGTTTCGAAACGTGCATCTTTGGTCCATGCTGCAAAATCTGTTTTTGAATGATGCTATTAAAATTGAAGGCGTTTAACATGTAGCCAAAGACTGAAAGTTATGTCAAAATATATACCGCAGGACACACGTAAATAATGTCTGTATCTATTATCCTTTAGGGATTTTTTATGATAATTGTTTAAATACTGAGTAAAATAAGCACGTTCATGTGCATGTCCTTGCTACAATATATGGAACTCGTTACTCAGAAAATGCAGGAGTGACACGCAGTATTGGAACAAAATCATTCAGTGTACATGCATCAATCCAAGGCATTATGTTTATGAGAGAAATTGATGGATAACGGTCTATGCGTACACAGAAATAACTTTTCCCGAGAGAGTTAAAACAATTCATATTCAAAGAAATAAGCTGTGAGGATTTTTATTTTGCATTCAACATTCTATCTATTATAAAATTGATGACAACAATCTAAAGAAGTGCTTTGAGATATATGATCTCATTATAAAATACTACTGAAACCAACAATCGACAAGATGGCAACGCTTTACCTTAAACCTTCTAAAACGTTTTCCTATTTATAGATCATGTGATACGAGTACTGGAATTGAATCTTATCAATGCACAATACAGCAGTCTTACAGACATACTGGATCAGCTAGTTGTGGCTTCCTGGGCTGGTCACGTTGTGCCACATACAGGTATGTAATGGAGGAAATTGTTACTTTAAGTAGGTCTCCTAAAATCTCAATGTAAAACAATAATTACATGCTGGAAATTCATAAACATACTTCATAATTTTACAGTCAAAAGATAGTAGGTTTGAACGATGATAGTGAATTGGTTTCTATGCTTGATAAATCAACCTGATGAGTTCCTTCAAAAACTTCACAAGGACTCGGTTGCAGCTCGCACAGCAAAATACCGGAACACCCAAATGCGAAAGCACATTGTGGATAAACATCAAAGAAGTACCTAACCGTTATTCAGTCTCAAAGTCGAGAAGGCAAGGCAAAATCGTGAGAATTTCAATCGAAACGGTTGCGAACCCAGGAATGAACAACATTCCGAAGTGAGACCAGGTGCCCGGGGAGAGTCAGCGTCTCCTGATTGCATCCAACACCCTTCACAATAGCTCCATGGAAACATATGAAGGACAAATATGTAGGATGCACCGTTAAACAAAATCAAAAACAAGGCTAAAAATTGTTTTAGTTCAGAACTTTTTTCTAAAAGGTACCGGTCCGTCTTTCCAGACAAGAAAAATAAAAAAAGGAAAACTGAAAACATTAAAGAAAATATCGTTCATTATGTGAGATGGATAATTTTGACTTTATTTTGAGAATTTTCATTATTACCTCCTAATATTATAATTCAGGCATATTAGGTATTCACGATCATTAATTGAGAATTTCTTACCTGAAAAATATATGTGTGTGTGAGGGTTGGAGAGGATGTTTGTGTTTTTTTCCCTGAGCAATTCTCCTAAAAGGTTTCCGCCCGCGAACGTAAAACAAAAATGTAATATTAGTTTATGGCCTTATTAGTTTCTCGGATATGCGTCAGTTCTTAATACAGCTCTAACGATGAATACATTGAGAAAGATTTTGTTTATTTCTTACTTTCAATTCGTACAACAGATATGTACATTAATTCGAACATGTTTAACGTCTTATATAGTATCTTTCGATATTCTTGCATAAGTTCAGCAGTTCCTATATGAAATATCATTCGTAAGAAACGACTAGTTTACAATGTTGTGTTTGCCAATTTTTTGATAGTGCATAAATAAAGCTGTAGATTTTATGATTACTGAAGATTTAATGTTATTTTTTCCTTTCTCTAGTACCAGGTACCAAACTGGTTACAAGACATGTACCAGAAATTGCGATGGTAAGTATTCTCTTCCTTCTTTTAGCTTTCTTTATAGATTTTTTACAAGTTATCTGACATGACCTCTTGAGACATTACACGTGGTGTTTTGTTATGTAAGCGTTGCTATTAAAAATCAAATATAAAAAAGTTCAAAATCTCTAGAAAGCCTACATGATTTCGTGTTCGACTTTGTTGCCTGAAAGAAGCTTTGGTTTGACCCTTTAACAATTTGGCATAATTTTTTATTTTGCTATTTTGGAAATTTGATATTTCATCCCAAAATTTCATCTGAATTGAAGGAGAATAACATTCTAGCACCATCCCCTAACGCTCCTTTTGTCATAGACTTTTATGAATTATGCTACTGAATAGGCCATACGAGAAATATGATGCCACGCACTCTTTGCAAAAGAATCAAACAAGAGCGCGCCGCTCATATTTCTTAAGCTGTGGCTAAAAATCACTTTAGCATAAAGTACCACTGATGCGGATTTCGATCAACCAAGTTCGATCAACTTTGATTGATCGTCTGTCTCAATTCGCATTTGAAATTTTCTGTTACAAAATTTCTTGAAATTTTTAAAACATGGGTCCTGTAGCATCATATCCCACCCATTCCGCTACGTCTTTTGGTACATTTTGGACATAATAAGTTTCATCCTTTTTGGCCATATTACATTGTTTAGACTGAGGATCACTGACGAGGGTTTAGCACCCGAAACGTGAATTTATCAGGTTTTAAATGATGCCATTGAATTTAAAGACGTTTAACATTACTATCGCAAATACGTGTCCGGTGCATCAAAATTATTTTGAAATATTGTTCAAGATGATAATGATAATACGGAGTTGTTATGAGTTAATTGGGACACTCCCATTATCTACACTTATTTTCTTTTGCAGTGTGGAATACTTAATCACGCTCCCCTCGATTATATGTTTCAAAGTAATCGAGAAAGTGTACAAATTACTTTCTTCCCAGCTCCGTTACCTGAATGAAGCATGGGTTTTGTTCTTTATCAATTTGACATCATGTATTATTTTGCTATTTGTTTTATTTTAGAAACTTGTCATTTTATCTATTATCAAATTCAAAGGAGGTTAACATCATATCCCCATCCCTCCATCGCCCTTTCGGTCATGGGTATTATTAAACTTTGCTATAGGCTTACTTACTTCCAAAATTCGAAATATTCCATGATCAGAGAGTATGTAATGTTTTGGATTTTTGTTTTGCACTGACGACGAGACTTTATGACGAGCGCTCTCGAAATCTCATAAAAAAAAACACCTATCTTCTAGGCTGAGTGGTCAGGAGCTCATGTCAGCCCGCAGAACAGTAAATATTATGTTGTACATGCAACTTATAAATAAAAAATAATGTTAGGTAGAGCCCCTGCTATTAACTTTACAGTTTGAAATTGCAACCTGAAGAGAGGAGATTTTGGCTGATACAGCTGTACCTGTGTATCAAAATAGGTGGGGGGGGGGGGGTGTAAACATATAAAATGATAATTTGATGTTTGCTGTAAATATAAAAGACTGCCTCTCAAAGTTTATAATGTCTATTCATTTCCGCTTTGTCAATGTGTCTGTTGTAATTATAATTGGTAAATTGATGTTAATGATCTCGTTGGATTAATCGTTTCCTGCTGTTTGTAGAAGTTGATGTTTTGTCTGATGCAATTTGGAAGGTGTGTTTTACTGTTGTTAATTGAACTTTATTTCTTTTTGTCACGTAGAAGGTTTTCCCTCGTTCGCTAAAATTTAAAAGGGGATAAAAGTAGAATCTTATTAATTTATGTTAGAAAGGTAATTACCATTATTTTCAAGTCAATCTAAACGGAGCAACCATGATTTTGCGAAATAGATCATTAATAACGATGTTAGAAATAGATAAAGACTCCTTACTTATGATCTTTTAATAATGGTTTTTAGAATTTTCTTCTGGAATCCATAGAAGAAGGATGTTTTCGCAACCATTGTAAATGTACAACATGACTCAAGATTAAGATAAAGTTGAGAGGTTGCTAGCACACAGAAAAAATATGAATTTCATATTGTATTTTAGGCAATAGGATACCTTAATTCCGGTTCCAAAATACCAAGAAGTTGACCGAAGCCGCACGACTGTTCGGAACCATAAATGAACGAAACATTAAAAATATCGAATATCTGAAAATATGGAATATATGGTAGTTTATTTACATGATTTCTAGCTTGTCAATGATATTGTTTTAATACCCCTAATAACTTTTAAAAATGATTAATACGCCAAATCGTACTCCCTAGTGAATGGTGGATGGTCTGGCTGGAATTATGGCTCTTGGGGTGCATGTAGCGTCACGTGTGGAGTTGGTTACAGGAGTAGAGCACTCACTCGTCAATGTAATAACCCAGTACCTAGACACAACGGACAACAATGTGCTGGAAACTCCACAGCAACCCAGACGGAGAGTTGTGACACACAACAACCATGTCCAGGTAAACCAAAACGTGTACCTTCAATGCATTTCTTTAAACAAGAGTACATAATATGAAAATAACATCGATAATTATATTCCTTCTGTTTTTTGTTGCCGACCCTTTGCCACAATTTATAGTAAATTTTCTTTGCTTCCTTTTGTCGTCAATTTCTCGTTGTCTCTATTGTTGTATGGTGTTTATTCGTTAATCGTGATCATACATCTTGTGTTCAGCATTAGGAACTGCAGCATGGTCTTTTTCCTCATTTTTCATAGACTTTTTCAGTTGAACTTTTCAGTTTTAAGTTATCGCATTCAATTGATCAAAATTTAAATGAATATTTGAAGTAAATTGCACAGTAAAAGAATTTGTGGCCTAGCTCTTATTGAAGTACTCTAACTTGATCTTGACAAAAATTAAGACGCTTAGAATTTAGAAAATTAAAAGGTAAAAGGTTGGGATGCACTGAAACAACCTTTATTTCTATTTTATTTGGAACTGAAGTGATATTGATGTGGATTATAATGTGTAACGCGATTGTCTAGTGTGCCGTATTTAGCAATTTTGGCCATAAAGCTGCTGTGTATTGAAAAGTTAGAACACAATTTTTTTTCTACATTCTAGTTGACGGTCAGTGGTCAGATTACGGAGGCTGGAGTACATATTCTTCATGTAGTGCAACATGTGGAGGAGGAACCAAGACAAAGTCGCGAAGTCGCACGTGCACTAACCCGGCGCCAGCACATGGTGGGAGCGATTGTACTGGAAGCGATACGGAAACTGACACACAATCTTGTAATACACAAAACTGTCCAAGTATGTATAGCGTTTATATATATTGTCTACAAGAATACATCGTCAGAGAATTGAATGGGAGAGAAAATTGCGTATGCCAAATTTCTATCTTCCTATTAAATGTACGACCGTTTTGTCTGGATCGAGTTCCCCTGCTCTGCAATTACTAGATGTATCAAATGTACCGGCGAATCGAGCCTTATCAACTCTTATTATATCCTTTTAAGTATTAGCAAGTAGTTCTCTATAACTGTAGGAAATTAAAATCGGGTTTTAATACTTGCTATGAACTTTGACAGAGAAAAAGCATTTTGACGCCTCTTATTAAATAAGCTTTAGGCTTGATCTTGACCGAATTAAAACACTTGGAATTAAGAAAATTGATAGTTGTTATCCTCTAAAACAGTATCATAATGTATTTCGATATTTCTTTGATTTGAAGTACATGTAATATTGATTTGGATTATAATGTCTAATGCATGTCTTATGTACAGTATTAATCAATTTTGTCAATTACTAAAAGATTACATTCTAGCAATAAAAGCTAACACTCACTGTTTCTACGTTACAGTTGACGGTCAGTGGACAGTTTATGGGGTTTGGAGTTCATACTCTGTATGTAGTGCAACATGTGGAGGAGGTACCAAGACAAAGTCACGAACTCGCACGTGCACTAACCCGGCACCAGCACATGGCGGGAACAATTGTACTGGAAGTGATACGGAAACTGATACACAGCCTTGTAATACACAAAACTGTCCAAGTATGTGCATTGCTTGTTTTCTATTTACTAAGCTGTGGTTATTGCTGTAAAGTTTTCTCGTGACACTATTTGGAAATGTTAGAAAGAATGTTTTATTATTCTAAACTGCTCAGAGGAGTAATTAGTAAATGCTTTCTTCGTAGTTCATGGCGGATGGACAGATTATACGCCGTGGTCCGACTACTCTGAATGTGATGTCACGTGCGGCGGAGGAATACAAATACGAACAAAGAATCGTACCTGTACAGAGCCAGAACCTCAGTATGGAGGACAGGATTGTGACGGGGTATCTAGTGTTACCGAATCACAGGAGTGTAACGTCAACCCTTGTCCAAGTGAGTACATGTCAAATATTAGATATATCAGGGATGACGGTTCCAGACGAAAAGCTTCGAAAGTACAATTCCATGTTGTCTTATGTAAATCTTTTTATTAATTTAAACTTTTAGCTTTTTATTCTTAATTAAGATATTACATAAGATTAGGGAAGGAAAGTCAACACAAAACGATAAATCAGAGTCCGAAAATCACAATTAAATTCTTGAAAAAAAATTATGTCAGAAATTTCTTATGAGATGAGAAAAAAAGACAATTAAATAGACGGAAACAATAGCACGGTTTCATAGAAACACGAAAGCCAATTCAATGTAATGAACAATTTCCAGAGTCCAGTACAAGTACGGAATGCTTGTTTGGAGCATTAAACACGGTGCGGAGCTCATATCACATGAATCATGGTACAGACATGATTCAATTTATAGTATCTAAGTAAGAAGGAACAAAAATTCTTAATTTCTCTCCTGTTATTATTTTAAAACAAGGAGGAAATTTGCTCATTGGCCCCGATATGGGAAACTAAAACTATCTACAAAATTATTAGAAATGAATGTATCAGCGCCATTCTGAATCAATTTGATGAACAAATAAGATGTTCACTTTAATTGAAAAATGTTAATCCATTGAACCCAAAGCAAAACATAATAATTTCTTATTGAATCTGCTGTTATACAATATTAGAAACTATTTCCAAAACAAATTATTCAATCAACCTTTTGTTTGTTTAAATATCTTAAACTTTATACAAAGTTTCAGACTAATCAGGAGGGAGTTAGATCTATAGCAGTTTACATGCGTACAGCGCCGCACAAATTCATTTTAACAGCGCCACAAACAATTGATTTAAAAACATATTCAAAATTTCTAAGGATAAAAAATGTTTATATAAACAAAACGTTTTAACGGCAAAGTTTTTGCCATAAATAATTTTCTGTTTGTTTTTCATTTAGACTTATGGTTTGTTACCGTAAGCTCATAAATGAAAAAATTAAGTCAATTTAATTAATTGTGCCAGAGAACGAAAAAGAGGAACATTCAAATCTAAACATGAAGAGATTGCATCTTTATATTAGTTTGAGTATGAATGTTTGCTACATTTCATAGACTGATAACTAAGCAAATTAAATGTAATTTGTACTTGATAGTTGATGGCGGTTGGACGGATTATACGCCGTGGTCCGACTACTCTGAATGTGATGTCACATGCGGCGGAGGAATACAAATACGAACAAAGAATCGTACCTGTACAGAGCCAGAACCTCAGTATGGAGGACAGGATTGTGACGGAGTATCTAGTGTTACCGAATCACAGGAGTGTAACGTCAACCCTTGTCCAAGTGAGTACAAATCATCAATATCAAACCAGACAAATATTTATATATCATGACATTCAAGAGATCGTATAGTAATTATGCTTTTTAATCCTACAAAATAGGATGTTGGATCCTTAACTAGCGTAAAGCCTTCGAGAAAGGAGGGGATCTCCAACAACACCTAGTTGCATCACCAAGAGCAAAACCCCAAAGAGAGTCATACAAATAATATCCAAAATGCTCAGTTGAATGTCTATGTTATCTTTCTTTTTTTTTATGTATTGAATTTTGTTGATGTCAACCTTATCTAAGCATTGAATAAACCTCATTTATGACATACAGGACACATTTAAATAAGGAGATATTTTGTACGACATTGATCTGTTATTTTGTTATGTTGTCAGTTGACGGTGGTTGGTCTGAGTACGGTCCATTTGGAGAGTGGGGGGAGTGTTCAGTCACGTGCGGTGGAGGTCAGGAGTATAAATCAAAGAACCGTACGTGCACAGATCCCGAACCTCAATATGGTGGGGCTGAATGTGAAGGAGATGACGTGTTTACGGAAACCAGGGTCTGCAATAATTTTACCTGTCCACGTTAGTATATGCATTTCAATTTCTTTCCAACATAATGAGTTTTTTATGTTTATTCTAGATGCACATTTGTAATAAATCGAAAGATTTAAATACCGTTCAACTGTAGTATGGTCTACATAATTAAATAATGCGGAAGGGTTCCAACTCCATACCTTCTTGAAAAAATTTCAAAGCAATAGACCTCTTTCATATTACCGCTAGACTTGCATTTTAGACACGCCAAGACCCGACATGAAATCTTTTTGCGTAATTTTTAATTGTGACGTCATAAATCTCGTACGACGTCACAGTTAAAAGTTACGTCAAATCTTGTGATGTCGGGTCTTAGGATGTGTAAAATGCAAGCCAACTGCGGTAATGTGAAAATCGTCTATTGTATAGTCCATTTTCAAGATCTTGGAATAGACCGTTAAAAACCTTTATTTTACACATCAGACAACCGACATCAAGTACCTTGGCAAACTTTTAAATTGTAACGTCATGATTCAGTGCTTTGTGTTTGACGTACGTCACTAAAATGTTGCCAAAGTATGTGATGTCCGTAGTCTAGTTATCAAATGAAACATTCGGAAATTGGTCAACCCTTCTGAACGCGGAAAAAAAATGAGAAATTCCATGACGTCACAATGCAATTTCGATGTTTGACCGAGTTTCGAAGCTTGATTTTCCGAGGTAAAAGTATTGTGACGTCACGAAATTCTGCATTATTTTCCCGCAATCGGAAGGGTCAATCGTTTATAGAGAAAAAAATATTTTTTATTTTACTAGAGGATATCTGTAACGTGGCTGTAGATGGTTATGAAGCTCATCCCAGGGACGCTGACAAGTACCTACATTGTGTCGATACCGTGGTCCATGTTTTAAATTGTTCTGCTAATCTTATATGGAATGACGAAATGCAGACATGCGATTGGCCGGATTCCGCTGGAGGTAAGTGTAAACGCGTTGTGTTGACAAAGTAATGCCCTGATTACACTAAGGTTGGGTATCGAAACCAAACTTTCGATACGATACAATACAATACAAAAAGTACCGATGTCCGGTATTTCGTATCTAATTGTCTATTTTGTTAAACGCACAAATTAACAATTCTATTCACTAATAAAAACCCTTTCCCAGATACAAAGTCAAACAGGTATATAGTGGTTAAGTCTAACTTATAGTTCTCGCGCATTTCTTTGTAATCTACATACAATTACGTTCCCTGAAGCTTTTTTATGTTATTATTTTCCCTTATTTTTCCTGAAGTCATAGATAGATCTTTTTTTCATTAGGTTGCAAACTTTCCCGTCAAATCCTTTTCAGAAATGTATTTTAGAGAAAATGAACACGTGTAGTCGGAGTTCGCATTCCAAAGCTTTCGAGATAAAAGTCGAAAGATTAGGTCGATATTACTTTGAAGTTTCAATAAATCACGAGTGACAAAAATATAACCTACATGCAGACTTTCCAATCAAAATTACATGTAATATTCCTTGATCATTAATCCTTAACCTGTTGTTATTCGTAGACTTCGAATCATAAAATAATTTGAATAGGTAGTATGAAAGGCAAGTACGCTCGATTTAATTAAGTTTTACGAACAAAAATATAAGATCAAATATATATTTTCATGAAAATGATTGTTATGAGATAACACATAAAAAGCATGTTTTGTGCTAAAGGTAACTGTATCTAAATGTATTGGAGCAAAAATATCGATACTCGTATCGATGACCAATATCGATAAGTACCGATTTATCGATATATTGACCCAGCCCTAGATTACACGAATGCGCATAAAATTTAATCCGTATTAGATTTGATGCACATTATTTTAATGCCAAAATGATTCGCATTGCGTTCACAATACAAATTCTAATGCGCATCAGATTTTGGTACTCTGCACTGATCAATAGCAGTATATTTCTCAAAACAGATTAGGGTAGAATGTATGCCAAATTATTGTATTCCTCACAATGCTATATTCCTCTTTGCAAGGATCATCCAGCAAGGCTAAAGTATAACTTAGCATGACGTCATCATAAGTGAACATGACGTCATAATACAACTTTACATAAATCGAGAGACGCGGTGCTGTGCTCGCAGTGAATGAAATCGTGTATTTTCACCTAACATTCTATATAAATAATAATAAAGCCATTTCATGAATATATGATATGATAACACGTTACATATCACTCTGCTTGAATGCGATTGGTCAAGTTTGGAAACCCAATCACATAAACTTTGACAAGTGTGACCTTTCAATATCGGTCGATTGTTACATTCAGACGCGGATTCAATATCAAGGATTAAAATTGTTGTAGAATTAATTATTGCATTAAAATACTGAACAAATTATAGATATCTTTTCTCTTACGCACATAGTATATCTATACGATGGGGTATTACTTCTTAAGGCGTAGCAGACGGCCTGTAGGTCACAACGTGGTTCGCCTCTTATTCTCAGAAATGTTGATACACATATTTTGACAATATAATGTGATAAAAAGAATCTGAAAATGAATTTTCATTTCGTACGATGTATTATTATGAAACTCGTTGTGCGTTTGTTGCCTTGGCGAGGGGATATAAAACCCACAATTCGTTTCATAATAATGCATCGTATGAAATGAAAATTGATTAAGAAATGAATCTTATATTTTTTCTGTTGATGCAGGTATCACCCGAAAATCCTCTGCTTACAGGACACACATTTTGTTCCCGAACTAGAGCCTTATATCGAGACTCAATGGGGATACCGATGTATTTTTAATTCATTCAGATCAAATTCAAGAGGGGTTGCCATATTGATTCAAAATAATTTTGAATTTAAATTACATAAGGAAAAAAAGGATTTAAATGGAAATTTACTTGCTTTAGATATTAGTATTAATGATAACAAAGTCACATTAATTAATCTGTATGGGCCAAACTCTGATAACCCAGATTTTTTTGAAAATGTTGAAGAAATTATCAAAGACTTTGACAACCTGTATACTATCATATGTGGTGATTTTAATATCGCATTAAACTATAATTTAGATACTTTTAATTATTCACATATAAACAACCCTCGTGCCCGAGACAAGGTTTTGCAAATCATAGGTGAACTAGATCTGTACGACTATTTTAGAGTACTTTATCCTGACAAAAAACTTTTTACATGGCATAAACATAATCCAATTAAACATGCAAGGTTGGATTTCTTTTTAACATCAGAAAACTTATCTAATATTATAGAAGATATAAGCATGAAATCTGGATACAGATCTGATCATTCGATTGTTGTATTAGAGCTTAAGTTTGATAATTTTGTGAGGGGGTCAGGCACTTGGAAATTTAACAATAAACTACTAGGTGATAAAGAATTCATTGATAAAGTTAAAACTACTATCTGTAGTACAAAAAAACAATATGCTAACATTATATATAACAAAGAAACTATTCAGGACATTCCCGAGAATGCGTTATGCCTAAACATTGATGACAGTTTATTTTTTGAAATACTTTTAATGGAAATCCGAGGCACTTCTATTTCACATGCATCTTACAGGAAAAAGGAAAGAAATTTATTAGAAAAAAATCTTATTGATCAAATAAATGAGCTAGAATCAAAACAAATAGATGCAGAAACAGACCTAGAATTACTTAAAGAAAAAAAGAATTTACTAGAAATAACACGTAAAGAAAAGTTACAAGGACATATGATTAGGTCAAAAGCAAAATGGGTTGAGGAAGGTGAGAAGCCTTCACAGTATTTTTGTGGCTTAGAATCAAGAAATTATACAAACAAAACTATACATAAATTGGAAATAAATGGTGAAAATGTAAATAATCAAAAAGAAATTTTGAAAGAATGTAAAAAGTTCTATGAAAAACTATATTCTGATAATGAAGAAAACATTGATAATATTGATCTGAATATCCTTCTAGACTCGTATGAAATTTCAAAACTTAGCAATTCTGAGGCATTACTTCTTGAAGAACCTATTTCTGAAACAGAGGTACTCAGTGTCATAAAAGGTATGCAGAATGGCAAGTCCCCAGGCTCCTCGGGCTTCACAACAGAGTTTTACAAATTTTTCTGGTCTGATTTAAAACATTTTATAATTAGGTCCATAAATGATGTATTTGATAAAAAGTCACTGCCAATCTCCCAACGTTTAGGTATAATTACATGTATTCCAAAGAAAGATAAAGCTAGACACTTCTTGGAAAACTGGCGTCCCATTACCTTGTTAAATGTATTCTATAAAATTATATCTGGTATTATTAGCAAAAGAATAAAGTCAACACTTGATAAACTTATTTCAAATTCTCAGACTGGTTTCATGAGTGGACGTTACATAGGAGAGAACACAAGACTGATTTATGATCTAATATCTTATACAGAAACAAAAAATATTCCCGGGTTACTAGTTTTAATAGATTTTGAAAAAGCCTTTGATTCTGTTAGTTGGTCTTTTATTTATAAAGTTCTTAGATTTTTCGGATTTCAAGATTACATTATTAATTGGATCAAAATTCTTAATACAGATATAAAAGCATCAATTATCCAATCTGGTTTTCTCTCTGAGCAACTACCTATACATCGTGGTTGTAGGCAAGGGGACCCTGTTGCTCCTTATATATTTCTTCTTGCGGCAGAAATCTTGGCAATTCTTATTAAAAATAATAATAGTATTAAAGGCATCATAATTAATAATGAAGAACATAAAATATCCCAGTATGCGGATGATACTTCCTTGATCTTGGATGGCTCACAGTCTTCTCTTTTCGCTGCTTTAGATACCTTAGAATTATATGCAAAAATCTCTGGTTTAAATATAAATAGTTCTAAAACTAAGATCATTTGGATTGGGTCAAAAAAATTCAGCAAAGAGGTGTACCATCATACTAGATGGAAGCTTCAATGGGGCTCAACTCAATTTTCTCTTCTTGGTATTGAATTTTCGGTAAATTTGGATGAAATAGTCTCTATTAATTATGATTTTCAGCTTCCTAAGATAAAATCCCTCTTAAATAGTTGGAACAGACGTATTTTAACACCTATTGGTAAAATTTCTGTTGTTAAAACACTTATAATTCCAAAACTAATTCATTTGTTTATTGCACTACCAAATCCTGATCCTAAATACATAAAAACTTTGAATAAAGACTTGTATAAATTCATTTGGGGATCTAACAGTAACAGAATTAAAAAAGTAGTTACAACACAAGAATATGAAAAAGGTGGCCTTAAAATGATTGACCTAGATCATCTTATTTTATCATTAAAATGTACATGGTTAAAAAGAGTTTTGACAGGTGGACAATCTTGGATTCATATTTTCAAGGCAAATTTTGGAAATGATATTGAAAAGTTTTTATATGATTTTGGAGACGATTATATTACACAACTCATTAATAATAGTAGTAACAATTTCTGGAAAGATACTTTTCTAGCATGGCAGAATATTTTGAGAAACCAATTACAAAATAAAGAATTTTATTCAGATGAAGAATTCTTACTATTACCAGTTTGGTATAATTCATTAATAAAAATAAATAAAGTTTCTATCTATAAAGAACATTGGTACAAGAAAGGAGTAAGGACAATCAAAGATTTTCTAGATGGTAACAGAATTCTGTCAAAATGCGAGTTTGAAACAAGATTTGGAATCTCTGGAATTTGCATATTAACATATAATGGAATATACAGCATCTTAACAAAATTATTTAGGTCAAGACAGATAACTCTTACTAACGATAAGTCAACATTTGCACCTTTCATCCCTCCTCTGTATAATATACTCGTAAAAAACGCAAAGTGCAATAAACCTATTTATAAATTACTAAATGATAGAGATATTACATTGTATTCCTACTGCATTTAATAAATGGAACAATACATTTAACTTTAATATAAATCCAAGAGATGTTTTCGATATATGTTTTAACACTTCAAAAGATACTTCTATCCAATGGTTGCAGTATAGGATCATAAACAGAATTTTACCTGTTAGAAAATATTTGAAGAAAATTAAAGCCGTAAATAATGATATTTGTTTTTTCTGTGATCATGATATTGAATCTATAGAACATGTGTTTTTCTATTGTGAAATAGCTTCGTCAATTTGGGATAATTTGGAATATATAATTTTTAATGTTACTAATCATGTAGTTCATTTTAACGTTAAAGATGTTCTATTTGGAAAAGTGCATGATGAATATGCCTATGTTCTTAATTTCATTATTCTCTTCACTAAACAATTCTTATACAAAAACTTGAAGAAGCACAGTCATCCATCTATGATGAGTTTATTGAACTATTTGAAATTTAATTATCAGATTCATCTTTATATAGCTCGTAAAAATAAATGTATAGAAAAATTTGAAGCTCATTGGAATACTTGGAAAGATCTTTTTGATATATAATTTATAATCTGTTTATCATGTTTACCCTTTTTTTTTTCTCAAAACATTCTCATAACTATTGTAATTTAAGTATCACCCATTATAATTATACATATATTATATTTGTCTGTGTTGTGTAGTGTGAAAGTGTGAGTGAATGTGGCTCCCATCCCCTCTTTCCCCCATCCTTTTCATCTATCGTAAAAAACAGGTTTCATCATGATACTATCATCTTTATACTATATTTATCTATTGAAATGATGTACCGACAAAAAAAAAAAAAAAGAAAAAAGGTATCACCCGAAAAATTGGACAGAAAATTGCATCAATGCGCGTAGCGCGTTGATGCAAAAGTTTTCTGTCCTATTTTTCGGGTGATACCTGCATCAACAGAAAAAATATAAGATTCATTTCTTATCATTTAATTATGGAAAACATACTGTTTTCTTGGATCTAAAAATAGTCAATCACCGCACTATATTTGGTAAGTCGGAGGGTTTCGCAGTGATACGTCTGCCAAAACAAGTTATGGCAGCCGCCATGATTCAAACAGCGAACAATCGTCTCTCTATATCTTTGGAATAGGGACCAGTTTGAGCAAATTCTACATGCACTGTTAATTTTTGAGTAAGTAGAAAAGAAATGGTACCCTTGAAATGATAAGCAAACATCAACAAATTGTATTTTCAGCAACGAGTTCATTCGTGTTTGAGGGAACCCCCAGTTCTAAAAATAGTGCTATAAATAGACTTCCGTGAAAAATTGTGTTGATCGATGTATCAACAAAATTTCTCAGCCAATCAGAATCTTCGTTTCTTGAAAATGACAATGGAAATTAAATGATTTTGAGATCCTATATTTATTATAAACACAATTAGTCCTTTGACTAGTTTACATTGTGGTCCTGCATTATATATGGGCAAATTATTTGAGGTCCAAGGATGTTTAAAGGTACCATGCGTATATGTATTGTTGAATCCAAGAACACCATATACGCATGCGCTAGATTTAATGCGAATTAGATTCGCTTTGATTTCACACGACAGAATCTAATGTGCATTAAGTCTAATGCGAACTAAAGTAATGCGAATGAACGCAACCAGAATCTAATTTAATGCGCATTTAATTGCTATTTCGGAAACTTGCCATTTTATCGAAAAATATCATCGAAATTAAAGGAGGTTAACATCTAAGCACCAAGTTAATTGCCTTGGACTTTTTTTAAAAAGATCCATTCATTAAATACCGGTATTATTATCATTTATCTAAACATGCACATTTTTTCATGAATAAATATGTTTAAACTAATGCGTCATTATATTTATTGGCTGTGCCAACTCGTGTGCCACTGAGGCTGATACCACGGATTTAATGGCCTGGATGTCACTATAGATGATGCAAATGATTTAATTGACTATGGTGCCACTGCGGGTAATTTCATCTTACATGTATAGCATGACTTTGCAATAACTAACTTAACGCAACTAAATTAGGTAAAACTGAGGAAGGTGGTACTGAATCAAAGCTCGGAGTATCACGGATGAAGGTGGAACATCCAAAGAAGTCACAATTGGTGCACTTCACAAGGCAGTTCTTTTTTCCACTATGCAATTATTTTATCCTACAATTGTCCTTACAGATTGTACTACGGGATCATACTATGAGCACAGTACCAGCTGTAACAAGTACTTACAGTGTGTTAACGGAGACCTGGTGGAGATGACTTGTTCCGGTGACCTGAGATGGGACAGTAGTATAAACAGTTGTAATCACAGGGATCAAGTGGACTGTCCACAGGAGGATGAGGCAGAGGAGGAAGCTGACACAACTACGCAAGGATCCCGTAAGATTTCAATATAGATATTAGATAGGTTTATTTGCAAGTGCTTTCAACGTGCACGTATGACTTACATGTTCACGTCATTGCTTGAAGTCACAATCCAAGACCGACATCAAGAACCGGAGTACGTCTAGGTAAAGCTATGACGTAAGGCGTAAAGCTTGCTTCTTTTCAATCAGTTTAATCTGCGGGAAATTCGTAAAACCTCGACGAAAGGAAATTTAGAATCCTAAACGTGCTTTACAATAGCAAAAATGGAAACTCGATCAATAAGAAGTGTGGAAGTTTTCAAAGAAGTTATCAATTCTGTCGTTACGTGTAGAACGCCGTTTACACGCCCATAACGTGTAGCTATGTTAAACGTCTTCAATTCAATAGAATCATTTATAAACGGATAAATTTGCAGCATGGACCAGACATGCACGTTTTGGGTACTAAACCCTCGTCAGTGATCCTCAATCTAAACAATGAAATATGGCCAAAGAGGGTGAAAATTATTATGACAGATAATGTAGCGAAAGATATAGCAGGATGGGTGGGATATGATGCTACCGGACCAACGTTTTAGAAATTTCAAGAATTTTAGTACCAGAAAATTTTGAATGCGTTGAAAAGACAGACGAACAACCGAAGTTGATCGAACTTGGCTACATGTGCCCTGGGGGATTCCTGGTCCACCAGCAGTGACACTCACCAAGTAGTTCAAATGTTAAACGTCTTCAAATTCAATAGCATCATTTATAAACGGATAAATTTGCAGAATGGACCAGACATGCACGTTTCGGATACTCAACCCTCGTCAGTGATCATCAATCTAAACAATGAAATATGGCCAAAGAGGGTGAAAATTATTATGCGTCATGTCATGACGTCATTTGATCAAAGATCGCAGGAAGTGATGACGTCATACGTACAAGTTCCGCCGCTTACACTTGTAACTATACCTCTCTAATATAGACACAGGGGCTACCGCTGCAATTTAAAAAAAAATCCCCATAGACTAAAAGAATGTAGAGCATTTTTTTGTACGCAATCGCGGATTTCAATCCACGAGCTGATCCTATGACCCAGATGATGAATTGTCTCACTTTTTATAAGAAATATATTTTTTATGAAATTTCGAAATAAAGCTATTGGTGCATAAATATTTATTTATTTTTTACATTGAAACATTTTGACTTTCAGTACCATTGATTACGATTTATTATTTCGAAATAAAGCTATGTGTGTATAGATACATGTAATATTTTTTTATCTTTGAAACATTTTGACTTTAAGTATCATTTATCACGGTATATTACCTGATATATGTACATGAATGTTTGGTAAATCGTATTTAGAAAATTTTAGAATTTTCTGTCGAGATGGTAGATCCATGAAAGCAGGTTAATTATTTTGGCGGACAAAAGAAAAAAAAAACATATATGTCCCCATTTATATATTGACATTCGGTAATAAAGAATTGATAGCAAGTTAAAAACCGTTCATATTTTTCACACATGTATTTCTCACTCCCATATCGGGAGTTCGCTTCTTTTCATATGGTGGAGGTTTTTTTTTGTTTGCTTTGGTTCCTGATTTACCCTGATTTTAAAATTTCTAGTGAGTGTCACTGCTGGTGGACCAGGAGTCCCCGAGGGCACATGTAGCCAAGTTCGATCAATTTCGGTTGATCGTTTCTTCAACGTTTCTTAAATTTCTGTTATCAAAATTTCTTGAAATTTCAAAAACGTGGGTCCTATAGCATCATATCCCACCCATTCTGCTACGTCTTTCGGTACCCTTTTTCGACATAGTAACTTTCACACATTTTTTGGCATATTACATTGTTTAGAGTTAAGGACTGACGAGGGTTAAGTACCCGAAACGTGCATGTCTGGTCCATGCTGCCAATTTATCTCTTCTTAAATGATGCTATTCAATTTGAAGACGTGTAACATTTGTATGCCTTCGGTTTCTGATTTTCTGAATTATCGATTTTGTGCTGTATACGGGGATATGGTCATTATCCATATTTGTCATCTTATCAGACATTTCCATTCATATAAAAGATTTCTCATTGGATACCTTGAAAATTGACATTGCTGTACTTGTAACAAACTGCAACCCATACAATACTATTTTTTAGAATTATGGTATGTGTATTTACCAAAATATTTATATAGTGAAACACCCACGCATCCATAGTCCATCCACCCTTCTATTTCACTCCCTTCCTGAAAAATTCTAATTAAAAGGTTGAAGTCAGTTATATCGTCATGTAGACATACAGCATAATTTGAAAATATGTACACTTCACGTAATCTTTTCAAGTAGAACGGATAACAAAGTATGATATCTCTGTATTTCTTATAGAATCGGAAGAATTTGATTGTACTGATCGGGAAAACGGGTTTTACACTGACCCCTCAGACTGCCATGCATACTACCAGTGTGCTAGTGGAGTGAGGTATGGCCCGACACAATGCGCAACTGGCTTGGCGTTTGACGAGTCTTTAAATACTTGTAACTGGGAATATCTAGTAAGCGCTTGTGATTAGCCGTGTGTCAAACAGACAGGTACTGAGAAAACTATGGTAAGTCTTAGATGAATTGAATTATATGAGGTAAAACACCTGCCTAATATCAAAGAAGGGTGGAGAGGATCTCCATCCAGACCTGGTTGCAGTACCAACAACAAAACACCAAAACACCCGAAGCGAAAAAACAGAGAAGACAAAGACAGCAAGAAGTTGACTGTAATATTTGTAGAATTTCCAAAATGTCTTTAACTGAATAACGGTAAGCGATGATGTTTATTTAGCTAGTTTATGAAAGCGGAAACCTTGTCTTAAAAGTTTCTTCGTAATTTGTAATTCAGTAGGAGAAAAAACCCTAAATTTGTTAGTTTTGATTCCATAACGCAATAAGGATAATAAGTGTAAAATATTTTACATTTCAGACGTGCCTCGTCGTCTAAAGATGCAGGATATACATGCAGAAATAAAAACAATTGTTATTTCTTCCTTTTATAAGTTCTTATCTACGCACATATTGATTTAAGCGACATTATACGTGTTTTGCTAGACTTTATATCACTCAAAGTAGACCTCTTTTCTTCAGAAAAATGTTGTAAGCTATTTTGTTTAAATAAAAATCTACCAAGAACACAGAATCTTTTATATGTTCTAGACGAATGTTCATATTGCCGACACTGTCCTGAGATTTCGTGCAATCATAAATACTCCATAAAAAGGAAACTAAATAAAATACAAAGACAATCAACTTGTCTAATCCTTTTTATCAAAAATTGAATGTCAACCAAAAAAACCCTAAATCAGAATTCAGAAGTAAATCTCCAAAGGAGACGAGATCAGGTGCCTTGGAGTGTAAGCACCTACGTGTTGGCAACATTTTTTACTTTAGGCGTACAGAAAAGGTAAAACCCGATAAATGTGTCAAACTCGGTGTTTATGGATAGTTATTTCCTAAATATCTTTCCACATTGCGGACAACGTAATGTGTTTAATATTTTCTTTGTACCGTCCATATTTTTTGTAATGACAAAGTCAATCATATTAGTTTCTTTGTTAGTCGCTTTGCTCTCAGAGTGAAGACGTTGTAGCTTACTCTTGGATAGCCGCAGAGCGGCCAACGACACTTGGCTATTTGGTTCACCCCAACCAAGTTATTTTATATTACTATTTATTACTACTCAGAAAGTCATATTGTCATATATTGAAATATTTAGGAAACCATTGTCGACAAAACATGAGATCAAAAAATGAAGTGGAAGCTGTGCATTCAGTGATCCCTTTCACATCTAGCTTTTACGGATTGATTGTGCTAAAACAATCGTAAAGGATAATAAATTGAGAGTACCCACCAATGTATTATAGAATTTAATAGAAGCGCTGATGAAAATAAGTCAGAGAGGTTTGATGTATGGATTAAAACAAACCTAAACGTAAGCAAGCGATCAATGTGTTGCATTAAATTTATTTCAGACTTAATGTCAAAAGACATGATAAATATGTTTATAATCTAGTTTCAAAATTTCTCTACTCAGTTTATGTCTGTAAACTGTGAAACCGTTTGAACTATAGGTTTCCGATCGATCTTTCTGTCTATTCGCCAGTCTGTCTGTAGGAGGGATTAACAATTTTCAAAAAAGTTTTATTTGCAACTGTTTTAGACAAATTTAAATGAAATTTGATGTGGAACGTATGGGTAAGTAGTTACTTTCAATATCGACCTTTATTACTGTTGACATATTTTTTATAGGAGTTGTTACCCTTCAAATGGTTTTCTGCATTTTCGTCCAAATTGTTGCAGAAATTTGACTGGGATTTAGTGTGGAGCGTCATTATTGAATTACAGATCAGCTTTGACATAATATGAAGGTCTCTAACCTACTGATATGTCAAGATTTGCATAGTAATTACGTAAGTATCAATGAATGAAGGTCAAAAACAAAATCTAAAATGAGAATCCAAAACTCACAATCAATAGGCAAACACATTCTTGAAAATATTGAATCAGAAATGAAAAAAGTGACAAACACACAACCCCACCATTGAACATGAAGGACAACACTATCAAATGAACAACTTTTTATTGCAGTAAATTCCAAAAATGTAAATTTAATACCAAGTTAATTGTGATACAACAGAGATTACTCCTAGGTATCGTACAAGACGTTTTGTTAAGTGAGAGCTTGGTCATTGATCAAGAAAAATCCATTAATCCGTTATAATTTTGTTTTCAGTAAACGGACATACATCAGATCATTCAAGTCAGAGAAGTTTGCTTCCTTTTTCCTCATTAAAACCAGTCTCTTTCGTTCTCCTCTTTTCCATTTTTCGTCCATCTTGTTTCTGAAGTCCATCCTCTGTCGTTCCATTTTGATGGTTTTCTCTCACCGCCTGGCCTTTCTGGTCGTGACCTCTCCGGGAACACGGGAGAAGAAGTTATAATACGATCGCGATATCTGTACTGCCTTGTGAATTTCACTGATATTTCTCTTTCCAGTATATTTGTGCCATCGGAGACCCCGTTGCCGTTTGTGGTTTGTTCCTCATATAACCTGTTTTGAAACTGTAGGGGCGGATCCCTATCCTGCTTTGATGATTGTTCAGAAATGTTCTGATCCTCATCGGTAGTAACCCAGTATTCTTCACGTCTACGTATATTTTCTGACTCCACATTTTTACGCCAAAAGTACCTTGAATGATTAATGTAAGAATCAAATGAATATACGTATACTTGGTAACTAGATATGTAAAATAGCTTAAAATTAGTATGTCTATTGAGATACATAGGAACGGTCAGATAGTACGAAATGGTGTCTAGCATTTTGAAGAAATATATGTATATGTATATAAATCTAAATGATTGAACTTGCTTACTTGTTACATGTACGAAATACATTATTTATGTAATTGAATGACAAGGGAGCATATTATTTAATGAAAGGTGTTATTATTCAAATTAAATAAAAGTAAAGACTCCCGGGCACCTGATCCCACCTCTAGCTTGCTAGGGGTCCGTCGATGCTCAATTAGGTGCTCTATTGTGAGTGCTGTTGAGGATCTTCTTTATCTCATTTGAAACACAGATAGATGACAAATATGGATAATGACCATATCATGATAATTTGCTTCCTTTTTTCCTCATTAAAACCAGTCTCTTTCGTTCTCCTCTTTTCCATTTTTCGTCCATCTTGTTTCTGAAGTCCATCCTCTGTCGTTCCATTTTGATGGTTTTCTCTCACCGCCTGGCCTTTCTGGTCGTGACCTCTCCGGGAACACGGGAGAAGAAGTTATAATACGATCGCGATATCTGTACTGCCTTGTGAATTCCTCAACAGCACTCACAATAGAGCACCTAATTGAGCATCGACGGACCCCTAGCAAGCTAGAGGTGGGATCAGGTGCCCGGGAGTCTTTACTTTTATTTAATTTGAATAATAACACCTTTCATTAAATAATTTGCTCCCTTGTCATTCAATTACATAAATAATGTATTTCGTACATGTAACAAGTAAGCAAGTTCAATCATTTAGATTTATATACATATACATATATTTTATATACATATACATATATTTCATATGGATAATGACCATAGATGTTATAGAATAAAGATCACCCATGGGCTTTGAAAATTTATACTAAATTTGAAATTTTAACTCTTATTGAAAAAATATCGTTCATAATATTTATATTTTTATGAGTTAAAGATAGTAAGAGGATTAATTACATTCGTATTTTTTCGCCGATGATAACCATGGACAGTAAAACTGTAATTGATCCAATAGCTACCACCAGAGGTCGCCAGTACTGTGATAACCAGTCCTGAAATAATGCATACAAATAAAACTCAAAGATTAAACAAGTTGTGGTTTTTTTCGCTCAATTGATGACCGTGTAAATTCTTTGCATTATTATTTCGTTCTTTATATCAACCAAGTAATACAAGAATAACATGAATACATCCATTACCAACTTTCATCCAACTAAACTTCTTCAGTAGTTCTTGAGAAGAAGTCAAAGTAAGTGAAAGTAGCCTGACTCTCTCCTTTGTGACAAAGGGTACATTCGACAAATTAAAACTTCTTTCTAGGAAGTACATCGTCAATGCATGTAGAAATTCTGACAAACAATTTCCGAGAAACGAGGTCAAAATGTATTATAAAACAGATCAGGTAGTGGAGATTTTTGTTGATAAAAAAATTAATTATTTTACTATCACTCTGCAAGTTTTGACGGATCGTTTTCGCACCATTTTTTGAGAAGTCGATGATTAGTAGTTGACCTTGAATACTCGCTTCTTACAAGGTTTGATGATTTCTTTAAAGTTCAATTACAGTCGAATAATCAAATATTTGTTAACTAAACTGATCTATTAGAGACCGTCTTGCTTTATGGATAAATGTGTTTTATCTAAATTTTCTTTGAACGAAATAATATTCATTATTTACAGAATGTTGCGGAGAAGCATTCAATACTAGTAACTCACTGGCGGCTATATTGAAAGCTTAATTATGTCAATCGCGACAAAAAAATAGAAATTTGGCGACGAACCTTGATCACTTGCTTCCCTGCAGATATTAATCTGTATAATATATATGGTTCAACAATACATATAGTTCTTCCTTGTTTTAGATGATAAATAAAATGCAGAGAGAAATATAAATAAGCTTTGAACTTAATTTTGGTCCATTGTTTGCATCAAATGTGTAAGATGATTCATTTGATATTTGAAACTGTTTATTATATAAACTATACGGAACCGCCTTTAAAGCGCCACCTACAATGCATTCCGTACTTATACTGTTTATTAGAATAAGTTGTCCTTCGTTTTTCTATGAGACAGTGTCATTGCCTCCGTCTGTTTGTCCTATTTTCTTTTCACGTGAGAGAAGTCTGTTTTAAATTTGTTAAAGAATATGGAAGCCTTTTCATTTTGAATTAGGCACGGTCCATTTGATATTCTGGGGGGGGGGGGGGGGGGGGGGGAAGGGGGGGGGGGGGGGGGGGGGCTTGGGTTTTTTGTCGGAGCAAGATTATTTTTTTCGCCCCGGACCGGGGCAAAATTATTTTTTTCTCGCAAAGTTGGAGCAAGGAAATTTTTTTTCTAATAATTATTGATGTGTATACCCGGCATTAGGAATGCTTGTGTTTTTTCCAACAGAAATTCTTTATTTTTACTTAAATTGCTCTAAACATTACTAAATTCTTATGTAAAACTTGTATTTACCTCCAAACTGAGAGAGATATAAGATTTTTACAATGTGATTTAATTTTCAGTAAACAAAATGTATACAAGGTCATGTAACATGTAAGAGAGCCTGAGGGGAGGGTCTCCTTAAAGAAAAAATTTTGAATTTAGAAATGTAAACTAGTGAAAAACTTAATTAAATTCTCCTTCCAAAATTGTGTTTAGATTTTAGACTCTATGGTGATACATGTATCTACCGTATAACCAGAAATTTTCGCGAGTATCAAATTTCGCGTTTTAATGGTAAAATAGGGTGTCTTTATTTTCGCGAGTATAATTTTTCGCGATTCCTAAATTAGAAACAAATATGTTCATATGATGTTACTGTTTTGTACCTTTTAGTATTGAAGTATTAGTTATTTCTATCAGGAGAACACACTCAATTCACATCTCTTTACGTCTAATCAGGAAAAATGAACAATGACACACGTACAATATGAAGAAATGAAACGGAAATACCAATTTATGATCAAGATTATCAAACACAATTTTTCGCGAGAATATCTTTTCGCGATTCGATATCCCTCGCGAATATAGCGAAAATTAGTATCTCGCGAAAATTTCTGGTTATACGGTATTAATAGTGATAAATGAGATTGATAATGAATTTAAGCATTTAAGGAAACCCCTTTTTAGCTCACCTGAGCCAAAGGCTCTAGTGAGCTATTGTCATAGCGATCCGTCCGGCGTCCGTCGTCCGTCGTCCGTCGTCTGTCGTCTGTCGTGTGTCGTCTGTCTGTCGTAAACTTTTCACATTTTCGACTTCTTCTCAAGAATGGCTAAAGGGATTTTGATGAAACTTGGTAGGTATAAAGTACTAATGGTCCCCTACAAGTGTTGTTGTTTTTCGTCCGGATCCTCCCTCAACAGGTGGCGCCACCACAGGCAAAAGTAGGTAATGGGGGTACCCTCCTTTGACAAACTTCTTCTTCAGAACGGAAGCACGTATCGACAAACCGAAAGCATCAGGATGATCTAGAGAGATGTCTTAAGAAGTGTTGTTATTTTTGGTTCCACTCCGAACTCAAATTTTTGACGCTTTTTTGACGTCTCTTCGGACTTAGTCAGAAATGCAAATTTTTGCACTATTTCTTTAAATAACTCAATAAGTGTATGATTTTACACACTCATTTACTGCATATTTATCATATCTAACTTCCTTTTTTTCTTAGATTGTCATGAAACTTGGTAGGTATGAGGTACTCATGGTTCCCTACAAGTGAAAGAATTTTGTCAAGATATCCTCTTTTGGATTTTTACGGAAAAACATTCATAGGTACAATGTAGGTTTTCCATGCCCAATGAACCCAAGAGTAGTGGTTCAGACCCTGGCAGGACCCCACTTTTGCAGTTTTTTTCTCCTTTTTTTATTTATCGTTAGAACAGAAAGTGTGAAAGAATTCTGTCAAAATATCAACTTTTAGATTTTTCATGATTTCTTAAACAGACAAGCTAGTTTGGCTTTGTGTACTTATTTTCGTACGTCGAAATAACTCAAGCACATATGCAATCAAATATATACTTTGAATTTATTTTTGAGATGTTGACTTTTTCCATACATGCATATTATATAACAATTTCCCTATATAATGATTATTTTCTCCGCTTTATTTTTGTATCTATGGTAAACAAAGTCGCCATATATCTTGTGTTACAGATTTGATTGGTTAATTCCTCCACGCCCATTTAATAGTCACGGTGGGTAATCTCGCAACGCAGAACACTAGGTTTATCTAAAATTTCGTGTATTACAAATTATTTTTCACAAAAAGGGGAATGTGATGCAGTGTAAGGATGCCTTAGATACGAGTTTTATCGAAAGTAAGAGAGGTAATATCCTTTTATAAAGCCGAAAAACTATCGGTATGATTGGTGTAGATGAAAGTGAAAGTAGAACGCCGATCGTGTTTGTGCAATATAAAAAGCTATAATATCCACCTTATTTTGGATACAACTCATAGTTAGGACGTTGTTACACTGCATCACATTTCCCTTTTTGTAATAAATTATCTATTTTGCGCAAAAATATAGAAAAATAAATTGTTCTGCGTTGCGAGATTACCCACCGTGTTAGTACTGTACACGTGATACATTTCAGGAGATTAATAGATGATCTATCGTGCAAACAAAATAGTACTGCCGGTATTTAATAGATTTTATTTAATGTGCATATACTGGGAACACTTTCATGCTTGTTATTATTCATGTACTTGGAACAATTCCATACTTGTCATCATTTATAAACTTAGGTCGAATTTCCTTTGTCTTAGACTCTCTTAGATGAATTGTATACGGACTGATTTCTTGAAGAAATATCTAATGAGTAATCCCTTCCCGAGGATTTTGAGAATGTATAGGACATTTGATATATCTGAAATTCTTGAAAACAAATGAGTAATTAATTTCTTCCCGAGGATTTTGAGAATGTATAGGACATTTGATATATCTGAAATTCTTGAAAACAAATAGTTCAGTTCAGAGTTCTTGAAATCTTTCAATGAAATGTTGGACCACAGGAAGCTGTTGTTTTAAAAGAGGAAATAAATTATGATTCACAACCTTAAGCCACTGTGTTCGACATCTTGTATGTATACAACATTTCTAAAGATGAACACAAGAGGCTTTGAAGGTTGTGAATAATAAGACATTTGGGAATTTTTATCTGTCCAAATAATAGATAGAACATGAGTTTTTATCGGACCAAATGATTTTTTATCAGCAAATCCGATGCAGCTGATACTTTCATGAACTCTGTCAGCTAATAATTTGTCCGTGTAACAGTCCTATCACGAGGCGAAACATAGTTAACAGTAAATAACGATGTGGTAGGTCTGCTAGTTGGACAAGCTTTACAGTATCATGGGCCTATTAATTTGTTTCCCTAAAAGCAGCATACACCAGAGTATTAAGTGTATTTCATTGTTTTATTCTTTTTGTCTGTTTCTTCATCACTTGCTGCACATTAATGTGGAATTTTACAAAATGATTTTTTTGATGTTGAATAATTGAACTATACACTAGCTGGGCATATGACTTTGGATCACATTATCCGTCTATTCAAATCAGTAAAAAAGATAATGTTTTGAAATGTTACTATTTCTTCTTGTTTGTACTTTTAAAGGCTGTAAAAAAAAATCTTGTCTGCATCCGGCAAAAATCTTTTTAGAAAGAATGTAGGCTCAAATCGTGATACTGGCACTATCAATTTTACGTCTAATTCAATGTCAGTATGTCAATTAGAGCATCCATGGGTATCAGGTGAGCGTTGTGCCCTCCTGGGGCTCTTGTTTTTCAGTCACATGTATACTTTTGATATTTCTAAATATGAACTTGCCATTAAAGAAGAAAAGCATGGCGAGCGAAGCGAGCCAAAAATTTTTTATATAAAGTGAAAACTGTGGCGAGCGAAGCGAGCCGAAAAATATTCAGGAATTTTTTAGTGAATTTTATGGTCATTCTTCAAATTCTGATTACTTGTAAGAGCAAGATTATTTTTTTCTGTCACACCATAAGCAAATTAATTTTTTTCATCAAAATTCAGAGCAAAATTATTTTTTTCGAAAAAAACCCAACCCCCCCTGAATATCAAATGGACCGTGCCTTACGGGTTTTTTGTTGGACTTTCATTCACTGATGCACAATAAATATGAATTAATAAAATTGGTGACAACTTGGAGGTTTAGATATGAATCCGGTACACATAATTGACCTTACTGAAATGTTTATGAATTTATATCCCCTTCCCTGGCCCATATTTGTTTGTGTTAATTAAAGAAGAAATTAGAAAATAAATACCTTGTTAATCTTATTCGGAACCACTTTCTTTTTCACAACCAGGGGAAATGGAAATCCGTAGAGATTTAACATATCTTCTTTTGTAACACCCTGTAGAAGTTTTCCCAAACTCTCTTGGTTCATAATTGTATTTCCGCAAACTAACAGAACAGACAGCTCGGTGTTGCCACTGTAATGATTCATTCATATATATTTTTTAAAGATTGTATTGTGCAAGTTTTATTTAAGAATTGAATGTTTATTTTTGCCATTTTATTGGATGATAAAATGTCAGTTGTCGTATCACAAATTGTGTAAAACCGCGTAGCGTAGCGAAGCGGTTTTACGCAAAATTTGTGATACGACAACTGACATTTCATCATCCAATAAAATGGCAAAAATAAATATTCAACACTTATAATTACCAAACATATGAATTTATTCCGAATTCGTACAAATTCTAAGGAAAATAAACGATTGAGTACGTGGCGTATGAAAATATTAAACTGGTACGAACTAGTTTCCTAACAACAAAAATATTCGAGAGGAAAAAAGCAAGCCGACATTTAATCTGAAAAAAAACATTTCCCCCTTGAGAACCTCATCATGTTTTACCTTTTTGCACTTACTGCTGTACTGTTATGACGTAATTTGTGACGCGTTGTTTATCGAAGGCAGCAGACATGACAGTTGAAAGTAGAACATGAAGCAATTTGTGTTGGGATTTATACGTACTCTCAGACAGCATTTCTTGTACCTGTAGATCTTATGTGTGAAGAAAAAACACGTTGTTAAGATCTACAGGTATCGGAATATCAGCTGTAAATTATTTCTTAGGAATCAGAACGAAATCGGCATGACAAGTTTGGTAAGTCGCGATTGCGTAGCTTTTGTTTCAGTACTTTCAAATTTATTCATCCTACATGTTGTATATCCATGTGTATTAGATTAATTCGATGATTTTAGAAAAATAAAGGACAAGTTTTTTCATGCATTTCTAATAGGTCAATCAAAATTTCCCTAGAAAAACAAGAAAACCGTCAACAAACTGCCGTTCATGTTTACTTGTTGCAGTTTTCAAATCATGCGCGTAGCAACCGATGTAATCTCTGCAAACATTCACAGTACTGTGCTGTGATGTTTATGAGTCGACACATGGAACTGTCTCTGGTTGTTTAATGGATTATTTGAGACCGTTTGTATTGTTTATTTCATGCGTTAGACAATTCTTGATTTCTGTTGCGTTAGTGTGAAAGTAGTTCCGGTCAATTTTGACATTTTATCATCTCATAACGGAAGTCACAATAAATGCGACCGACCAATCAAAATGCTTAGAATCAGATAAACAAACACATTTGGTAATTATAACATTACACATACATGTACATGTAACATATTTACGATAGATCAATATCTATCTACATGCAAGAGGGAATATAATACGAAATGCAAGAAATGCATGTAATAATGCCTATTAATGAGGAATATTATGTCGGCAAGTTGTGAAAAATTCGCAAAGTTACACAAGTAAGTTAAAATCAATTTGACATGTTTAGCATGCGCGATGGCAAAATGTAAGTTATAATACAATTACACTTTAAAGAATATATACGTGCATCATTCTTTGCAAAGTATTCTAGACAAGTCGACCTTTTAAGATTCTTGAAATCATTAACTTTCACAATGCTGTTAGGACACTCTGTGTTATTGAGGAGCTTGATGAAGCTTTCCCGGACATCTTCTTCCTGTTTCTTGTCCACGTGTCCTTCGAAGATGACGCTGAATGTTGACTCTGAAAACCATATTAGGATAGCGACATTGCTTAAACAAAGGAGCTGTTAAGATAAGGGATAAAATCAGCCCTGAAAAGTGGAATTTTGAAAATTGAAATTTCAAGAACTTATGCCCTGTTTACACGACGGGTTTAATGCGCATTAAATCGAATTTAATGCGCATTAGATTTTAGCTGCGTTCACACGGAGAATCTAACGCGCATTAGTTTAATTCGCATTAGATTTAATGCGCATTAGATTTTGTCGTGTGAACGCAAAGCGAATCTAATATTCGCATTAAATCTGGCGCATGCGTATATGATTTACTAGAATTCTACAGTACGTTTACATCATAACTGGGCACTTTTAATCATCCTTGGACCTCGAAACGTAAAATAAAAGGTAAAGATACTTGATTTCATTCACAATGGACACTGTACTACGTCTCCTATTGACTTACGTAGAGAAACATTGTATTATGACGTCATCTTATCTCAAAATGACGTCATGCTATGCATGCATTAGCTTAACCTACGAAGAGGTAAATAATTCTAAGAAAAACCAATATATAGGCATGCATTCGACCTTTTCACTATCTAAAGTATACGATTCTCAGTGCAAATGTACCAACATCTAATGCGCATTAGAATTTGTCGTGTGAACGCAACGCGAATCTAATTCGCATTAGAATAAAGCGTATCAAATCTTATGCGAATTAGATTTAATGCGCATTCGTGTGAACAGGGCATTAATTTTCTATGTAAAATGTATTCTTATACTGCATACCATCAGAATATGAAGTAAATGTTTTATCTGTTTTGCATATTAATGCTAATTTTGGAGTCAAAACTCCTCTTTTTCTCAAAAAAATCAATAGAAAACGGAAACGTTTTTTTGAACATTTTTTTCCCCCGGATATACAGAAAGCCACTTTTACTGGAGATGTATATCAATGATACAATTTTTTTTTTTGGCAAAGTGGGGTTCTGTATCTCCGGTGGGAACACAACCCCATAGACGAAAAACCAAAAATGGAAAGGGGGTGTATTTTTTAAGAATCGACCTTTTCGACCATAAAATATAGCACATTTGACTATTTTTCCTCTTTAATCCATCAGAAAATGTAACCTAAAAATGACTGAATGAAATAAGCAAGAATGATGTTCATTTCTCCGCCAATGTGTATTTCGTGCTAATAGGCTTACATTGTAGCCATTGAATACAAAATGAGACCATATTCTAAGTTCCGGATTGCATTATTTACCGATTAAAGGAGATGGAACGTTCGAAATCTATTCCTGATACACAATGTAGACATATTTGATGTCTTTCAATTCATATTTATCCATTTTTGGTAAAATATTCTAAAATTTCTACGTTTTTTGGTCGATATTATCTGTTTTCTATACGTGTACCCCTACCTCTTTCGACCTTAATTTTAGAATCTGAAGGTTTCTTTAACGAAATGTAAAACATGTAAAAGGTCTGCAAATACATTATATTTCAGTAATGATTAATGTTTTTTCTGTATATGATTCGCCATGAAGAAGAAATAAGTCACGGTATTTAGGGCTAAATATGGTCCGTTATTTTAACAGGTCCTTATACTCTTTACACGATAAGTAATAATGGTATTTTTTTTTTTTTCATTTTTTCCATGAAATGATCAAGAGAGGGGAATATATATATATATATTACTAAATCTGTCCTTAAGAATCGGACATAGTAGCAGTCAGTCACACACTCGCTATTTGAAAGTACATGTATACGCTATCATGGCTAAGTTCTTGAGTAAACTAGTTAATCCACTAGGATTACAAATAGAACACGGAAATTTTTTATTCCTAAAAGACATACTCGTTATAAAATGAATATGATACACGATAACATTTTATTAAGGGAATAACTAGTTTCTGACGTTATGTTTGCGGACGGTAATTGCTGATTTTACGGTCGCAAACTTAGTTTTTCTGGCGCATTAGCGGAACCACAAAAACGGATGTTTGTGTCGTAAAATCAGCATTTACCGTCCGAAAACATAATGTTAGTATCTAGTTATTTCTATTCTAATGCAATCTATATTTTTGGGAATATCAGACGAAATGTGACGTTAGCAACGTCAAAACTTAGTGTGTTCTCGTTTTACTGGCGTAATTAAGGAGCAAATAACCAATGAAATTCGACATTATAGCGAAATTGCATTAGATTTTTTTTTTTTTTTGATAATAAAGACATCATTTCAGTTTGATTCCTCAAATATTCAAAATCGGACGCAAATACAAATACTTTGAACAAACTGCTCTTACCGACTTTTACTTGAGAACATTTTTCCCCATGGAACCCAGGAAAACATATCAAATTGCCATCATGGTCACAAACTCCTTCTACAACGTCAACACAATGCTTCGAGCAGTCATGTCCAAAAAAACCTTCATTACACACCAGTCGACCTGACTTATTACACATTCCATAATTATTATTAATACAAAACATTTCACATAAATCTCCATAAAAGTTTATATCACAATGTAGTGTTCCGTTCTCCATACAATATCCATGTGTGGTATTTTCACAGTGTACGTCACACAATGGGCCATAATAATTTGCATTACAGGTTAGTGTCCCCTTTGAATCACAGTATCCACCTTTGGTTCCCTGGCATGACACGTTGCACTTGTCTCCATAAAAGTTCTCATCACAATGTAGTGTTCCGTTATCCATACAATATCCATATGTGGTATTTTCACAATGTACGTCACATGAAGGGCCAAAATAATTTGCATTACAAGTAAGTGTCCCATTTGGATCACAGTATCCACCTATGCTTCCCTGGCATGACACATTGCACTTGTCTCCATAAAAGTTCTCATCACAATGTAGTGTTCCGTTATCCATACAATATCCATGTGTGGTATTTTCACAGTGTGCGTCACACAATTGGCCATAATAGTTTACATTACAAGTAAGTGTCCCATTTGAATCACAGTATCCACCTTTGGTTTCCTGGCATGACACGTTGCACTTGTCTCCATAAAAGTTCTCATCACAATGTAGTGTTCCGTTATCCATACAAGTTCCATGAGTGGTATTTTCACAATGTACGTCACATGAAGGGCCATAATAATTTGCATTACAAGTAAGTGTCCCCTTTGAATCACAGTATCCACCTTTGGTTCCCTGGCATGACACGTTGCACTTGTCTCCATAAAAGTTCTCATCACAATGTAGTGTTCCGTTATCCATACAATATCCATATGTGGTATTTTCACAATGTACGTCACATGAAGGGCCATAATAATTTGCATTACAAGTAAGTGTCCCATTTGAATCACAGTATCCACCTTTGGTTCCCTGGCATGACACGTTGCACTTGTCTCCATAAAAGTTCTCATCACAATGTAGTGTTCCGTTATCCATACAATATCCATGTGTGGTATTTTTACACTGTACGTCACACGATGAGCCAAAATAATTTGCATTACAAGTAAGTGTCCCATTTGGATCACAGTATCCACCTATGCTTCCCTGGCATGACACATTGCACTTGTCTCCATAAAAGTTCTCATCACAATGTAGTGTTCCGTTATCCATACAATATCCATGTGTGGTATTTTCACAGTGTGCGTCACACAATTGGCCATAATAGTTTACATTACAAGTAAGTGTCCCATTTGAATCACAGTATCCACCTTTGGTTTCCTGGCATGACACGTTGCACTTGTCTCCATAAAAGTTCTCATCACAATGTAGTGTTCCGTTATCCATACAAGTTCCATGCGTGGTATTTTCACAATGTACGTCACATGAAGGGCCATAATAATTTGCATTACAAGTAAGTGTCCCATTTGAATCACAGTATCCACCTTTGGTTCCCTGGCATGACACGTTGCACTTGTCTCCATAAAAGGTCTTTTCACAATGTAGTGTTCCGTTATCCATACAATATCCATGTGTGGTATTTTCACACTGTACGTCACATGATGGGCCATAATAATTTGCATTACAAGTAAGTGTCCCATTTGAATCACAGTATCCACCTTTGGTTCCTTGGCATGACACATTGCACTTGTCTCCATAAAAGTTCTCATCACAATGTAGTGTTCCGTTATCCATACAATATCCATGTGTGGTATTTTTACACTGTACGTCACACGATGAGCCAAAATAATTGTCATTACAAGTAAGTGTCCCATTTGGATCACAGTATCCACCTATGCTTCCCTGGCATGACACATTGCACTTGTCTCCATAAAAGTTCTCATCACAATGTAGTGTTCCGTTATCCATACAATATCCATGTGTGGTATTTTTACACTGTACGTCACACGATGAGCCAAAATAATTGTCATTACAAGTAAGTGTCCCATTTGGATCACAGTATCCACCTATGCTTCCCTGGCATGACACATTGCACTTGTCTCCATGAAAGTTCTCATCACAATGTAGTGTTCCGTCATCCATACAATATCCATGTGTCGTATTTTTACATTGTACGTCACACAATTGGCCATAATAGTTTACATTACAAGTAAGTGTCCCATTTGAATCACAGTATCCACCTTTGGTTTCCTGGCATGACACGTTGCACTTGTCTCCATAAAAGTTCTCATCACAATGTAGTGTTCCGTTCTCCATACAATATCCATGTGTGGTATTTTCACAATGTACGTCACACAAAGGGCCATAAGAATTTTCATTACAAGTAAGTGTCCCATTTAAATCATTGTATCCACCTTTGGTTCCCTGGCATGACACGTTGCACTTGTCTCCATAAAAGTTCTCATCACAATGTAGTGTTCCGTTCTCCATACAAGTTCCATGCGTGGTATTTTCACACTGTACGTCACATGAAGGGCCATAATAATTTGCATTACAAGTTAGTGTCCCCTTTGAATCACAGTATCCACCTTTGGTTCCCTGGCATGACACATTGCACTTGTCTCCATAAAAGTTCTCATCACAATGTAGTGTTCCGTTATCCATACAATATCCATATGTGGTATTTTCACAATGTACGTCACATGAAGGGCCATAATAATTTGCATTACAAGTAAGTGTCCCATTTGGATCACAGTATCCACCTATGCTTCCCTGGCATGACACATTGCACTTGTCTCCATGAAAGTTCTCATCACAATGTAGTGTTCCGTTATCCATACAATATCCATGTGTGGTATTTTTACACTGTACGTCACACAATTGGCCATAATAGTTTACATTACAAGTAAGTGTCCCATTTGAATCACAGTATCCACCTTTGGTTTCCTGGCATGACACGTTGCACTTGTCTCCATAAAAGTTCTCATCACAATGTAGTGTTCCGTTATCCATACAATATCCATGTGTGGTATTTTCACAGTGTGCGTCACACAATTGGCCATAATAGTTTACATTACAAGTAAGTGTCCCATTTGAATCACAGTATCCACCTTTGGTTCCCTGGCATGACACGTTGCACTTGTCTCCATAAAAGTTCTCATCACAATGTAGTGTTCCGTTCTCCATACAAGTTCCATGCGAGGTATTTTCACAATGTACGTCACATGAAGGGCCATAATAATTTGCATTACAAGTTAGTGTCCCATTTGAATCACAGTATCCACCTTTGGTTCCCTGGCATGACACGTTGCACTTGTCTCCATAAAAGTTCTCATCACAATGTAGTGTTCCGTTCTCCATACAATATCCATGTGTTGTATTTTCACACTGTACGTCACACGATTGGCCATAATAATTTGCATCACAAGTAAGTGTCCCATTTGAATCACAGTATCCACCTTTGGTTCCTTGGCATGATACATTGCACTTGTCTCCATAAAAGTTCTCATCACAATGTAGTGTTCCGTTATCCATACAATATCCATATGTGGTATTTTCACAATGTACGTCACATGAAGGGCCATAATAATTTGCATTACAAGTAAGTGTCCCATTTGAATCACAGTATCCACCTTTGGTTCCCTGGCATGACACGTTGCACTTGTCTCCATAAAAGTTCTCATCACAATGTAGTGTTCCGTTATCCATACAATATCCATGTGTGGTATTTTTACACTGTACGTCACACGATGAGCCAAAATAATTTGCATTACAAGTAAGTGTCCCATTTGGATCACAGTATCCACCTATGCTTCCCTGGCATGACACATTGCACTTGTCTCCATAAAAGTTCTCATCACAATGTAGTGTTCCGTTATCCATACAATATCCATGTGTGGTATTTTCACAGTGTGCGTCACACAATTGGCCATAATAGTTTACATTACAAGTAAGTGTCCCATTTGAGTCACAGTATCCACCTTTGGTTTCCTGGCATGACACGTTGCACTTGTCTCCATAAAAGTTCTCATCACAATGTAGTGTTCCGTTCTCCATACAAGTTCCATGCGTGGTATTTTCACAATGTACGTCACATGAAGGGCCATAATAATTTGCATTACAAGTTAGTGTCCCCTTTGAATCACAGTATCCACCTTTGGTTCCCTGGCATGACACGTTGCACTTGTCTCCATAAAAGTTCTCATCACAATGTAGTGTTCCGTTCTCCATACAATATCCATGTGTGGTATTTTTACACTGTACGTCACACGATGAGCCAAAATAATTTGCATTACAAGTAAGTGTCCCATTTGGATCACAGTATCCACCTATGCTTCCCTGGCATGACACGTTGCACTTGTCTCCATAAAAGTTCTCATCACAATGTAGTGTTCCGTTATCCATACAATATCCATGTGTGGTATTTTTACACTGTACGTCACACGATGAGCCAAAATAATTTTCATTACAACTAAGTGTCCCATTTGGATCACAGTATCCACCTATGCTTCCCTGGCATGACACATTGCACTTGTCTCCATAAAAGTTCTCATCACAATGTAGTGTTCCGTTATCCATACAATATCCATGTGTGGTATTTTCACAGTGTGCGTCACACAATTGGCCATAATAGTTTACATTACAAGTAAGTGTCCCATTTGAATCACAGTATCCACCTTTGGCTTCCTGGCATGACACGTTGCACTTGTCTCCATAAAAGTTCTCATCACAATGTAGTGTTCCGTTCTCCATACAAGTTCCATGCGTGGTATTTTCACAATGTACGTCACATGAAGGGCCATAATAATTTGCATCACAAGATAGTGTCCCCTTTGAATCACAGTATCCACCTTTGGTTCCCTGGCATGACACGTTGCACTTGTCTCCATAAAAGTTCTCATCACAATGTAGTGTTCCGTTCTCCATACAAGTTCCATGCGTGGTATTTTCACACTGTACGTCACATGAAGGGCCATAATAATTTGCATTACAAGTTAGTGTCCCCTTTGAATCACAGTATCCACCTTTGGTTCCCTGGCATGACACGTTGCACTTGTTTCCATAAAAGTTCTCATCACAATGTAGTGTTCCGTTCTCCATACAAGTTCCATGCGTAGTATTTTCACAATGTACGTCACATGAAGGGCCATAATAATTTGCATTACAAGTTAGTGTCCCCTTTGAATCACAGTATCCACCTATGCTTCCCTGGCATGACACGTTGCACTTGTCTCCATAAAAGTTCTCATCACAATGTAGTGTTCCGTTATCCATACAATATCCATGTGTGGTATTTTTACACTGTACGTCACACGATGAGCCAAAATAATTTGCATTACAAGTAAGTGTCCCATTTGGATCACAGTATCCACCTATGCTTCCCTGGCATGACACGTTGCACTTGTCTCCATAAAAGTTCTCATCACAATGTAGTGTTCCGTTATCCATACAATATCCATGTGTGGTATTTTTACACTGTACGTCACACGATGAGCCAAAATAATTTGCATTACAAGTAAGTGTCCCATTTTGATCACAGTATCCACCTATGCTTCCCTGGCATGACACATTGCACTTGTCTCCATAAAAGTTCTCATCACAATGTAGTGTTCCGTTCTCCATACAAGTTCCATGCGTGGTATTTTCACAATGTACGTCACATGAAGGGCCATAATAATTTGTATTACAAGTTAGTGTCCCCTTTGAATCACAGTATCCACCTTTGGTTCCCTGGCATGACACGTTGCACTTGTTTCCATAAAAGTTCTCATCACAATGTAGTGTTCCGTTCTCCATACAAGTTCCATGCGTGGTATTTTCACACTGTACGTCACATGAAGGGCCATAATAATTTGCATTACAAGTTAGTGTCCCCTTTGAATCACAGTATCCACCTTTGGTTCCCTGGCATGACACGTTGCACTTGTCTCCATAAAAGTTCTCATCACAATGTAGTGTTCCGTTCTCCATACAAGTTCCATGCGTGGTATTTTCACAATGTACGTCACATGAAGGGCCATAATAATTTGCATTACAAGTTAGTGTCCCCTTTGAATCACAGTATCCACCTTTGGTTCCCTGGCATGACACGTTGCACTTGTCTCCATAAAAGTTCTCATCACAATGTAGTGTTCCGTTCTCCATACAATATCCATGTTTTGTATTTTCACACTGTACGTCACACGATTGGCCATAATAATTTGCATTACAAGTAAGTGTCCCCTTTGAATCACAGTATCCACCTTTGGTTCCCTGGCATGACACATTGCACTTGTCTCCATAAAAGTTCTCATCACAATGTAGTGTTCCGTTCTCCATACAAGTTCCATGCGTGGTATTTTCACACTGTACGTCACATGAAGGGCCATAATAATTTGCATTACAAGTAAGTGTCCCATTTGAATCACAGTATCCACCTTTGGTTCCTTGGCATGATACATTGCACTTGTCTCCATAAAAGTTCTCATCACAATGTAGTGTTCCGTTATCCATACAATATCCATGTGTGGTATTTTTACACTGTACGTCACACGATGAGCCAAAATAATTTGCATTACAAGTAAGTGTCCCATTTGGATCACAGTATCCACCTATGCTTCCCTGGCATGACACATTGCACTTGTCTCCATAAAAGTTCTCATCACAATGTAGTGTTCCGTTATCCATACAATATCCATGTGTGGTATTTTCACAGTGTGCGTCACACAATTGGCCATAATAGTTTACATTACAAGTAAGTGTCCCATTTGAATCACAGTATCCACCTTTGGTTTCCTGGCATGACACGTTGCACTTGTCTCCATAAAAGTTCTCATCACAATGTAGTGTTCCGTTCTCCATACAAGTTCCATGCGTGGTATTTTCACACTGTACGTCACATGAAGGGCCATAATAATTTGCATTACAAGTTAGTGTCCCCTTTGAATCACAGTATCCACCTTTGGTTCCCTGGCATGACACGTTGCACTTGTCTCCATAAAAGTTCTCATCACAATGTAGTGTTCCGTTCTCCATACAATATCCATGTGTTGTATTTTCACACTGTACGTCACACGATTGGCCATAATAATTTGCATTACAAGTAAGTGTCCCATTTGAATCACAGTATCCACCTTTGGTTCCCTGGCATGACACATTGCACTTGTCTCCATAAAAGTTCTCATCACAATGTAGTGTTCCGTTCTCCATACAAGTTCCATGCGTGGTATTTTCACACTGTACGTCACATGAAGGGCCAAAATAATTTGCATTACAAGTTAGTGTCCCCTTTGAATCACAGTATCCACCTTTGGTTCCCTGGCATGACACGTTGCACTTGTCTCCATAAAAGTTCTCATCACAATGTAGTGTTCCGTTCTCCATACAATATCCATGTGTGGTATTTTTACACTGTACGTCACATGAAGGGCCAAAATAATTTGTATTACAAGTAAGTGTCCCATTTGGATCACAGTATCCACCTATGCTTCCCTGGCATGACACATTGCACTTGTCTCCATAAAAGTTCTCATCACAATGTAGTGTTCCGTTCTCCATACAAGTTCCATGTGTGGTATTTTCACAATGTACGTCACACGAAGGGCCATAAAATTTCTCATGACAATGCAATGTCCCATTGTCTTCACAATAACCATTTGTCTGATTTACACAATGAATATTACACGAAGGT